>JBAMBO010002550.1:0-40262 GCA_037044535.1 Lordiphosa magnipectinata | reverse complement strand
AGGGAGAAGGAATCGTTTCCGACCCTATAAAGTATATATATTCTTGATCAGCAACAACAGCCGAGTCGATATAGCCATGTCCGTCTGTCCGACCCGGATGAACGATACTCAAGCTATGGGCAAAAAACGGACAGTTAACACCACCCACCCCCCCACCAACAACCACAGCAACATACCCTAACCGTTCAACACAGGCAATCTTAGTGCGAGCGAGAAAGAGAGAGAGAGAAACTTAGAGAGCGCACGGCGTTGTGCTCGGGGTGTAAGGGTACAGAGTATGTTATAGTCGGGCTTGACCGACTTTCTTTCTTGTTTTTTTCTGAATATTCCACCAGAGCGTAAGGCATTCTCATTTGCAGGTTTTTGCTTTGGGACTCCGAAAATCACGAGTGAAACGTTAAGCTAAATTAAATTTAAATTAACGACTTTTCTCATAGTACCGAAAAAACTTTGCTTAAATTAGTTGTAAAAATTAAATTCAATTGTATTATAACAAATGGTAAGGCGTCAGAGCGCTACCTTATAGGTATTCAGCGGTATTTTGTTTCTAGAAAGTGAAGCATTCTAACAAAGACTCTGGCAGGAATTCACAAAATTTTATTTACAAATTTATTTTAATATTAAGAGAGGAGCCAACGTAGATAGTAAAATCGATGAAAGTGGTCAAATTGTATAAAAATCCTCGATGTAGTAGGCAGTTCTGCTTGGGTCAATAACACTTGGCTTTTCAGAAATCGTGCATCAAGTCGAGATTTTTAATAATTTGAACTTAAAGTGTCAAAAAATGCCTATTTCGACCGAGTTTGGTCGTGTTTTGTGGGGAACCAATACTTTTGTTTTGACTCTCCTTGGTATTATCGGAAATAGTACTTTAAAATAATCTATCACAAACAGTTATATGATTTTTTAAGGGAGGATATACCATTTTAAGTAAATGTGCTGGAAGTAACCAAAATGTCTACTGCCCAAAGGTATGCCTTGCAAAAACCGTACAGCAGGCTAGTAGTTTGTATATAATTTAATAATGTAAATTTTAAACAACACCCATTGCATACTTATTTATGGGCTTTACAAAATAATGTTGCATAAATGTATTACAAATGTTATATCTTCGCTCGAGAAAATCGTAGAATTGTTTGCGACAATTTATTTCACAGCTAAGAATTAGTACTATACGATATTACCAAAGAGAGCCAAAACAAAAGAATATGTCCTTCACACATCGCCCCTAAAAAAGGTCAAAATAGGCAGTTTTTGCAACTTTAAGCTTAAATTACTAAACATCTCGATGTGATGAAATATTTCTGAATACAGATATTTCGTGTTCAGCACACGAAAATCATTTAGAATCATCACCAACCATTCAATATACTGGAAAAGGTATAATTTTGTAGCCTTGTGTAACTGATAAGCGATTTATCAAACATTGACATTTTTTTTTCAGTTATAATGGGTTTGATATGTACTTCTTTGCAAGATTTGGATCAAATTCAATGTCAGGTTTTCTAATTTGAAGTTAAAAAACGAGAAAGAGGAAAATTATCCAGCTTTAAATTCGATTATATCCCAAGTGCTGTACAAATCGTCTTTGACCCAAAAACTACCCAAATCCTATGGGAGTTATTTTTCCTAATAATCTGCGAGCTTCAAAGATTTTTTTGACGTAAAGTTCATTAGGTTACGACTACAAAGCAGGGCATTATAAAATCACTGACCAATTAAAATATTAATTTGGACTTGAAGGTGTTTTATTTTGCATGAAAAATGAAAATAATTTTTTGGCCACTATTGCATCGCTTCCAGGCATATAGCCTTCCAGCTGATTCAATATTTCTAATTCACATATTTGGCTGCCTCTTTCACTGCATTTCAAAATGTAAATAAATTACAAATTGAATATCCGTTGGAGTGATTCACTCTAGAAAATGAGATCAGCAGATATTCGCCACGCTTGTTAAGCATTTCAAGGTTGACACACAATTTCAATTTCCATTTCAATGCGGGTACGCTATATAAATCAAACACCTTTCCCAGCTGCCCACTTCCCCCTCATTCCACTACCACAAAAGCACAAAAGCGAGTGAAAACACAACATTAATTTAAATTCAAGTTCATTAAAATTCGAAATCCATAAGTCAATAAGTAAACAAATACAAAACGGAAGTTTTTCTTTGAGGCTAACCAAAAACCTCAGCGGGTTAAGCTCTCTAATTAAGGCGCGTGCCAAACGTTTTCGCTGATCAGGCAATCAATCAATCAATCAATCAATCGGTAAAACTGTGAGTCAATAGTGCAAGCGTTCAGGGCTGATTGATATATTTGACGCCGAGTTGTGGTCAAGGTAGAAAGTAAGTTAGCAGGAAAGTTAAAAGTGGGTGGAAGCTGCTTTGGCAACACACAACGTAAATAAAGACTTAAGAAAATGATTTGAAAATGTACTAGCTATTTCCAGTGTGGTGAAGGGTCGTTTTCCTGTAGTCGTTGTCCATGGTCTTGCAAGCAAATTTCTGGGCTGAGGTTTGACATCGTACACTCAAAAAATAAAATCATTCCATACGGGACTAAAACAATCTCAAACGGTAATAAAATCAGGGTAGTCCCGGATATTGTCAAGCCGGTAAGAGAAGGACTGATTTGATTCAACTTTTTTCAATCCTGAATTGATTCAATTTATCCACAGCACCATCGCATACGATTGTTGCCACATGTCTAAAATGATACCTGTAATTTTCCGCACTCGCACTCTAATAAATGATCCAAGGCTGCAAACCTCTAAAATTCTGCAGAAGGTTCGGTCCGGGGGTTCGCACCCATTGTAACGTCCAAGGTCCGGACCGGTTCCTAGAAGCCCTGAACCCAAGGTTTTGGTTCGAACCTTGGTTCGCTTGAACAAAAAATAATAGTTTGACTTTCGATTTATTAATTCTACGTTGATAATGAAACTTAATGCTACCTCTCTATTCATATACTTAATCATAATATTCAATACTTAAGTTATTGTGATTGTCAAATCCATTAGCTGAAATTAACAATTTTTTTGAACTGCCTAGTTTAAGCATTATATCTTCCAGGAGCTGTTCATCTATACTAGGTCTTAAATCAGAAAGAACAAACCTAAGTGCTGAAAATGCTCTTTCAACTGATACCTAAGTTGCTGGAACAGCTAGTATAGTAAAGGCAATATTTTTTAAGTCTTCGTTTTTATGACCTTTCAAGAATTTTAAAGCATTTGATCTACGTGCTGTATGTGCTCTTTGACAATTTCCTAAGAAATCTCTAACATCATTCACAGCTTTTATAGTTGATATTTTGATTATTGCTTTTATAAGCTTCTTTTCTTTACAATCAGACGTTGAGTTAGTTGCTTTGCAACTGTTTTTTGTCAGCAATATATGAAATCTCGGGTCTGAGAATACTAGTACACTTTGATAGTATTAAACAATGATTTGCTGAAAGTTTTAGAACAATTGCTCGGCGTGAAAACCAAGCGTAATATAAATCACTTGGTTGTAATTGCGATCTATACCTTCCGTTTAAAGCCAATATGATTCATCATATGGTCAAACGGTTTCTTTTCGTATAATCTATCATCATCATCATCATACTTTATCTTGTCACTTTAAATCAAAAATCATTCACGCTTAGTTAGAAATGCAATCGTGTATAGTAAAATCGCCAGAGATTTCCAATATTTCCCTTGATGTATCGTTGAATAAATTAATTAAATTCGTGAACCGAACCTCATTTTTTGACAAAGTGGTCCGGTTCGGGTTCAGGTTTGAGGAGTCAAAAATATAGAGCGCCTGGTTCATGGTTCGGTTCGCGAACCCCAAAAAACCCGAACCGAACCGGTTCTCAGGGGTTCGGTTCCTGACCGGTTTGCAGTCTTGATATGATCAGGTGATCTCAAAGGGATTAAAGTAAGCACGTTAAGAATGATACAAGTTCAAAAGGCTTGGTCCAAGCCTTAAAAGTTCCTGTAAGTGATTGAATTTATCCCGTTTTTTTCTATGTAGGCACAAGCCACATCTGTAAAAATTCGGACACATATCTAGTTCATGGCTTATATCACGGAAGAGGACACAGGAGCGAGTATACTGTCTTAAAGAGCTACCGACACCGCTCTTATTTGGTTTCCCAACTTGGCAAAGCGTTTTTCAGGCAGAAATCTATCATTCTCATCTGTGTGCATGGCAACTCATGCATTCCAGGCAAGGAACATTTCAACGTTGGGAAAACGGTTATTTCAAAATGTGTGTGGTCTGGCCAGTCTGGCTTTGGGGGACCTGACAGAGAGAGAGAGCCATTGCCATTATCGAGCAGTACCAGTATTTTCTCTCCAAAATGGAGTGAATAAAAATGTAATTTCCATCTATTTATCCCATGAGTAAACTGCTTTCTCATTGGCATCTGCCTTATCCTTGTCTATTCTCATTTTCATGTACAGTCAGTATTTGGGGTTTTTATCCTTCCCATTCTTAATTGGTTTCTCTTAGCATTCTAATGCATTTGAAATTACTAGCATTATTTTTGTGTTGAGGTTGTGGTAAAACACACAAACTGCCAGTCATTTACAAACATTCCACAGAGAGCAAAGTTTTTTTGTGTTGTGTTATTTTTTTGTGCTACGCTTTCAACTGATTAAGTACAAATTTGTTATAAATAAGTGGAGAAAAGTTTTTGGCACCATTTTTATGCTTTGTTGCGGTCAAGTAACTCAAGAATTTCTATGGAGGCGAAAAGCGAGGACAGACGACATGAAAGGGAATTCTCGAAACGTGTTTGTAAGGCGATTTGTGTTATCGGAGAAGTGGAACCTCACCAAATACACCACCACCAAGTGAAGAAGATGATTATGAGGTTGATGAAGCTGGCTGTTGCTGATGACCGGGCAGCAATTTCAATCTCTTGGGGGAGGAATTGTGGTTGGACTTTAGCTTCAAATAATCTTGCGGCTCAATGCACTTTTAGCCAGCTTAAAGTCAAGGCAACTTAATGCCAATATTTTACTCAACTTGTAAGTCCATTGATCGGACCACTTACTCAGCAACACGAAAGCGCTGACCGAGCAGAGGAGATGAAAAATCATGAGGGATTTTAAAGTAAAACATTTTACTGATTGTACATATTTAAAAAAGGAGGAAAAATGGTTTCAACACTTGAATGCAAAATGGTTTCATACGATTTAAATTGCTCTACTTTAATGTTTCATATTTGTGACTTTTGTTGTTGAATCTTTTCTCACTTTCAGGAAGAATACTGTACACCGCCGACTTGCCGGTTGCAGAAGTCCAAAACACACTGATAGCCACTTATGACAAAGCCGTCCTGGCTTCCAGCCCCATCACCGGTAGGACGGCTTCAGTGCTTGGGCGTCCCGCTGTAATATTGCTGTCAACCCGGAAAAAGTCAGCACTGCATATTTGCCATAAAGAGCGGCAACACACAGAGGCTGAACGACTCAGTCATACCCAGAGCCCGCAAAACTGTTCTGTTACAGACAAAACGAAAAGAGGTTGCAAAAAGACACTTTCAATTCTGTTTTGCTCAACAGCTGTTTTCGCTCAACCAAAGAGCGTTCTGTTTTGCTCATGTCTTTCACTGAAAGTTTTACCGAGAGCTGACTTCCAAAGTGTCTTCTACAAATGTGATCGTGGTTGTGGCTGGAGTACCTGTGAGCGTGTATGGGCTGATCGCACAGAATAAATTGTGGACGGTTATTTCCGAGCTCTCGTCATACCACATTCGCCCTCCATCAGGTACCTGGGCAAAACACTGAATAGAAGACTTACTTGGTCTGACCACATTAAACGAGTTGTTATTGCCAATGCTTAAAAATTGGACTGGCTGGCACCCTGGTATGTGCGTAACTCCATCATCTATAAAAACCTTTGCTCCCAAATCAGCCGCCACACCAGCAGATATAAGGAGGTGTCACGAAAATCTCCTCCAACCCAATTCCAACCCGAAACCAATTCTCGGTGTCCCAGAATTTTTTTCGGTTTGGTTTCAAATCTCTCGTGTTTTGTTAGGAGATTTAGCAAAATTCACCACCCGAACAATTTTTATAAGCAAAATTTAATTTGTAAATGTGAACAACATTATTTTTCTGGATAGGTTGCATCAAATGAATTAAATATTTAATTTGTTTTAATATTAAACTTTGCGTTTCAATAATGGTTCGCAAAACCTAGCAATTAAAACCAACCAACCAAAGCGCCCTCTACATATGGTGTCGCCATTTGTATACCAACAAACGGGCTAAGGGCTCCCAATTTATGTTTCATGACTGGCGCGAAAATAATTTAAAATTTTGCATTTTATTATTGGAAAATATGACTTAAGTTTGAATACGGAAACGGCCCAAAAAGCGACATAAGTCAAACTTTTGGCCAACAGGCCGTCTCTTTGGCTTACCCTAAATAGCTCTCAAATAACATGCCTTGCATTCTTCACTGTCCTGCTAGTAATGTTACAGTTTCAGCCAGCTGGCAACCAGTATTGGTTCCTGTCCTTTTAAAAATTTGTAAGCGGATTGAGTTCCTTACATCCTTTATGTCCTTATATAAAAAAAAAACGCTTCTTCTAGGGTTCTTAAAGTTTTTTAGCCCGGACTCAAAGTATTGAGTAAAACTTTTAGTTGTATGTGGAAAATTGGTATCAGATGTTGATCCCTCACGTCTGTAGCGGCTTAAATTATGAAGTGAAAACTAATTTCAAGTATGGAAAATATTCGTCAAGCTATTACAATCATTCGTTCAATAATAGCAGTTTAGCAATAAACTCTGTCCTTTTTAGAAGATAGTGAATAAAATTATGAAAATGTTTGAATTATATTATACAAAAAACAAGTAAGAAAGTCGGCCAAGCCCGACTGAAGAATACTCTGTAACTGCAGTAGCAGCGCTACTGCTGCGTTGCGGCAGCGAACTTTCCTTTAGTCCTAACTTGAGTATCGATCATCTGATCTTGTATGACCATTTTAAAGCTGACCAATAGATGATGCCACTACTGTGACCCAGCAAGCCAGTCTTTGACTTTCTTTTGGTCATAGATTAAGAATAGTTCATTTAATCTTTATCATTCCTTGAGCAAATCGATAAATAGTCTTGATTACTAAATATCTCTAGAAAGTACGAACAATCTATCTACAAAACTGTGAGAGATACGACGTTTTTACAAATTGCGGGGGCGTGCCGAAAATTGAAAATGAACTTGATCTGCCTGCAAGTATAAGAAGTATATGTTTCGTACATGTCAAACCTCTATCTCATAACATCTCCAAGGGCCGTTTTCTCATGTTCCTGTTTTCACTCAAATCGAAATCCACCTAGATTTTGCAACTAGGTGTTTTTTTTTGTGCTATTGGTGGTCTCATGTAGGTTGATTATAAGTTTGGACATCTGCTCCACGGTCACACCGGCAGGGCTGGAAAGGCACTAATGGAAAGATGGCAGCACCTCTACACTCGGCTGCTTATTGTTATATTTATTGCGATCCATTTTAAAAAAAAAATCAAGCATTTCACAGAGGAGGATAATAATTTTGTTTTGGAATGACTTGTTACTATGATGCGAGATTAAGCAATAGGTCTAAAGCTAAGTTCACACTGGCAAATAATTTGGACAAATGTTGATGAAAATTAGGCTATATAGGTCAAATTGGGTCAATCCGTCATATTTGATCAAATTATTATTTAACCAAATTATTTCCCTGAGTAAACTTAGCTTAAGCAATGAACCAGGGAAATAAGTATGCGCATTTGTATCTTCAGCAATATATGCAGGTGCCTTGTATACAAAAGGCATCCAATATTTTCCATTTTTGGTTTAAGGCACAATGCTTCATACAAATTAGATTGCTGTGTATTAGCATTCTGATTTCAATACAGTTCAAAAGTGTTTCTATTCATGTGAAGTTTGACATAGAAAATTATTTTCGGGCGTTCTGGAAATAGGCCTTTACTTGTTAACAATTCAGACTTAGCTGTTTTTAGTTTTCGAATATTTTGATGCTGATCAAGAATATATATATTTATAGGGTCGGAAATGAAAACTCCATGTTACATACTTTTGCACAAATTTAATATACCCTGTGTACATTTGGTACAGATTATAATAACTTCTGTTTCGTTTAAGTAATGGAAAATCTCTAAATAAAATACTATTATTAACAAACACCTTAAATTGATCCGGTTTAATCAGTTTAATATATTTAAAAGAATCTTGAAAAATCTCATTAAGAACTTTTTGAAGGAATTAAAATATAATATAAGGTTGTCAAAAAAGTCTTGCGGTATTTTTATTGAATTTTCACTTGTTCTTAAAATTGGTTATAATAATGCGATTTAAGTCAAATATGCGCCGTTTTGTTCGATGACGTGTTCTCAACGAGATGCCAACTTCATAATGCCCCTCTTATAGAACCTCACTTCCCTATTGGCAAAAAACTCGGAGAGTCAATTTTCACAGGACTCTCTTGTGGCCAACTTCCGACTACCAAGCTCGTTCGCCATGGACAGAAATAGGTGGTAATCACTTGGTGCGAGATCCGGACTATACGGTGGATGCAAAAGAACCTCCCATCCGAGCTCCCGGAGCTTCTGGGGCGTCACCAAAGATGTGTGTGGCCTGGCGTTGTCCTGATGGAAGACAATTCGGCCTCTGTTGATCAAAGATGGCCTCTTCTGCATGAGTGCTGCATTCAAGCGGTCCAGTTGTTGGCAGTACAGGTCCGAATTGAGCGTTTGGCCATAGGGGAGCAGCTCATAGTGAATGATTCCCTACCAATCCCACCAAACACACAGAAGAACCTTCCTGGCCGTCAATCCAGGCTTGGCCACCGTCTGGGCAGCTTCACCGCTTTTCGACCACGACCGTTTGCGCTTCACGTTGTCGTAAGTGACCCACTTTTCATCGCCAGTCACCATCCGCTTCAAAAACGGGTCGATTTTGTTGCGATTCAGAAGCGATTCGCATGCATCCATACGGGCAAAAATGTTTCTTTGCGTCAAGTCGTGTGGCACCCATACATCGAGCTTCTTTTTGAATCCAAGCTTCTTCAAATGGTTTATAACGGTTTGATGACTCATGCCCAGCTCTTGGCCGATGCTACGGCTGCTACTATGCCGGTCTCTTTCGATCAATTCAGCGATTTTATCGCAATTTTCGACGACAGGCCTTCCGGACCGTGGCGCATCTTCGATCACCTCTGCACCAGAACGAAAACGTTGAAACCATCGTTGTGCGGTGAAAATGGAAACTGTATCGGGTCCATAAACTGCACAAATTTTATTGGCAGCATGAGATGCATTTTTGCCTTTATCGTAGTAGTACTGTAAAATATGCCGTATTTTCTCTTTGTTTTGCTCCATGTTTGCGACGCTATAACTCACGAACGACTAAAAACAAACAACAATAAATCAAACACGTGTTAGCGCGTGAAAAGAGCTTTCCAAAAAGCTCAAGCGTGAACCGATGCGACGAATACAACTCGAACTACGCGCTTGCAAAGACAAGCTTGCGGAAATACCGCAAGACTTTTTTTGACAACCTTATATATACTAGCTTTATTACAGCGCTTTATCTTGAAAAAGAATAAGTATTCAACATGGTCTGATATGGGAGGTAGGAATGGGCGTGGTCGCGTTGACCTATAACTTTCTCCAGCACAAACGATGTCAAAAACTATGTTACAAAGGTTTATTCTCATTTCTAGTTTATCGTTCTCAATCCAAGTGTGAGATGATGAAATTCCGATTTCAAGAAAAGAAAAAAATTTGATTGATTTTGGAACATCAATGATAGGGTTACTGGCAGATCTTTCATTGTTGGAATGGACACATATCTGTGGATTGGAAATTAAATTTACAAGCGCTAACTTGCTGCTTGTATTTTCTCAACAAGTTTTTTTCCTCTGTAAAGGATAAGCACAGGAAATTCAATTCTGGTCAGTTTCATCGAAATTAAAAAGGTATTCAAACTATAATTGAGCGACTTAAAATAAGCGACGCAGCTTGATCAATGCGAGAAAATCAAAAATTCACTGACTTATCAAACTGCTCTCTTCACATATTTTGATCCACAACAACACATTTAGTTTTGAATTTATATTTTTCTCATATTTTTTTTGGTATTTTCCTGGTTATTTTGTTTGGTTTAGCCGAGCCCCAGTACTCACATTCTGTGTTGCAAAAACCTTTTCATCTATTTCTTCAAGCTGCCAACTCTCAAGTAAACTTGGCTGTTTGTTCACTTTCCATTCATTCGCACTTCAACAAGAATATGAAATTGCACTTGATATATATTTACATAACCTTCAAATGTGACCTGGTCAAAAGGTATTCGAACACAAATATCTTGTCCAGAAGTGAAGAAACTCAAATAGTGGCACATGTGCATCTTGAAAATGTCACATGGAAAATGAATAGCTAAAATTATGCCCTAGGTTTTGTGCCCTCCCCTCATAGATGTTTATGTAACTGGAGGGGGAAAGCGGGGATGTGTGTCTATTTGCTAACAAAGAGCATGCAAAATCATCAGGCAGATAAAAAGCCATAAAAATAGTAGAGCGTGAAGCAGCAGCAGCAAATAAAAATCAACAGGATTAAATATGCAGGCGTGCCTCTCCCTCTTTCTTTCACCATATCTTTCTCTGTCTCTCTGAGCTTTTCCCGGGCCCCACAGACTCTGACCATATCCTTGTGCCTTGCCCTTGCCTTGGCTGCGGCTCGGTGGCCAATCTGTTACATTTTGTCATGGATTTTTATGCAGCGTCTCGTCTTCTTCGCTTCGTGTGTGTCCTTCGCACGTTTTACCTTCAGCTGGGACATTCAGGCTGTCGGGCTACCTGGCTCCCACTGAGCAGGCTCAGGCACAAATTCAACAAGTTTAAATGCTTTCAGTTTTCAAGGTGCGACTAGAATTTACTCCTTGTTTTCCCAAGCCTGAGGATGTGGATTTTAAATCAAGTTTAAAAGAATGTACAGATTCAGGCAAAACAATTCACTACCATTTTGTGCTCGAACGTTTTCTTTTTTTTTCCATTAATTGAATCTATTTTTCCATAATTTACTTTTAAGTACGTTTCATTTAACAGCAAACAAGCATTTCTGGTTTAATCCTCATTTGAATTTAACGACCCAAAATTAAATTTTCAAAAAATAAAAAATAGGAAAGCAGTTCCAATTACATCAAGCTTAGAAGTCAAACTTTATTCGCTCTGAATAATTACTTTGGCAGCTAAATGCGTTCGATCTAGCTGATATTGACATTTTTGTACAGCTTAATGAACGCTTGCTGGTTATTATTCACTTTTGAAGCTTTGAGGCTGCCCGCGTGTCAATACCTTCTATTAAGGCATACTTTTATATTGAGCGCGTTCACCAGCATAAATCGATGACAAAAAATCGACTATTTTTGTTAGATTGTGCTGGTGAACAGGCATGATGTGCAAACATGATTGCTAATTTTCGTGATTGTGTTAGATGTGAATACATCAAAGAAATAGTTTGTTAGAATTGCTTGATTGTGATTTGTTATCGATAGCACACAGCTGAAAGTTGTAAACAAACAAGAAATTGAATGAAGACAAAAACAAAATGAATGTGGAAACTTCTTTGTTTTTAATTAATGAATTGGCAGAGGACGTGGTTTCGCAAGTAGCTCACGGAAATTCGGGGAAGGCTCTGAAGGCTCTACTGGTTGTTGCGGAGGAGGAGGAAAGCTTGAAAAGCCGCCTAAGCAAAACGAAGCAGCCTCGCGTGCGCTCCCAGTTGTTCTTTGAAGTGACAGTACAAAATTACAGAATGGACAAATTCAAGGATTATTTCAAGATGTCCCGTGCATCGTTAAGGACTTTCATCTCATTGCCCATTAAATACTTTATTAAAATGAACATTTGCAGACCCTTCTTTGCGTTGCCCTGGATGAACTGGATGAACTAATGAAAAATTGGTAACACAGTTTTGAAGAAAATTCAAGGGGATTCTAGGAGCAGTTGCTGCTATTGACCACGGTCATATAAATTAAAGTCTGTTCTAAATTTTATTTTAGCTATTAGTTGCCAAAAATTCAAAACTTCCGCCAACAAAAATATATCGATGACTCTTTTGCCTTAAAATTCTATCAAACACGTCCACCAGCAGCCAAACACTTTTTTGTTGATTGATGATTTATGTTAGATGATTGGTGTATGCTGGTGAACGCGCTCATTGTTAGAAAGTATGATTCATACTTGGAATAATTTAAAATAAGAGAATAGCAAAAAATTGTATATTCTTGTAGACTTTATCATGGCGTTAATAAGTAAAAACAATTGTACAATTGTACATGAAAAGCTTCTCAAACATAAACATTTTCGTTTGGGTTTAGATTTAACCGCACAAAGTTTAAAATTTTGGAACAAGTGGAAACTATATTTGTCATTTTGCTGTCAGATTTAGTACGTAAAATATTCAATAATACAGAAAAGTTTAGTAACATTAATAAACTACAAGATAGTGATTAGATTATTCGGTTTCAATCACAAATAAATATACATTTAGATTTGCATTTTAAAACCGGATTACATAATCTGTGTTTTTTTTACCAAGTGCTTAAAATATTTCTCAATAAAATTTAACATTCAATGTTTTTTTGAACACTAAGGGCTGATTTCTCATCTGCTAGATAGCCCCATCTTTCACATAAACTAACAAATAACGGAGTAAATTTATGACATTACAAGCCATCTTAAAGGCCTATTTCTAGAACGCACAAAAATAAAGTCATGTTAAACTTCACATGAATAGAAACACTTTTGAAATGTTTTGAAATCTGAATGCTATTACACAGCAGTCTTATTTGTATGAAGTTTTGTGCCGAAATAAATTTTTATTTCATCTGAAATCCAGCCTTTAAGATGAAATATCGGTCCAAACAATAATATTAAAAAACTATTTTTCCTTTATTAAATTATCTAATAAAAATGAAATAATTGAATGAAAGTTGTATAATTTTGTAGTTTGCGGCTCAGTACTGAATATCTGAAAAAATAACGGATCAAATAAGCAATTCAGTTCAGATCCAGTTTGCACCTGTTATTCAGTAAAACCGTTCGGTGTATAAAGAGTGTAAAGAGTATATGAGGTTTTTTCATTGCCCATTGGGATGATTCGTTCGTGGTCTCGACGACAAAATCATACTTCATCCCCAGCTATGACACTTTTAAACAAATCTGGATCGTCGTTGACGCCAAAAATAGCAACGGCTAAACTCAACAAACAGATCAAAACCCGACCAAAAACTTATTCTTAAGGCCTCTTATATGTTTTTGTTTTCTTCTATTTGGTACTGAGCAAATTCGAAGAATTTTTAAAATAACGGGTGTTATTGCTCTAAGCACCTGAGAAAACGCATGCACCCGAGAGTTTTTAACTTTGACTCAGAGACTGATTGACTGTCTGATTAATCATCGACTGGGCCCAACGACTTACCTCAATGGTCAGACATTTCGACAAAATATTTATTTATCCATGTGATAATTTAATGCTGACATTAGTTAGGAAATTAGGAAGGACTTTTTAAAATTAGGCTTCAATATTTTGCTCATATTTTTGGAAGTGTCTTTTTGTTTGTAGCATTACAAAAACTAATCAGTGGTGTTTTACCATTATCAATATATGGAAATGAAGTTCCCTGGGGTCAGCAGCATACGTAAAAAAAAGCTCAATACTTAGCAACACATTCACACTCACTCACACACACACTTGCTAAATTTGTTTAGTGCTGTCTTTTTGGCGCAGGTGGGCACAAGCCGTGTTTTCCCGTGGCACACACACTTTAGCTTTAATAAAACTGAGTGATTTGCTATTAATATTTTTTTACATAAAGCCATAATCTGCTTATGTGTCTGCATAAAAATATTGTATGTACTGACATCGCAGGCATAAATGCGCAGGCATTTCTTAAAAAAAAAAATTAAAGAACAAAAAATAAAACCCAAATGCCATTGTTCCAATAACTTCATAGCTTTGTTACAGAGTATAAAAAGCGATACCACATATCACCCTTGTATGTTAAAAATGTGATACCTCATGTATTTTTTTTTATTTTTATTGCTAATCGCCAAACTCTCCGTTCAAAGTATCGCCAAAGTCTCTTTTTATGAGGGAGATGAGAAACACGACAAAGCGTTTGCAGGGCCGTTACTCGGAGAGTAAAAAGGGTATACTAAAGTCGTGCAAATGTATGTAACAGGGGAAAGGAAACATTTCCGACCATATGAGGTACATATAAGTATATAAATTCTAGATCAGCATCAGCAGCAGCAGCAGCATCGTCTATTCATATTAGCTGAGAATGGAATTCGAGCTTGAGAATTACAAGCAAGCAATTATTGGTGTATGCTTTTCGGCAGATTCAATACAAGTAACATCTTAGATGCCTTGCTTTAAACGCCCGCAGAAGCGCAGCCGTCTAAAAAGTCATTCCAAGGGCACCGAGTTCGCATCCCCGCAGAGTAAGTTAAAGTTTTGAATATAAAGAGTATAAGTTGGATTTATTCATTATTTTTCGGAATAATAAAATAACTGATCAAACTAGCAACTAGCAGGGCGCAAAAATTTGAATTTGATTCTTTATTAACAAAAATCAAAAATGCAGACATTTTGTTTTTAAATGGAAAAACTTTTGGGCGAAAATGAAAGACGGAAACGATTGAATTTAGCAATGAAAAATGTTTAATTTACCAACGTTTATTTTTTTGTATGTAGCTTTGTCCGTCCGTCTGTCTGTGCGTTTCTACGCGAACGAGTCCCTCAATTTTGAAGCTATCGAGCTGAAATTTTGCACAGAGTCCTCTTTTGACTGCACGCTGCTAATATGACGGAATGCCCGGATCGGATGATTATTTCGTGTAGCTGCCATAGAAACGATCGGTCGGAAAATAGGTTTTAGTGAGAAAAACTTTTTTGTTTTCAATGTTAGCGCTCTTAAACTTAGACACAGACGAAGTTAGCTTTGCTTTCTCGTTTTTACTTTATTATGATATGGTTATGGACATTTTGTTTTTAAATGGAAAAACTTTTGGGCGAAAATGAAAGACGGAAATTGGTGAATTTACCAATGAAAAATGTTGAATTTACCATCGATTTTTTTTGTGTGTAGATTCAAAGTTATTACTCCAAATGACATCCACAAATCTTTCATTTTTCTCCCCTAATTTCAATTCAGTTGATTCTAAGAGTTTAACAATTTCATAGCAACTGAATATTCAGCAGTGTGAGTGTCGAATGAGTAATTTATTATGGATAGTTAGAGACAACCACTCCATAAATAAATATTTCAAAAATTTTTTTGGATAAAAATATAATTAACAAATATCAACTTTAAGAGAACTGACATCTTTTTTATTTCCAGTATACCTTTTGAAGGTGTGGTATAATGTTTATATGTACAGTAATCCATACTGCTGAGGCAGAAATATAATTATTTTAAGAATTTCTGGGCTCCATTAAATTTTCCCCTGGAATTTAAAAGATGGCGGCTGGTTCAACTCATGAGTATGTTTTTAGCAAGCAAATAGGAACATTCCTTCATCAGATTACAAAATTTTGTCACGAAAATGGTTCATCATACCGTCTAACGTTTCATCTCCTGGGCTTACACTAGTATATGTAACAAACACTTTTGCCATTTCCCTCTGGCCATTTCTAGACACATTTAAAAATTTATTTCCTGACATTTGGCGGAAATGGATGGGCGAAACGTTACGACCGACCAGGCGTCAAATGAGTTGGCACACGGCTGCCGTTTCAAAGGTCTTCCTCTTCAAACTAAGTAACTTTAAAGCTCTTGACACGTTTCTTGTGGCCATATTAAATATTTAAATTTTACAATTAAAGAGAGTGATGAGCTACAGCGACAGCTGCAACATGTGACTGTTGTGCTTCAATTTCTTTAGGTAGATTGAAACATTTCCTGGACATAAATTCTATTTAGATTTGCAGAATGCAATCGCCCTTCAGTTCTTACTTTTGCTTTTGCTTTCTCCGTTAAGGTAAATGTCGTTGGCCACGTGTCCGTTGCTATATTCAAAACCCCAAAACGTTGCTTCGCATTCACACACCACCCACGTAACTGAATTATTTGCTTTGCCATTCAAATGGCGTATGGGTGTGAAATTTTCAATTCTGTGTACAACTGTGTGTGTGAGTGTGTTGGGGGAAATTAAAAAGGGTATTTGGGAATGAGAAGTTCATCAGGGGAGATTTGGAAGACAATAAAACAATTGATGGTGATGGGATTATGCACGCTGGTTACCACGTCGCAGTTAGCACTTTCTCATATTAAGATAAAACTGTTTAGAGCTCATTTTCCTCACGTTATTTAAAATAACTTGAATTGACCGATAGCGGCTATAGGAATCTGCAGCATCAAACTCATTTAGTTTATAGCAGTGGCTTAACATAACTTTTCTATGGGATTTCTTTATAAGTTTTATAATTAAAGCTCATTCAATTCCTCTTTACGCACCTAATTAGATAAATGCTTTCAAGAAGTGTTATTTTTAAAGAGATAAAATAAAAAAAATGGTAAAAATTTGCTGTTGTGGTATGATTATGACCAAAATATCCAACTTTTATATTTAAAATGTTGCGAAGGTATTCCCCTAACCAAATTAAATAGCATTTACACTGAAATAAAAAACAAGTCTGCTGATTAGTGAAATGGGGTCAATTCCGAAACAGCGCTGTCCAGACAAACCATTACTATTCTTAAAATGTTGTGAGTTATCTCTGATGAGTTGTGTCGGTGGTATTCAATTATAATTAACCGTTGATCTTGAGCCAGCTTATAGCAAAAACTTTGACTAAAATAAAAATTTAAAAATAATCATGATCATTTAGTCATAGAGTTGTTCTTATTATCCGTTTATAACACATTAAATGAAACGAAATAAAAAAAATAGAGGAAAGCTAACTTTGGTTTGGCAGTTTATATACCCTTGCTGCTGGTATAATGTAAATAAATAAAGTTTTTTTTATAATTTTCATTCCAAAAGGCGTTGAACAATATTATGTAGCTGAGTTTTTTTCCAAACTCATCATAGGATGGCGCCACTACTTTAAGCATGTGGCGATTTAAGCCACTTTAGTAATTCAATGTAAAACACATATTAGATGAGAATTCATATTCAGGTTTATTGCAGATGTCGTGTTGCGTGTAACAATGAATATCACAGAATGGGCAAGAGCTAAATGTGTGCGTGTGTGAGTTAGAGATGAAGTACAATATGAGCGCTCCCATTGATCATCGATAGCTGCTAATGATGAGCGAACTAGTCGTACACTCAGAGAAAAAATAGAGAATTTCGCTCTTGAATCAAGAGCATTCGTTCTCAAAAGTACGGCAAGAGGGAAAATTCTTGATACAAGAGCGAAATTCTTGATTCAAGACTGAATTTTTGATCCCGACATTCCTGATTCAAGAGTTTCAGCTCTTGATTCAAGTATGAATAATTATTGATTCAAGAGTTTCAGTACTTGATCCAAGAACAAATAATTCTCAAAATAAAACGAGAGCGTAAGTTAAAGTCGGCTCTAACCGACTTCGATATACCCGTTACTCATGGAAACAAATGTTTATTATCCTTCCTGTATGCCTGAGGTGGGTCAGCCGAAAAGTATGCAATATTTTTTAGCTCGGCTATTTATTATCCGCCAGATATTAATAGACATTTGTCAATTACTAAATGCAACATAAATGACTCCAAATTCATCACGATAAACAGATCAGACAACAAAACTTTTGAAAACGTCATCACTATTACATACTCTGCACCCTTAATGTCGCAGCTCGAATTTGGTCACGAGTCAAACGGCCAGTTAACACACAACGCACAACGCAGTGCGCTCTCTAAGTCTCTCTCTCTCTCTCTCTCTCTCTCTCTCTCTCTCTCTCTCTCTCTCTCTCTCTCTCTCTCTCTCTCTCACTAAGATTGCTGCTGAACGCAATGCTTAGGTTATGGGTGGGGTGGGTGGTGGGTGTTAACTGACCGTTTTTTGCTCATAACTTGAGTATCGTTCATCCGATCTTTATCATTCCTTCAGCAAATCAATAAACAATTTTGAGTACTAGATATCTCTAGAAAGTACGAACCATCTATCATCAAAACTGTAGGAGATATGACGTTTTTTCCAAATTGCGGGGGCGTGAGGGGGCGTGGCAAAAATTGAAAATAAACTTGATCTGCGTGCAGACAATAGGAGTCTACATTTCAAATTTGGTTGCTCTAGCTCTTCTAGTCTCTGAGATCTAGGTGTTCATACAGACGGACGGACGGACGGACAGACGGACAGACGGACATGGCTATATCGAATCGGCTGTTGATGCTGACCAAGAATATATATACTTTATATGGTCGGAAATGATTCCTTCTGGCTGTTACATACATTTGCACGACTTTAGTATACCCTTTTACTCTACGAGTAACGGGTATAAAAATTCAAAAGAATATTTGTGGTGGGGGTGTGGTAGAGACACTACCGACCCGACCCGACCGACGTTGTCCGTCTCCCTCCCCACTCACCATTATCAACCAAACCAACCCCAACCACCACCACCCACCAAACTTTGTTTTAAACTGTGATTGATTTTGAGATAACCCCACATAGATATTTTTTTAATTTTTTTTTTGCTTACTCTTCTGGGACTTGAACACGGTACCTCGAAAGATTGAAACACACACAGGCGACGGGCAGCTTAACGAGCTCAGCTAACTTGCGTAAGATAGAAGACGCGACGAAATCACACTTATAAATAAACGCAGGCAACTGCCTTTCGTACGCATCGCACAACAAACTGCGCATGCGCTCTCACTCTGCGCTCTTATTCTCTCAACGACCAACTGCGCATGCGCCCTCACTCTCTGCGAGAGCGACTCCAACGCTACTCTCTCAAAAATAATATGCCCTCACCCCCCTTGCCTATAAAAAAACAAAATTGAGAACGCTTAGAACGAATTTATCTCGACTCCAAGAGCGAAATTCTTGAAAATTCAAGAGCGACTAATTTTTTTTTCAAGAGCGTTCGTACTCAAATTATTCGTTCTAGTTTTTTCTTAGTGTATGAGCTGGACCTGTAATTAGAGCTGGATAAACTGGAACCTACACAAACTCTTGCTTTCCAGTTTGATATATGGCAGCTATACGATATATTCATTAGATTTTGATCAAACTCGCCCAAAATTGTGTGGAAGCAGATAACTGGAACTTCATAACTGGAAGTCATAAAGACGCTACGATTAAAAACCAAAAAGGTTTTCTTCACTAGAACTACTTTTTCGACCAATCGATCCTATAGCAGCTTTATGCTATAGTCGTCCGATCCGACCGGTTTCGACAAATGTGCTGCGTGTTTACCAAAAGACTTCGTGCAAAGTTTGGTCGAGATAGCTTTAAAACTGACGGAGGAGATAGAATAGAAACAGACGGACATGGCTATATACACTTTATGTGGTCAGAGATGCTTCTTTCTAAGCGCTACAAATATTTGGACAATTATACTCTCTGCAAGGGTATAAAAAAAATAATTAAAATATATACAAGTATTTATAGTTTCTTTCAGTTTTTATTGTGAGTGTGTAGTGAGTTTAAAGCCCTGGACCTATATTTGATGTTTACCTACTTTACCCACATTGTGTACCATTGACAAATGCAAGGTCCTCTCTTGTCCTTCACTGCATTTGACCAATTAGTGCACTTTGATTCGAGTGCAGTCTCCCTTTTATCTAAACTAGTTTGACCAGTCATTGGTTTCGTTTACACATTTCTACAGCCCAATTTCGAATTTCTCCTTTTGTTCCCCATCGACCAGGCGATTGAAATGCCTGGCAAACTCACGTTCTACAAACACGCAGCACAATGGCCAACACGTAGTCGTGGAGAACATAAATTAATTAAATTTTGCTGCCAAGTCAATATCTGTGACATTGAGTTCCTGTAAAACTGTAAGCTGGTGTGGGCACTCACGGGGTCATGGGCGATTTACGAGTTTTTAGTCACACGCTTTAATTTCGCCCGCAAGTAGCGCCTATCAATCATACGCCCCGTTAGCCAACTGTGAAAACGGTTAGCTTTCTCCATTTATAATGTTGACAGAATAATTTTGCGATTTAATCAGGGAAAATGTGCAAAATGCTTTCGCGCTACTTACTTCTTGTACGATTTCAATTTTCCTGCGGGCTAGTTCTGGTAAGCAAGAGTTCTGCGGAGAGAAAAAATAAGAAAATGTACATAAATTTAATATAAAACTGATTTTAATTGTGTCAAACAGAACATGGAAGAGGGAGTATGTTACTGACTTGCACATTGCATATGGGGTAAGAAATGTCTGAGGAATTTAAGCTGAAATAAAATATACATTTTTTCCTCCTAGTTAAACCCCTTTAGGTATATTTTTTCTCTTCTTTTTGTGTATTTTTGTTTTCTTATTGCAGCCTGTGAAAATTGTTCATTTTAAATGAACCAGCCAAAGCGCAAAAGGAGGCTACAAAAAAAGCATAGCATAACAAACGGCGCTGTAAATATAAATAAAATAATAAAGCGTGAGGAGGACAATAAACGAGAAAAACGTATATGCCCAGGCCCCATTGCATTCAAACAAAAGGGCTGAGCATAATTTGCATGACAGCATTTTGCCGAGTAAAGAGTAAAAACGACTGTCACAACAGTCTCCGCCTGCTCCGGCTCTGGCGTTCAGATTTTTGCCTTGCAACAATTTTTGTGATTTATTGCAAAACTCTGCTTTTTGTTGGCTTTGATTCTGGTTAAAGTCTTTGGGTGAAAAGGTAAATTTCCTGGACAAATGTAACCAGCATGCATTAAGTATGTTTTTTGGCTTCAAGCTTGTCCAGCCGCTTACCAAAACTTTGTCAGATTAGCAGCTTGTCTTTTGTCTAAGAGGCGAAATGAGAAATTTCGCAATTACAGTTTCTATGGGGCGAGTGTAAGATTGTTGAGTTAGAAGAAATTAAATTAAATTAAGACTGCACTGCTGGAATTTTATAAGGTAAGACAAGTTAAAAGGCTATCTTGTTAGCTTACGCAAGGTGTGTCCACGTAATGGCCAGTAACTGCCAAGAGCAGTTGTAATGTCATAAACTTCATTGTCTTCTTGCACTATTCCGTATCTCATGCAACTAATGCACTCAATATTTGCTAATCTTATTTCAATGGAATGTAATCCAACATATCCAAATCATATTTGAAATGTGATCTGTTCTCGACTTAGGTCCTCAATACACCCACATTTGTATGCCCTCCTCGCCCCCACTGGTTATTCAACAGCTAACAAATTGCACAGCATTTGTACGCCTTTAGCGCTTAGCCATTGTCGAAGTAAAGGCAAAAGCAATTTAGTTATCAACTTGTCTTTCTTCGAGCATTTCTCGAACTTGGCAGAAGTCTTACTCATGGTTCGGTTTGCGGGGCCAAGTTATGGTTACACCCGGGACGAGATTCATACACAAAGTGCAAAAGCAATCAGCATGCAAATGCAATTGGGAAAAGTGAGAAGGAAATGGCAGAAATAGTGACACAAGGAGAGGGGGAATGGTCATAAATAGTGAGAACAAAAAGCCACTGAGATTCGTAAGCATTGCCAGTTACAGTATCATTGAGTCAAAGTCGTCAAAAGAAAAGAAAAAACAATAAAAGTATGCAACACTTTTTTTTCAATTTCATTTTGCACTTGTGAGATTTGAGATGCTTCTGCTATAAGGGGAATGATTGTGTTGTATAACAACACAAGCTTGAGAAATACCTGGAAAACAAAAAGTGAGTAGAATAAGATGTTATTGTACAAAAGTTATCTATTAATTAATTTTATAAAGTTCTCAAGTCTCCAACAATTTAACAGCGCTGCTTATAGTTGTGGCTGAAGCTTGTTCTTAATGGTAAAACAATCAACTTTTTTTTTGGCTTATGGCTCCCTTTCCGTAAAGTTCATTAAAATCAGAATAAACTGATTGGGTGAAGCGTGTGGCTTAGATTCTGGTATTTGGTTTTTAGTCTCCATAATTTCATCGGATTTTTCTGATTTTTATACCCAGTACCAAATGAACACAGAGTATATTAAGTTTGTGCAAAAGAATGTAACAGGAAGAAGGAATCATTTCCGACCCTATAAAGTATATATATTGATCAGCATCAACAGCCGAGTCGATATAGCCATGTCCGTCCGTCCGTATGAACGAAGAGATCTCAGAGATGGTAAGAGATAGAGGTTTGACATGTATGGGACATATATTTCTTATACCTGCTGGCAGATCAAGTTTATTTTTTGTATCTTCTACAGTTTCGTAAAAAAATGTTTCTTACCTTCTAGAGATATCTAGTAATCAATATTATTTATCGTATTGGAAGAAGGATTGATAAAGATCGAATGAACGATACTCATGTTATGAGCAAACAACGGCCAGTTAACACCCCCCCGCCCCCTCACCAATAACCACATTCCACATTCCATTCCTTTCAACAAAGGCAATCTAAGGGAGCGAGGGAGAGAGAAAGAGAGAAACTTAGAGATGATTAGAATCATTCTTAGTTGTAGAATCAATGCGCCTGTTGTTGTCCCAAACGTCAAGCAGGGTTGTATGGCAAAACTGACATGACACTAAATAATATACAATTTTTCGAAAGGAGGCAAAAACGGGCAAAAGTCATTCATTACACATTAATCTATACACGTTTGTTAACAACTTGTCGATTTTAGTTGCGGGTAGCAGTATGTAGTATTAAAAAGTTATACTCCACGAGACACGATTACACTTCTTAGAACAACAATTGGACAGTTACAACAAAAAACACGATATCAGTAAATCGGAATATAAAACAAATATTTGGCATTCCAATACGAACATTTTCCATATTTCCTATTTATTCTCTCTTTAATAGATAAGCCTCAGCACACGTGCAAAGTCTTTCAATGTTTGCCACCGATTTTCGATAAAACAGGACTGCACATAACCAGTTGACTTTGATTGTGCCCCAAAGTTTAACCGACGACCTTAAAATTTGTTTGAAAATAAATTTTTCTTATCTTGTTATCGTACAACTATTAAATCAATGCAATTTTGAGTTATAGAACCATGAAAAACTGGACTTTATGCCTCTTTTTCGGGCATTCTTACCACTCCGCAGTGGAAACGCACATTTGATTTCTTTGCATTAAATAGATAATCAAAGTTACTTAAAAAGTTTTAAAGAAAAGTTTTATGTTTGTTGCTTAAATATGTGCTCTAAGTTCATTAATATCTACAGCATTTCGAGTATAAAAAAGTATTACCATCTCAGAAATGCCCCGCCCCTCCAATTTGGATAATATTTCATATCTCCCACGGATTTTAGATAGATGGTTCATACATGTTAGTACTTTGCATATTTAGTAATCAATATTATTTATCGATTTGCCAAAGAAATGTTAAAGGGTAGCACTGGTCGCAACGGCGAAATCACTTTGTGTGACTTCTAACTTAAATTGATCAGTTATATGCAAACTTTGGAGATAAAGAGTATGTTAAAGTCGGGCTTCACCGACTTTCTGGTTCTAATTGCGCAGTATTTTCCATTCGAGACTTCATAATATATCATTGCTATTTCTGATATTTTTCTGTACCTCTTCTACTCTCGCCTTTTCCTCTTGCAAATGCAAAATAAAAGACAACCGAACAAGGACAATACAAATGCCTGCAGGCACTTTGAGGGTTGCCAACGCGCGAGGCTGTTGCATTGATGCATTTGAAAGCGAGAGGCTTTGAATGGCAAGGTCATAGCAGGCCACCAGCCGCACCCAGTGGTGGAAATATGGGCAGACGCTATTAAAATATCGAAAGTTATACAGTAACAATAACGAGAGGAATTGCCATAATGGAGGCACGCACATCATAAACCAGGCACGCGCCTTACACATATGTACAAAAGCATGTTAGTATGTTTATACCCTGTACTACTTAGCTTATGCGTAACTTTGTTTCTTTCTTTTCTAATTTGGGTACAAATTGAAAGCAAACAAGCAAGCAAAAAAATAAGAAATGATTCCCTTGACAGAGGTAACACACGCACACACGTACACCTAAGGGAGGCGTGACCGAAGGGCTGAGAAAGTTGCCAAAGTTTTTTGGGCCTTACAGTCCTATGGTTTTTGGCTGTAAATGATCCTAATTGTGCGTTGATATGAATAATTCACAACACATATTTATTCTTGAATATGAAGTAAATTTTGCCCATTAAAAGTGAATTAATAAAACAATTGAAAGTATAAATAAAAGATGTAATGTTTGCAAGCGGGCAAATGTGTGTACACTTAGGAATAAAAGACAAGAGTTTAAAAATTCAAAAAAGTTACAAACGGTGTCAGAAAAGAATAAAAACTTTTTATAAAAGTCGGAAGTTTGGTCTAAACGTATTTGTTTCTAATTTCATGTCGGTATAGTGTTAATTCAATCCTAATTAACTGCTAAACCAAGAATTTGCACATCAAAGATAAAAACTTCTGTATTTTCAGAAAAGTGAAATGTTCTAAAGAGTGGCCATTTGTTCTGTAAGCTGCATTGAATAACGTACATAATTACAGAAGAACTTTCTCCTAATAAACCTTCAAAAACCCATAGCATAATTTCGGGCTGGAATTTGTGTTTGTTCGCCAATATAATTATATATAAAACGAAATTTGCAGGTTGTTGAAGCGTAAAAAGCAACAAGTCTGCTGAAGAGAGAATTTTTGTGATTCTCAAACAGCGCTCTGCGGACATACCATTGCTATTCCAAATGTTGTAACTAATCTCTGTTGATTTGTGTTGATTATTGAATTATAATTAACCGTTGATTTAGAGCCGGCTGATAGCCCTTTGTATCCTCTAATTTACCACATTTTCCGATTCACGATATCACGATATCTCGAGGAGTTGACAAGCCAACCTAGCAGACGTGCGACGGCCATGTTAGCTTTTGGCGGATCTTACGTGAGCGAGTGAAAATCAAGTTAAAGTTAAACAAGTCAACAGACCAAGGAGGCCGAACACGACGACTACAGCGAATCACACAGCGATAACCACCGGCTGAAAACATACCACCCCAAACCCCGATTAACAACTGGCTCCAAAACATCCTTGGCGATTTCGCGGAGGGACAAAAAAGGCAACAACCAATCATCACTGACTTCGATTTCTCCCTGCTAGGACAGATTCGACTAGCTTTCTACCAGCGTTTTTCGTGTGGACAGGGTACATACCCTTCACACCAAACACCAGTAAACATTTTCAGTTCAGTGGCCACATTTGAAAAAAGTCGTTTTTCGTGCTTACAGGGTACATACCAGAGAACTGCAATGCGTAGTCATTAATGCGTACTACGCACGTAGTACTCATTTTATAAAATACGCATATGTACGCATACGCATTGGAAATAGTACCCTACGCCTACGCACACTACGCATCAGAAAAAAACTGAGTATGCGTAGTACGTAGACGCAAAAAGTGACTATGAAAAAAATACTATGAAAAGTACGCACTAAATACGTATTCAAACTGAGCAGTATACTATGCCTATAGGCATTTTCAAAATGCTTCATTTTTACTTCATTTATGCGTACTTCGAAATTTCTATATGAAATCTAAGTTACTTTGTTTAATTTATTTTTGGTTTTACTTACCAATATACTTAGTTAGTTTATCTTGTTATGAGTTAATTTTAGCCAAAACTTATCCTTGGTATTTGCGAGAACAGTAATCTCGACCATATTTGATTACTATTATTATTGCTATTAGTTTCATATGGGCAACTTCCGCATGACGAACGCTACTTTCGTACTCGTTTTTGGATTAAAATATAAACATATTTTTGTTTTTCAAAGATATCCCTTCAACTTATACACAGTGCTTAGTCAGATTGAAGTGTACTTTCGAATGCCATAAAACAAAATTCAAAAATAGGTTGCGAAAGGCTCTGGGAAATTAGACCGCGTGAATTTAGACCGCCATCACAAAACGAAGTTAAATTTTAAAAATCGCGCGATTTTAAATAAAAATTTTCTACGGCGGGTGTGGAAATGAGTTAAAAAAAGTATCTATCCACAATCCGTTCAAACAACAAACATTGAAGAACTAGACCGCGCGGTCTAATTTGATTTTGTGATGGCGGTCTAAGTTCATTATTCAGAATGCAAGTAGACCGTCGACCGCGGTCTTAATTCATGCGGTCTAGTTTCCATCATCCGTTCCGAAATAATTGATCACAAAGTTTTGTGACGCACGGTACAAAAAGTGGAAGGCACTTTGAAAGTTGAAGTGTGACTAATACTTTAAAAGAAAGATGAATGTTAGAGGATCCTAAAAAAAAAATTTGCAGCAAAAATATTTTGTCGGTTTTTATCAATGGACGTGAATTCTTTGTGACTCACGCTACATTTTTCTATAATTTTATTTATGTGTTTTATATTATAATGCAAAACAAAACTTACAGTTTATTGCAATTACATGGTTTCTTATGGTTTCTTATGTATTCTTTTTTTTACCCTGTGTACCCTCAGAAAGATTTTAGATAGCAAAAGTTTTATCAAAAAAATATGCAATATTAATGTCAAAATAAGAAAAATTGCGCTATCGCGGCAGTGAAACCTAACATTTTCAAACGGACTTTGAATAAATTTAAGATTGGCTAACATTATTTCAATTAATTTGTTTCCCTATGAAAATATGAGAAAACATAGTGTTTTTTACCACCTTTAATTGTTTGGTTTTGGTGAACTGTTTCTGGAAGTTTCCTATATATATTATAGCATTTAAACATCGGCCGCAAATTATTATAGCATGTTAAATAAGTTTGGCTACAACATCCATTAAGGGCCAAGCCGAGATTCAATTTATTATGGCAGCTGCAAATTGCAAAAGTTTACAAGATTTTGCTCCAGAGACATTTGGGTAATATTGTCTTGACCAAAGTTCGTTTATATTTTTATACTTATTGAGTTTATGCAAAAGTATGTAATATGGAGAATTTTTTCGGCTTTTATAAATTTTGATTAAAAAGTGCGTATACGCATTTGATTTGCGTATACGCACAGAAATTAAGCGTAGTGTGCGTATGCCTCAAATATTAAAACGTAGTGTGCGTACTTTTGAAGTATACGTCAGCGTAGTTGAAATACGCATACGCACTATGAAGTATACGTATACGTACTTTTTAAAAAATGCGTATTGAAGTACGCATACGTTTTTTGACTGGATACGCATTGAAGCATTGACACATTTGAAGCTACACGTATGCGTATACGTTTTTGGTACGTTTTGCAGTTCTCTGGTACATACGCTACACATAACAAGACTTTCAAGGTTTCCTATTTATATGTAGATAGGGTGGATACCCTACACATAAAATTTCTCCTGGCCACAGAGTGCTGCCCCGGACAGCCAAGTTTATTGTAAGATAATCCCTCCCGAAACATTGCGTATGTAAGAAGCTATAGTGGTCAATCTTTTCAACTAGTACTCAGTCCTCAGAGATCTCAGAGATCTTCTGTAAAGTAGCCTTGACAGACTGATTCCTCTCGCAGCCTAAGAAACTATTTTACAAAGATCTACGAGGTAACTTTTTTGATTAGGCTTACAAAGTTCCAAAGACCATTACTCTTGATGCAAGAACAAGCAGAAGCGCAACCGGAAGGCCCATTTCACATGCGTGAGAAATTACCGAACCCCAGGACAGGAACACTGTCGTTGCTCTCATCTTTGACAATTATCGATATAAGTTACGAGCTGTACCAGAAAATCGAAAACGACCATATCAGTTCGATATAACGGATTGCATCTATGAATATCGAAGCTGCGGAATATCTCTAGTTATTGTATCATAGGTAGGTCAGCAATCTATTATCTCTACATAAGTAATGCGATAAAAGCCGTTGGGAAGTTTGATTAAGCAAAAGGCGCACTTTGCGTAGCATACTTTACTCGATTGGCATTGTTAGAGTCCAAGAAATGATGTACTGGAACTGAGAGCGCTCTTTCTGTATTGTTTCATTCATTTATTCAAGAATGGTTGGTTTCTATGTAAGTAACAGAATGTTTACACTTATGTTTTTTCTGAGTGTACGTAGCAACTGTATGTGTTTACCCCATTGTGGTAGTAAATTATTCATTTGTCATTCATTTGTCGTATTCTCATGACACAGGTTTTGGTAGCAGCAAAAATATTGTGTAATATTTCTTTTGAGTTGTTTTGCCACTGTGTGAACCTGTTGCCCAAAAGTGGGCGAAATTGTTGAAAGGAAAAAATGTTAAAGGTTGGCCCATAATGGGAGGGTAATTGTCTGAAAATCCAACTAATAAACTTTCCTACCCTAGTTTTTTGCATTTTATCTCACCTGTCCCCCTCATTTAATTCCATCTCTAGAACTTCCTTCCGCAACTTTCATTGGTCCTCCTGCAGCCAATTAAACTTCCCACCTCTAAACACACACAAGACCTTGTCCACCATCATCATCATCATCATGATCATCTTCTTCCAACGATTTGGTCATTTTAACGCTATTAACTAGAACGAGGTCTGCTCCCGGACAGGAAAACGGAGCGAGAATTCCTGTGTCGCAATCAGCAGATTGTCTGACAGGTTTTTCCACCACCATTTTTTCTGCTTTTCATTTCCTTATTTATTCAACAAGTTCCGCTAAAAACTGTAAGGGAAAACTATGCAACACACGCTCACAGGATACGACTTGGCAGGCCCAAAGGCAAAAGGTTCTGAGACACATTTTATGCGCTTATAATCACATTTTGTTCACTTTCGACTTTGGTAGGGTCTCTCGCTCGACATCGATTTGTTTGGCATTTGTTGCATGCCTCAAGGACATGCTCAACGTACTTCCCTCTCTGTCTTTTGGTCCCTTTATTTTGGTGGCATTCATTTTGTCACATGTTATTTATGCTTAGGAATGTGACTTGGTGAGGTTCGGGGGTAAGGGCAAAAGTTTTGTAAGCTTGTAATTGCGTGTTTATTTGCTATGGGCCTGCATCCTTCTGCTGGTATGCGAAGTGGTTTTCGGGTTGGCTTAAAGGTATTGTCGTTTATGCGGCACGTTATCGACGGCGTGCAGCCCAAAGTTTTTGCGGCATCCTCGTAATTGGGGCAAGGGTTTCTCATCTGGGTTTGTGTGAAACCGAGTTACATTCACTCGAGATGCGTGTGTGTGTTTGCGTGTGTTTATGACAAACTCATTTCATATTTATTAAATTTGCTGCGTTTCGTTTTTATTTTCATTTGGCACGTACCAAAAGTAAAGTAAATATTTGGCTCCTGCGAGTGAGGCTTTGTTTTGATACTCTACTCATGAAAGAGTACACATAAGAGCAGCAAGTGTTGCTCGGGATGGAGACAAATCAATCGATTTATCAAATATTCATACTTGGTTAATCCAAAGAATGAAGAAATTGCCGGAACTGAGGAAAAACAATCAATTTGAAACCAAGGACGACAGGGAAGCAACCCGCTCGGAAATAATGACTGGACTTTTAAAGTTAACTGAACCGCTGTTTCGTTTCGGTTTAATGGTTCACTCTGAATTTTTTATATATTTTCGAACTTCTTTTCGCTCACTTGCAAAATTGAATTGCCAGAAAACATTTGAATGGCTTTCAAATTCATACAAAAATGTCCCAAGTTTGTAAAGTCGGATATTCAGTTTTATCGCGCTTCTTTCAAAGTGGGATTAAGGTGAAGAAATACTACAGAATCTGAATCTTCTCGTCACGTAGAGAAAATGGGGTAATCAAACAAAAAAATAAGCAACTTTCAAGGAAGAAATCAAGTCTGATGATAGGTGTTTTGCGAGTTCGGTGGCCAAGTGGAGAAGATGTACAGGATCACAAGTTTCAAAATGGCTAACATATCATTCTTAAAGACTACATGAATCCGGAGTCGATAAGGATTCACAAATCAAAAGTATCATTGTCTGAAGGCAAGCGCTTTACGTCCTAAAATCGGGGATCGAAAATAAGAGTTACCGTTTTTTCTAAAAATCAAAGCTTAATAAGTATCCAAGGTATTTCTGGTATCCTAATATTGACTGAGCAATCTAAAAACAGGATACATTTTTATTTTCAATTTTTTAAATAGAATAGAATTTTAAATAGAATAGAATAGAATAGAAATAGAAAAAATTTTCAAATGGAAAATAAGAATTATTTGTAAATATTTATTTTTATTTATACTGGACAAAGTTTTGAACGATGCAATGGGAATTTTAGAGAAGTCAAACAGCTAATAAAATTTGTGGATGAAATAGCGTGATTAAATAAGGCGGTCACACTATATGGGAGTAAAGAAAGAAAAAAAATTGGGTACCTGGACACGAAAATAAAAAGAGACGGCGGAAAATTAAAGTTCAAGTGGTACTCAAAAACCATAGCTTATGGAAGAACAATGAGTTTTAACTCAAGTCAGATCATATCCCAAAGAACATGATAAGCAAAGCATACTCCTTAAGCGACGCATCGTACAGACGCGAAATATTCATTGAACTCAAAACAATACTTAGAAAAAATAGTTATCCTGACCAGCTGATTGAAAGACTGATAGCAAACGCCACCCAAACAAAGATCTATGAACCCGACAACCATAATTTTACAATAAGAATAAATGCGATGGTAGTTCAACATAATATAACTTTCGGAATTCAAATCAAGCATTGACTTATTGATGCTTATAATCTTTCTAGTGAAAGATTCCTTCTTGCGTACATCTACTGCAATTGTGCTATGTCCTATTAAACTTACTTTCACTAGTCAGCGTAGCTTCCATTCTCCATATCCGCGTTAAGAAGAATATCCCTGCACAGTTCTGGGGAGTTTAAAAAAAATAAGTTATACGTGAGCCACTAAAGCGAAGCTGTAAACCATTAATCCGAACCAGTCCTAATTCCTGATTCATGATTTTGGTTCAATTTTTTCGAACAGTACAATTCTAGCCTCTTAAAAAAAACAAGAACTTGGGGCCGATTTCACCTCTTCAGAAGTTTAAATAACTAGGTTAGGTTAGGTTGCAATCGTTGAAATGGGTGAGAATCCCATTTCATCACTTAGGCCAATGAAGGCCCGTTGTGTTACCATATAACCTTTTCTACGCTGCGATCGTAGAGACATAGAGACGTTAAACCATTTAGAAAATATCACAAATTTGAGTAGAGAGGCTAGATCTATTTCAGAGATGTCGGACAGATCGTTTAGAAAGGGACGACCCAAAACTGTGAGTCGCCTTCTGCTAAGAGCTGGGCAATGACAGAAGAGGTGTTGTACACTCTCCTCCTCGTCCACTGAATTGCAGCTTCTACAGAAGTCATTGTGTCTGATGCCGAGCATTGCGGCATGTCTACCTATTAGGCAGTGTCCAGTAAGGGCCCCTACTAGTAGGGAAATATGCAGTCTTTCTAGACGGAGTAACGCCCTAGATTTTTTAATACTAAGAGTAGGCTATGTAATGCCTAGATACTTCACATGTGTGAATTGTTTGCCATCGATTCATGGTTATTCGATGAGTAGTTTCCTTTGTTTGTAGCTTAAAGGTCGCAAGAGGCACCCCTATGTTGCTCTTATCCGGTAAGAGCTGAGTGGTGGTGCCAAGTCTGGCGAGGTGGTCGGCAATCTCGTTGCCTTCAATGTTGCAGTGTCCAGGCACACAAACGAGATTAATTTCGAAGTGCTGAGCCATCTCATTAAGAGATTTGCGGCACTCCGTAAGAGTTTTGGTATTGTTGATATAACCGTCAAGGGCCTTTAATGCAGCTTGACTATCTGAAAAAATTAATACTTTACTTCCTTGGATTGCGAGGGTTCCCAGAAGGTTGGTAGCCTCCTGGATGGCTACAACCTCTGCTTGGAAAACACTACAATGGTCAGGAAGCCGAAATGAAGTTTCGATCCCGAGCTCTGGACTGAAGACTCCTCCTCCTACCTGTCCACCCAGTTTGGAGCCATCAGTGTAGAAATTTATGGCATTCGGCTTGCAGTGAGGTATTGAGTTCCAGTCCAGTCGACTCGGTATGGTGACTTTATACATGGTGGTAAAAGTTATTGTTGGGATGCAGTAGTCAAGCGTTGGCGGTACCGCCACTTGATGCAGAAGTATAGAGGAGTGGCCAGAATTGCTATCTTTCCAGGTACCGCTTTCTCTCATCCTGAGAGCGGCGTTACTGGCGATTTCTCTACCCAGAAGATCTAGAGGCATAAGGTGTAACATTACGTTAAGTGCATCTGTTGGGGTTGTACGTAATGCACCAGTCATGCATAATGCAGCACTACGTTGAACTTTGGTTATGGTTCTGAGGACGGAAGGTTTCCCCAGAGCCGGCCACCATTCGATGATTCCGTAAAGTAGTATTGGACGTACAACGGCTGTGTACAGCCAGTGTACTATTACAGGGGAAAATCGCAATTTACGACCAATCGCACGTTTGCACGAGAAAAGTGCAGTATTAGCTTTTTTGATACGTTCAGTTATGTTTTCGTTCCAATATAATTTTTTGTCCAACACTACACCAAGGTATCTTGCAGAATCGCTAAATTTTAGGTGTATGTTGTTTAGTCGTGGGGGTGTTAAATTTGGTATCTTAAATAACTAAATAGCTACGAACTTCAAATGTGGTTTGTAGGTTGGTAATATGGAATTTAATATTTTACACGGGTCGGAACCGTTATCAAGTCAGTTTTTAACCGGTTCCAAAATGGCTCAGAGCCATATCTCAGAAGATATTTAAGGTAAGAACTTTAAATTTTGTCTACAGGTTGGTAATATTCAGTTGGATATTTTACTGATTCAGGATTGGTTGCGAAGAAATTATTTAAGATATGAACTACAAAATTGATAAAGAGGCTGTTACTATGAAGTTAGCCGAACCAGCAGGCTGAACCAATTCTTGGTTAGGCCCAATATTTATCCAAATTTAATAAAAATGCAAACAAGTTCTAAGGCCCTATCAATTGGACTTTCTTCGATGGTACTGATAAGACATTTGGCGCAATAGTTTTAAGTTGTTTGATGTTTGTTTTAATCGGTTCTCTATTATTGCCATCGAAGGCTCTAATGACGTCAGTAATCGCTTTATTATTTGAAACACATTGGTAAGCGGCAAAATCGCGGGGATTGCTTTCGTCATCTTCTGAACGTGGATTCGAGGATCTTCAAAACAAAGGTTTTTATGGAATTTTTTAAGAATTCATAATAAAAATCCACTAAAAATTCTTTCGAGTCGATTTCGAAACTTTGTCGCACAATATTAAACAGATAACGTAAAATTTGCTATATTTCAGAATGTCCTTAATATTGAACCGAATATAAAAACAGGTTCAGGATCAGCAATATTCTTAACTTTGATTTTGTTTAAGGTTCTTTTCACAGTTTAAAACAGAGAAAATGTGTTCCAAGCCGTTTTGCAGCCCTTATAAAATATGTTGTCGAGTCTTTAAATAGTCCAAAATACACACAAATTATACATCTACTATGAAATACATTTACTTTACACGGCATATATTGCCTGTTTGCAATATGTACATTCTTAATGTAACCTAAAACCAACAGTCAATCCCCAGGGCAATACCCCGTGCATACAAGAGCATTTGTAATTCTTCGTTTTGCATAATCCCTTGCCACCTTTCGCTCGCTTATTTCTCTCTCTCTCTCTTGCCGCACACAACAAATGCTGTAATAACTTTAACTACGCCCCTCTATTCCCACTCAATCCCTTCGCCCACCCAAACTGAGGCAATGTAAATAAAAAGCTGTTGCATGTCAAAAATACCAAAAATTAAAAACGAATGGGCTTTGCATATTTTTTGCCACCCAACAGAGAAAAAAGAAAGAAAGCAAGCTTTAACAACTGTTATTAAATTAATTTTTGTTATTGGTAAATTTGTTAATAAACAAAATGCCATATAGAAGCCGTAAATTGGTTTCCATCAATTTGATAAAGGGCGAATAATTGAGTACGAAATGTGCAATCTGTTCGCATCGGTGAATGATGCAAAATATTTTGTTGCTCTGGCGCGGTTTTTGGGCAGATCAAAAAGTCTCACGACTTTTTTGGTTGTTGTCTTGGCTGTTTGTTCTTTTATTTCTGTCTGTGGCTGGCGTTGAACTTTGCGATCTTTTTATTGTTTTAGTTGCTATTGTGGTTTGGGGCAGCTGGTTGCGATACGATGAATGTATATTTTGTATTTGTATGGTTCATTCAACTCGCAATTGTTGGCAGGGCCAGAAATGATGTTGAAACTGAAGGGAAGAATGCGGGTTATTGTTTGAAATAGTTTATTGTTTTTAATAACACAATAAACTGAAATGTATATTATGGATTATTTAGGACAAAGAAAAGAATTTTAATGTAAATTTATAAATTCTTTCCCCGTGCATTGTTTACTCAAACCAAATTTTATTGGATTTTATTTTATGTGACAAAATATTTACTAAGATTATTTAAAGCTCGATTTTTTCTACAGATATGCATCTACAGATATGCACCCTTGAAGTTACTTTACGAACCATTAAAAATCAAAGTAATAATGGGTTGGAAACGTTTCCTTTTGCTTTTGGCATCTTTATGATATATTCAGGGCATATTTAAAAAAAATTAATGTTTCCGTTTTCAGCAATCTTACTTACTTGCCCATAGCGATACATAATACTCGCTATCTTAGAATCTTAAGTAATCAACCTCATGTCCCACTCCAAACGAGGCAGTTTATATCTTTTTCTACTCACATCTGCACATGTCACACTGGCTTAACCAAAATCTAAGGCGCAGTGCACTTTTGGCTTTGCTCCACATACGAAAAACAAACAAAAGCCGGGAAGAGTAAATCGCTTCCGTTGCCAGCTTTACCGGTTGCCACCAGTAGCCTCATTTCCTTTGGACTGTTGGTGCATTAGAAGTCAAGTGGAGAAACAACAACAGCAGCAGCAGAAACCGTTGCTTTTTGGTCTTGGCCTTAAAAAATACAACTAAAGAAGAAATATTATTACCAAGTTAACTTGTTGCGCAAGACACGAGGATGACGCACAAAGCGTATGTATTGTATGTATGTATGTTTGTTTGATTGTAGCTCAAAGGTGCAACGAGTTATCGTTTTCGGGTTGTTGTCGTTTGCTGTTAGCCCCAGACAGACAAAAGCAAAACACACTCCAAGTCTAAGCCAAAACCAAGTTAAGTCAAGCAGCTGTTTATGCTGCTGCTGTTGGCCCGTTTCGCCGGGCGTTCGGCTGCCTGTTGCACTTGTTTTTTCGTTCTCATTCTGCTGCCTGTTTCTGGTTGGCTTGCTTTTTCCACTTGTTTCACTTGATGTTTATTTTTCTTCTTTATTTTTTGTTTGTGCAGGGGGGTTGACTGTTTGACATAATTCGGCAAAATATGTACCCAGAATATCTAGCGGAAATGTGACAAGATTATGATTTATGGCTTAAGATGTTGAGTTGAGCAATTGAAAAGCTTAGCACTTAATCTGAAATAGTTGCTGGAAAATCTTTTCCCAGTTGTTTGAAATGCAAAGTTAACGTTATCCTTGTCATATTAAGGAAATCTCCATGTTCAACATTAACAAAATTAAATCGAAATCAAACCTTACGAAAGCCCTCCGAATTTTAATATAAATATCTTTTGTAATATTTCTGTCTGTTCCCAAATCCCACGATAAGTATTTCAAACGTTGACCGAAATACTAAAGAGACACTCATGAGCAAATCGCATTAGCATTAAGAGAACAAAAGCGACCTGAGAGACGGGAACAAGCTTTAAAGGAGGGCAGTTGTGCCTCAGAGGTGTGAGTGATTTCGGGTGCTAAAGAGGCGTGCAGTGACCATGAAAATATCAGGTAGTGTGATTACCTATTTTTAGGTCCTATCACACTTTGCCTAAGCATACTTTGCCTCTTATGCTGTTTCGATTAACAAAGAACAAAATATCGATAAAGACAATTTTTAAATATCAAAAACCCGTACTTAACTTTTAAGTCTTAAAAGCGTTGAAATATTTAAGGCGATCATAATAAATTGATTATTGATAAAATTTTGGAACAAAGCACTTTAAGGAACATCTTTCCAGGTAAGATACAAAATCTAAAAAAGCGTTAAACTCGCGATGACGAAAGCTTATGGCTCTCGGTCATTCTTTACTTTGTAATATAATATAATATTGCAATAATTGGGGTGCGTTCACACATATTTTAAGGTGGCAGTTGCTTCCATACATGAGTGAACACCTGCCAGACCCAGTGTCAGTTGACTGTTTTGCTGTAAATGTTTTGAAAAATCTGTCATTTATCTATTTTACTCAATCTGAACAGACTGCCAGTGATTGAGACAAAAACAAAAGTCTAAAAAATGTAGAAACATTTCTTAACAATAAACAAAATAATTAACTAAAAAAATTCAATATTGGAAGTGAATCAAAAAATAAAATGTGCAAAATATACAAATAGAACATATCTTGGATATGGGCATTTCCTCAGCTACGAACTTATTTTTAATAAGTTTTTTAATGAAACTAATTTTATTATGATCTGCAATTGTAAAGCTGAATCGCTGAAAAATTAATGTTGTTTCTTTTAAGTGACTTTAGGTGACAAGCCTTTCTATAATGATCAACTTATATATGTATGTATATAATCATAGAAAATATAAAAATGTTGATAAAGTGTATTACATACATAAGATAGGTTAGCTGCATAAAATGAATAGATTTTTTACCCTTCTGTGGAAATACCCATATGCAGTTTTAAATGCAGAGATATTCAACCTAGTGATGCCAGAAATAATATCGATAGGTTTCGAGATTTTCATTGCGTCAAATAATACCTCTATTAGCTCAATAGTATATAATATATATAGTAATAACAGTATTGAAGTAAATGAGCGATATCGACTTCGTCTCCACTTTCAGATAAAGTATGTGCCAGATCTGCATTCCTCATGCCAAAGTAGTTACGCAAGTAATTTTCTGTTCAGAGGTTAGCGCAGTATAATAATATGCCCGAGAAAATGTCGGGAATTCAGAAATTCGCTTTAAAACCAAGAGCTCGCTTTGCAGTCTTGTTGTTGCACCCAGAACGAAAACTTTACCGGTACTGTGTTTAGGTTCTTTTCGGTAATTTCAGTTCCAAGAATACCGGCGCTGCTTCCAAGTGTTAATCGGTTCTTTTAGGTATACAGTTCCGGTTCTGGCTCCGGTTTGATTCCCTTGTTTTAATATGATACTTTTTAATATCAAAACCAATATCCGATATACGGGGGTGACACAGAAATCACAAGATATTTTGGTATAAACGATTAGAAAATTGTTCGAATATACGGAAACCCTACTTTAATCGATTTTCATTAAAATAAGTGCATAAAATCCGATGTCTACTTATTACCAACAGATTACAGAAACATAAAGTGAATAAAATTCTTGAATTAATCATTAAATAATTTTACATTTACGACAACAAGAATAATTCCCAGTTGCTTCACTCAGGCATTGAAAATGAGCATTTCCGACGCCCACGCCAGCCCGGCCAACACTCGAAGTAGTTGCTTATTATGTCTTACATAAAATGCATTACGAATGAAATTGGCAACAACACGTCCACACACATCAAAATATTTATATTTCCTAATTGCAATTGCCCAAGAAGCAAACAGTTTTGTTAACCATTTTAAGCCGCTTTGAGGCCACCCACAACAGACCAAAAAGGAAAATGTTTTCTTTTTTATGTATTAATTTTAATGAAGCACACGTAGAGACAACATCAACAGCAACAGCAACAGTCGTAGCAATCGAACAAATGTAACTTTTTATTTATATTATTTTTTTTTTGTCCATGTGACTTGCGTGTTTTAATGACACCAAATATGTTTTTGCTTGCGTGCCTCAAGAAAGTGTTGAAAGTTGACTTTGTTTTGCTACAGTTATGATTTGTACACATTTGGTTGGTAGTTTAATAAGCGGAAACTTAGAAACAACACTGTGCGAGGAGGTGATAATGAATTGTAAGAAAGCCGAAACAAAAACTTAATTATGACAGGCCATCAAATAGTTGCTTTTATGTTTGTTGGTAATTAACAGAACACAGCAAGTTCATTTGTCTAGATGAGGCAATCAAAATAGGCAAAAAGTTGGTTAAAGTTTGGCTTATTTTTCTGAAAACTTTTTTGAGTGAAATTCACATTTGATTTTCCACCTTTGACACCCAAACATAGAGCACACGTTCTGTCATTTTTGGGGTTGTTGTTGTTTGACACATTATTTTCTTTGTTTGTATTTGTATTGGTGTCTGCATATCTAATTGATCTAGAAACTGTTCATTCCGAGTAAAAGGCGTTGGTCAACACTTACCGACAAAATGTAATCCCTTAACTGGTTACACTCCAGTGGAAGCAGGAGGAGCTCTCTAAGTAAAGCCGCTTATTTGCCTCTCCCTCCCAGTACTCCACTTTCAGACTTCTCTTCTAGTTGTTGTCGCTTTGCCATTTTGCTCGACATGTCAACAAATTTGCTGGCTGATTAGAGCGGCCAGATTGTGGGGCCTAAGTTTTTGGGGGTTTTCCATTTGCAACCAAAACAACAACAGCAACCGCAAAAAATCAGCAGCCTGATTTGGGTTTGCTCAACTTCTTTTTTGGTGGCGACACGAAGAGTTGCATAATCGACACCGCAGCAACTCGAGTTCAGAGGCACAGAGACAAAAGTAACCATAATACGAGCACAATACGTAAATACACCCACAAAAACTGATGAACCGGTTTCTGAGTTGGTCTTGTTTGCTTTTTGCACAAATAAAAAGTAATCAAAGTTTTTTCCTGGCAAACGAAATGCGCAAACTTCAATTGAAAGCCACAAAAGCAATCCACGCCAGGGGGCGCCTCTCACGCACGGGGCCAGTTTATGTTAACCCACTGCCCTCGGTATGGACTTGAGCTGGTCCATAATAATTATGCTATTTGCATACACTAACAAGCGGAGAGTACAACTACTACGTTATTTGGTTTGAATGGCCAATATAAGTGGGAAATGCCCCAGAGTGAGTGAGGGATTTTGATGCTTGACAATGAAAAGGCAACGAAGTACATCGGTATCTTTTTGAATATCATCTTACCTAGCTACACCTCTGTAGCAACTATTACCCACATCTAAACATGAGCTTAACATTAGAAAATTGTAAATGTAAAATTGCTTCTCTCAATCTCATGGCGTGTGTGCCTATAATTTTTCGCACAAGAGAAAGGGTCCTACAGTTTAACACCGAATCCGAACGGCAAAGGTTGAGAATTTTGATATTTCATGGGTAGTTACTTCACATATGACGCCAATAGCTGATGAAGGTGATCGGATGTGTTAAAGGTCTTTTTCTTTAGAAAATTGGATACTGAAAAACTGTCACAAAATTTTCCAAAAATGTGGGGAGAGAAAATTTATAAACGGGTTGCAAAAAGGAGTAAAATCACAAATGCTTTCTTAAACTTAACTAGACTCAACTTAACTTAACTTAACTAGAGCACAAAATTGGTCTTAAGAAATTATTACAAATCTGTAAGAAACAGAATGACACATGGGTCATTTAGTCCATTACAATTATGCGTCCAGATCGTTGTGTGCCATGAACCCAAAAGTCAGAAATACAAATAGATGATGTGGAATTGTGACGAGCAAGCACGTGTGTATCAAAATTCAATTTTAGCTAGCCCGGCACGAAAATACCAGGAAGATTTTTATACTCTGTACCAAAGGTACACAGAGTATATGAAGTTCGTGCAAATGTATGTAACAGCCAGAAAGAATCATCTCCGACCCTATAAGGTATATATATTCTCGATCAGCATCAACAGCCGAGTCGATATATCCATGTCTCGTCTCTGTCCGTCCGTCCGTATGAACAAACAGATCTCAGAGATGGTAAGAGATAGAGGTTTGACATGTATGGGACATGCCACGCGCCGTCCCGCCCGCGCAATTTGGAAAAGACATCATATCTCCCACAGTTTTAAAGATAGATTGTGCGTACCTTCTAGAGATATCTAGTTGTCAAAATTATTTATCGATTTGCTGAAGGAATGATAAAGGAATGATCGGATGAACGATACACAAGTTATGAGCAAAAACGAGTTAACCGGCACCCCCCACCCCCCTCGCCATTCACGCACGCCAACCACCGTATGTATGTATGTATATATATGCATAAGTATATGTATATGTGTGTATGTGTGAATAACA
>JBAMBO010002549.1:0-10860 GCA_037044535.1 Lordiphosa magnipectinata | reverse complement strand
CCAAAGTAGTTACGCAAGTAATTTTCTGTTCAGAGGTTAGCGCAGTATTATAATATGCCCGAGAAAATGTCGGGAATTCAGAAATTCGCTTTAAAACCAAGAGCTCGCTTTGCAGTCTTGTTGTTGCACCCAGAACGAAAACTTTACCGGTACTGTGTTTAGGTTCTTTTCGGTAATTTCAGTTCGCAAGAATACCGGCTGCTGCTTCCAAGTGTTCAATCGGTTCTTTTAGGTATACGGTTCCGGTTCAGGTTCCGGTTTGATTCCCTAGTTTTAATATGATACTTTTTAATATCAAAACCAATATCCGATATACGGGGGTGACACAGAAATCACAAGATATTTTGGTATAAACGATTAGAAAATTATTCGAATATACGGCAACCCTACTTTAATCGATTTTCATTAAAATAAGTGCATAAAATCCGATGTCTACTTATTACCAACAGATTACAAAAACATAAAGTGCATAAAATACTTGAATTAATTATTAAATAATTTTACATTTACGACAACCATGAATAATTCCCAGTTGCTTCACTCAGGCATTGAAAATGAGCATATCCGACGCCCACGCCAACCCGGCCAACACTCAAAGTAGTTGCTTATTATGTCTTACATAAAATGCATTACGAATGAAATTGGCAACAACACGTCCACACACATCAAAATATTTATATTGGCTAATTGCAATTGCCCAAGAAGCAAACAATTTTGTTAACCATTTTAAGCCGCTTTGAGGCCACCCACAACAGACCAAAAAGGAAAATTTTTTCTTTTTTATGTATTAATTTTAATGAAGCACACGTAGTGACAACATCAACAGCAACAGTCGTAGCAATCGAACAAATGTAACTTTTTATTTATATTATTTTTTTTTGTCCATGTGACTTGCGTGTTTTAATGACACCAAAAATGTTTTTGCTTGCGTGCCTCAAGAAAGTGTTGAAAGTTGACTTTGTTTTGCTACAGTTATGATTTGTACACATTTGGTTGGCAGTTTAATAAGCGGAAACTTAGAAACAACACTGTGCGAGGAGGTGATAATGAATTGAAAGAAAGCCGAAACAAAAACTTAATTATGACAGGCCATCAAATAGTTGCTTTTATGTTTGTTGGTAATTAACAGAACACAGCAAGTTCATTTGTCTAGATGAGGCAATCAAAATAGGCAAAAAGTTGGTTAAAGTTTGGCTTATTTTTCTGAAAACTTTTTTGAGCGAAATTCACATTTGATTTTCCAAGTGCACAAATACACACCCAAACATAGAGCACACGTTCTGTCATTTTTGGGGTTGTTGTTGTTTGACACATTATTTTCTTTGTTTGTATTTGTATTGGTGTCTGCATATCTAATTGATCTAGAAACTGTTCATTTCGAGTAAAAGGCGTTGGTCAACACTTAATGACAAAATGTAATCCCTTAACTGGTTACACTTAAGTGGAAGCAGAAGGCGCTCTCTAAGTAAAGCCGCTTATTTGCCTCTCTCTCCCTGTACTCCACTTTCAGACTTCTCTTCTAGTTGTTGTCGCTTTGCCATTTTGCTCGACATGTCAACAAATTTGCTGGCTGATTAGAGCGGCCAGATTGTGGGGCCTAAGTTTTTGGGGGTTTTCCATTTGCAACCAAAACAACAACAGCAACCGCAAAAAATCAGCAGCCTGATTTGGGTTTGCTCAACTTCTTTTTTGGTGGCGACACGAAGAGTTGCATAATCGACACCGCTGCAACTCGAGTTCAGAGGCACAGAGACAAAAGTAACCATAATACGAGCACAATACGTAAATACACCCACAAAAACTGATAAACCGGTTTCTGAGTTGGTCTTGTTTGCTTTTTGCACAAATAAAAAGTAATCAAAGTTTTTTCCAGGCAAACGAAATGCGCAAACTTCAATTGAAAGCCACAAAAGCAATCCACGCCAGGGGGCGCCTCTCACGCACGGGGCCAGTTTATGTTAACCCACTGCCCTCGGTATGGACTTGAGCTGGTCCATAATAATTATGCTATTTGCATACACTAACAAGCGGAGAGTACAACTACTACGTTATTTGGTTTGAATGGCCAATATAAGTGGGAAATGCCCCAGAGTGAGTGAGGGATTTTGATGCTTGACAATGAAAAGGCGACGAAGTACCTCGGTATCTTTTTGAATATCATCTTACCTAGCTACCCGTCTGTAGCAATTAGTACCCACATCTAAACATGAGCTTAACATTAGAAAATTGTAAATGTAAAAATGCTTCTCTCAATCTCATGGCGAGTGTGCCTATAATTTTTCACACATGAGAAAGGGACCTACAGTTTAACACCGAATCCGAACGGCAAAGGTTGAGAATTTTGATATTTCATGGGTAGTTACTTCACATATGACGCCAATAGCTGATGAAGGTAATCGGATGTGTTAAAGGTTTTTTTCTTTAGAAAATTGGATACTGAAAAACTGTCACAAAATTTTACAAAAATGTGGGGAGAGAAAATTTATAAACGGGTTGCAAAAAGGAGTACAATCACAAACAAATGCTTTCTTAAACTTAACTAGACTCAACTTAACTTAACTAAACTAGAGCACAAAATTGGTCTTAAGAAATTATTACAAATCTGTAAGAAACAGAATACCATGTGTCATTTAGTCCATTGCAATCATGCGTCCAGATCGTAGTGTGCTATGAACCCAAAAATCAGAAGTACAATTAGATGATGTGGAATTGTGACCAGCAAGCACGTGTGTATCAAAATTCAATTTTAGCTAGCCCGGCACGAAAATACCAGGAAGATTTTTATACTCTGTACCAAAGGTACAGAGAGTATATGAAGTTCGTGCAAATGTATGTAACAGCCAGAAAGAATCATCTCCGACCCTATAAAGTATATATATCCTCGATCAGCATCAACAGCAAAGTCGATATATCCATGTCCGTCTGTCTGTCTGTCCGTCCGTCCGTATGATCGAAGAGATCTCAGAGATGGTAAAAGATAGAGGTTTGACATGTATGGGACATATATTTCTTATACTTGCAGGCAGATCAAGTTTATTTTCAATTGTGACGACAGTCACAAGATCGTCGACGGAACGTTGATACAGCGTGGGTCGGCCGTACTAGAGGGACCATTTTTGGGGGAGAGAGAGAGAGAGAAAGAGAGAGAGAAACTTAGAGTTGAGCGTATAATAAAAATATTGCACGATAACCGCGTGACTCCTTGGATGTATTATTATAATATAGTCGGGAGCAAATGAACTGGTACAGAGTATGTTAGAGTCGGGCGTGACCGACTTTCTCACTTGTTTGTATTAAATATGGCGGGCTATGCAGAAAAGCAAGACTCTCTTAATCTGAAATATATAATTTTTATTACGAAGAGAAAGTAAAACGAGAAGGCCAAGCTAACTTCGTCTGTGCCGAAGTTTTTATACCCTTGCAAAAGCTGTTTTTGAAATGACAGAGTTTTAGAACGCTTAGATAAAAATCAAAAACTTTTATAAGTAAAATCCATTTTCCGTCAGATGAACATCTGATTTCGACCAAATTTCGCGAATCTTTTTGAAAACATATTAAATTAACAATCGAAAAGTTTAAGAACGATAAAATTGAAAACAAAAAAGTTTTTCTCACTGAGACTCATTTTCCGACCGATAAGTCCTATGGCACCGTTAAGATATAGTCATCTGATTTCGACCAAATTTTTCAAATTAGTTTGAAAGCGCTTAATATTAATAATCACCGACCTTCAGAACGATTTACATGAAAAAACAATATTTTTTTTCACTAAGACCCATTTTTCGACCGATCGGTCCTATGACAGCTATAAGATATAGTCATCCGATTTTGACCAAAGTTTGCGAATCTGTTTGAAATCATATTATATTAATAAGGGACGAGTTTAAGGACGCTAACATTGCAACCAAAAAAGTTTTTCTCAGTAAGACCCATTTTCCGACCGATCGGTCCTATGGCAGCTATAAGATATGGTCATCCGATTTTGACCAAAGTTTGCAAATCTGTTTGAAAGCATATAATATTAATAATGACCATGTTTGGGAACGCTAACACAAAGAACAAAAAAGTTTTTCTCACTAAGACCCATTTTTTGACCGATGGTTCCTATGGCAGCTATAAGATATAGTCATCCGATCCGGTCGGTTCCGACATATTAGCAGCGTGCAGTAAAAAGAAGACTCTCTGCAAAATTTTAGCTCGATAGCTTTAAAACTGAGAGACTAGTTTGCGTAGAAACAGACGGACAGACAGACAGACGAACGGACAAAGCTCAATCGACTCAGCTCGTCGCCCTGATCAAGAATATATATAGTTCATGGGGTCGAAAATGAATATTCTATGCGTTGCAAACTTCTGGGCAAAATTATAATACCGTTTGCAAGGGTATAAAAATTGTTATTTTAATAGAATTATTGCGTCAAAAATTTGATAAATTCTTTAAACTGCTCTAAATGTACGCGAGTGTTTGCGTATGCAATAAAATCACGCTCTTTGAACATAAAAATAAATGACCCCTTCCTTAAATTCGTTTGTGTTGGTCTTGAATGTATTATGTGCCTGTTTGGTGAGATCCTGTTTGGGTTCGTATAGTACCGAAGAAGGGAGTCTACTCTGGGAATTCATTATTAAGAGAAACTATCGTTAATCTCGTATGTCCGTCTACATACGTTTATTGGTCGGGTGATCTTATGAATAAAAATATTATTTTATTTAAAAAAAAATTTTATATACGTATGTAGGATCCGATGTGATCCAAGTTTATTAAACTTAATGATACCCGTCTGTACTGATTCATGTACAGTTTGTGATCAAAAAACAAAATCAAATTCAATAGATTCCACGTTTCAACTCACTACGAACAACTGAAGACGAAGAGCCAGCAAACGAAGTGACAGGTTGGCAGTTCTTGGCTTAGGCCCAATATCTCAAAAGTTCCGGTTACCTGAGGTTAATTCTTTTGGTTTTCTCCACGAGACTTATCGGCAGGTTCACCCGATATCGATTAATTGCTATCGCTGCCATAGTGTGACCAGACACTGTCAACGAATCAGTTGATTAAAATTGCTAGCGATGATAAATTAAGGTGCAGCATCGAAAAGACCAAGTTGGAAAAACTTTTCTGTGGAAAACAAGAAGAGTAAAGCGGTGACCTGGCAGCAGAAGGCCCAGGCTTGGAGATCAGTTTACCGCCATGCCGAAATTCATCGCCCTAGGAAAGACTTAAGGGATAAGTACAAGAAGAATTCGCAATTAAAAGCGGGAGACTTATCGTATTGGTGACGGCATTCGCAGCACCACTGGAGTCTTGTCTTTTCCCAAAAAATTCGTAGCATGATCCCAAGCTCAGCCATAGGATACAAAAGTGTGGTTGATAATGTTGGTAGGTTTTTATTTATGATACGTAAGCTTTAAAAATATTTAATTGACTTCTAACAACAAAATCAATCAGTCAGTGTCTGTTTGTGATGGCCAGTAATGCAAAAGCTTGGGACACTCGATTCACTGGTTTTCGAAGGAAGTCTGACTCCACAGAAGTCACCCGCAATGATAAGGTAGCTGCCACTTGCATAAGAGAGCAGCGCCACCATAAGTTTGCTCTCTGATAACAATCCACGGTTCCTGTTAACAATCCAAGTCCAATAAATTGAATCGCAACTGAAGTTAAGGTTTTACCTGTTACTTAGCAAAGATGTTTGATCTCTAATCCTAGCAAGAATTATTAATTCAACCTGAATCGTTGAACAAATTTGGCATCATCCATATCAGTGACATTATTATTCCTCTCCGTGTACTCTCTTGCATTAATTATTAGTTGCTCCGTCTGGAGTTATGTGGGTATAAGTATAACCACTACCATGTTGGCCATTGCGGTGATATCGTTCTTGGTGCTGGCCGTTCGTGCGGATAATATTTTCATTACGGTGCACACGTATCAGCAATTCGATTGCTATCGGTACATCGCGTAAGGCAATTGGTGGGGCCATTGGCCAGGTTGTTCCTTATATTTTCCAAACGGCGGGGAGTGAGTTTGCCATTGGTGCCATTTCGGATATGCCGGCGCTGCGTTCAAGAAATTTGCCCTGAATGTGACGGGTGCCATTCTGCTGGACTTTCTGTCCCAGATTGCCGCCTGTCTCTTCCTGTCTCACCGCCTGCCTCTTCCAATTCCATTTCCATTCCGTTAGTATAACAAAAGCGTTTATTCATAAACATTTCGTTTTAGGAATTAACAAAATAGACAAATGCAAGTGTCGGATACAGCCAGTTTTCTATCGATGAAAATATCGATAATACTATTGTAACTTACCGCGAGATTAAAATTTGACCCCATCATGAGGCATCGGTTAAGTTTGCAGCTCTGTCTCGCCAAAGACAGCATGCGACACGCAAATTCGGTTAACCTGCCGTTAAGTTGGACTATCCGGACATTGAGAAATTGGTACTTAATCATTTAATTAATATTAATAGACGAGAAAAGCAGGGCTTTACGTGACCATTAAGCTAATCCATCTGCTCAGATCATTGTTAAGTGATCATTTATCGGTTTCCCAATAATACGTTCCAGTTCTTCATAATTTTATTCAATGCATTAAGAATTTTCCGTTTATTTGTTAGAGTAATACTCTTTCGATGTTTATTTATTTTCCCTGCTCTTGCACGTATCTTGTGCCGTTGTAGCGGCAGATTAACTTTGCCTTTAAGATTTAAATGGAGAGAAAAAAAACAACTCGTTTGACTGTGCAACTTTGCCACAGCGTGTGGCAGCATCGGCAGCTGTGCGTGTGCCCGCAATCAGCAGCTTCTCATAGTCATCCGAGTGCCAAGACCTGGATCTGAGACCCTCAAGTCATGTTCTTGTGACTGCCGTTTGCGGGGTTTTCTTTTTAATTCAGCTGCTCAGCTGTGCAGTTTTCTAGGGCTGCTTGGCGGCATCGCAGCAACTTTTGCAACTTTCACAATCTGTGCTAAGTGCGTTTTGTGATTTATATGGGCAATGGGACAGACACAATTGAGATACAAAAAGCAAGCCAAGTTTACTAAATGCAAAGACAATGTTTTTGTGTACTGGCTAAATAGTTTTGTGGACTTTCAATTGAGTGGTCAAGGGTCAGGAGATGAGGATCAGGTACGTTTAAGGGTTTTGCTTTTGCAAACTAAGTTTTTGCTTACTTTGGGAAACTTTTAGAGCGAGTTGAAGCAATTAATAGCTAACTTTATTTTTCATCATCTCACAAACTTGACCTAGTTCTAAATTTCTCAGCATTTGTGCACTGCCTCTAATTGCCTCATTAAGATACACAATAAAAGAAAAACTTAAAACATGGTCAGAAGGGTAATTAGAACGAGAAACTCATCTTCATAAAACTGAAGAATTGCAATCACTTTTAACTATCTGGTAATGAATTTGAAGGAAAAGCTTCGGATTGTGAGAATAACACGGAGAACTTAAATTTGTTGTTGTATGTCAATAATTGATGAACTGTGGGTGCTTTTCCACTTTGTAAAACGCTTTATCGCAACTGTTGAGTGCCCCTAAAAGTAGGTTAAACCAAATTTAAGTTTTCTACTGACATTGTGTCAGATTTTCCATCACTTTTGAACTGCTGGGAACATCTATGTATATACAATAATGAATTATATGAAAATTAAACTCTTTAATTGTCAAATTATGCAAAATGAAAAATGACTGCATAATACTGGCTTATCACAATTATTGTACATTCTATTACAAATGTTTCGAACACTAGAACAATATTATTTGATATTTTTATTGATGCCCACTAAAACTTTCTGATGGCTTTACTAATCCGTACTGAGAACTAAAACAGTTTAAACGAGAGCGTAAGTTAAAGTCGGCTCTAACCGACTTCGATATACCCGTTACTCATGGAAACAAATGTTTATTAGCCTTCCTGTATGCCTGAGGTGGGTCAGCCGAAAAGTATGCAATATTTTTTAACTCGGCTATTTATTATCCGCCAGATATTAATAGACATTTGTCAATTACTAAATGCAACATAAATGACTCCAAATTCATCACGATAAACAGATCAGACAACAAAACTTTTGAAAACGTCGGTCAAGCCCGACTATTACATACTCTGCACCCTTAATGTCGCAGCTCGAATTTGGTCACGAGTCAAACGGCCAGTTAACACACAACGCACAACGCAGTGCGCTCTCTAAGTCTCTCTCTCTCTCTCTCTCTCTCTCTCTCTCTCTCTCTCTCTCTCTCTCTCTCTCTCTCTCTCTCTCTCTCTCTCTCTCTCTCTCTCTCTCTCTCTCTCTCTCTCTCTCTCACTAAGATTGCTGCTGAACGCAATGCTTAGGTTATGGGTGGGGTGGGTGGTGGGTGTTAACTGACCGTTTTTTGCACATAACTTGAGTATCGTTCATCCGATCTTTATCATTCCTTCAGCAAATCGATAAATAATTTTGTTTACAAGGTATCTCTAGAAGGAACGAACGATCTATCTCCAAAACTGTAGGAGATATGACGTTTTTTCCAAATTGCGGGGGCGGGAGGGGGCGTGGCAAAAATTGAAAATAAACTTGATCTGCGTGCAGACAATAGGAGTCTACATTTCAAATTTGGTTGCTCTAGCTCTTCTAGTCTCTGAGATCTAGGTGTTCATACAGACAGACGGACGGACGGACGGACGGACAGACGGACAGACGGACAGACGGACAGACGGACAGACGGACAGACGGACAGACGGACATGGCTATATCGAATCGGCTGTTGATGCTGATCAAGAATATATATACTTTATATGGTCGGAAATGATTCCTTCTGGCTGTTACATACATTTGCACGACTTTAGTATACCCTTTTACTCTACGAGTAACGGGTATAAAAAGAAACGAGAAGGCCAAGCTATCTTCGTCTGTGATGAAGTTTTTATACCCTTACAAATGCTGGTTTTCAAATGTCAGAGTTTAAGAACGCTTACAAAAAAATCAAACATTTTTCTAAGCTAAAACCCATTTTCCGACAGGTAAACATCTGACTTCGACCAAATTACCAAATTGCACATTATTAACAATCGCCGAGTTTAAGAACGATAAAATTGAAAACAAAAAAGTTTTTCTCACTAAGCCATCAGCATCTAATTTTTCGAACGATCAGTTCTATGGCAGCCTTAAGATATAGTCATCCGATATCGACCATATTTTGCGAATCTGTTTAAATGCAAATAAAATTAGTAATCACCGAGTTTAAGGACGCAAACATTAAAAACAACAAAAAATTTCTTACTAAGACCCATTTTCGACCGATCGGTCCTATGGCAACCAAAAGATATAGTCACCCGATGTCGATCAGCTTTTCCAAATTAGATTGAAAGCTTTTAGTATTAATAATCAACGACCTTAAGAAAGAAATACTTCAAAACAAAAAAGTTTTTTTTACTAAGGCTCATTTTCCGACCGATCATTCCTATGGCAGCTATAAGATATATGCGGAATGCAAAGACAAACGTAGCAAGCCAAGGCATAGAAGGCAAAATAAAGCGGACAAACGGGACAAAATAAACATTTTTGCGTCGTTTACTTTAATTTCCTTTGACTTCAATTTTCTATTAAGTTTTGCTTGCATTAAGAAGTTGGCGTCATCAGCAAAAGCAGCAAGTACGTGCCTTAAAAATTAAAAAAATTTAAGTTTACTTTTTCTGGAAATTAAACCGATTTCTGAATTATATGAATAATATTATAAAATAGTAGTTTCCACAGACTCAACTCAGCATTATATGGTATGAGTCAAAATACATATAAATCATCACGAAATACCTTATCTAAACTTTTAAAAGTACACAGAGTCTCTTAGGAAGGAAGAGTATGCGTTCGACGATTACAGAAAGGCGTTTCAAAGAATCAAATACGAAGTATACAAAGCGGCTACAGATGCAAAAAAAACAGGAAACAGCGATCAGAACAATAACCAAAAACAAATACAACGTTTAAGAGCCAATTTTAAAACTTATTGTTGAATATTATAAATTTTCAGTTTTAATTTTTGTTCGAGATTTGGATTAAGCAAAATGAAATACAAAATGTACAATTGACACTAAACATTTTAACACACTAGAAAAGTGTATTATAATTTTGCCCAGGAGTTTGCAACGCATAGAAGGAATCATCTCCGACCACATAAAGTATATATATTCTTGATCAGCATGACGAGTTGAGTCGATTGAACTTTGTCAGTCCGTCTGTCTGTCCGTCCGTCTGTCTGTCTGTTTCTGCGCAAACTATTCCCTCAGTTTTTAAGCTATCGAGCTGAAATTTTGCACAGAGGCTTCTTTTGGCTGTTCGCTGCTTATATGTCGGAACCGCCTGGATCGGATGAGTACTTCTTGTATTTGCCATAGAGACGAGTTGCGTTCTGAGAAAAACTTGGTTGTTTTCAATGTTACCGTTCTTAAACTCGGTCATTATTAAAACTAAATGTTTTCAATCTGATTTGCGAAGTTTGGTCGAAGTCGCTAGCCTTTGGAGCGAGCTTTTCAAGTGTATTAAAACTTCGGCAAAGACGAAGTTAGCCTTCCTTTCTCGTTTTGGATCACATACTTGACCCGTTCCAAAGTCACATCTTTAGTACACTCTTTTTCATACCATCCAAAATGGGTTCTAAAAGAACGTGTTATTCATACATTCTTTGCGCAGCGAACGCCGCATGCATGAAATATTCCCTTGCGAAGGATGGAAGAAAGAAAAATTGGAAGGGAAACCCGAACGATTCACAAAGTTTAAGGCAACAACAAAAACCCATGCTAAAATACCAACCCAATGAAGCATTCTTTGACGGTTTCACGCCTTAATAAAGCCAATGGAACTTTTCAGTTTTGGGAACTACTTCTT
>JBAMBO010002548.1:0-493890 GCA_037044535.1 Lordiphosa magnipectinata | reverse complement strand
TTTTGGACACCACTGTCTTAGAGAGAGTGAGAGAGAGAGAGCTAGCGTGTGAGCCTATGGCTGCGTGCTGTACAAAAACTCGGGACCCATGAATTTGGGCTGTGAGCAATCCTGACCCAAATTTAAATTCAATGAACGATTAAGTCAGGACTGATTTCTTATAGATCATCAACGCACAACCTAATAATTTAGTGGCTAAAAAGTTAAAACTCAAAGGATTCCGATTGATCCAATTGTCTGAAAAAGTCTTCTCCTCTGATCTTTCATACTTCATGCTAAATTGTGGGCCATAAACAAGTGCGCCGGCCTTCCAACCATCTAAATGCAAATGAGCAACAAATTTTCACAGGGGGCAATGAGGGGTGTAGGGTCCGGTACATACAACGTTGCGGCACGCTACCGCTATTAAAGTCTTTTGACTTTGGCAAATTAATCAAAATACCCAAGGCAAGGTGGTTGGTGGGAATTGGTGGCCAAAGCGCCGGCTTTGTGCTGCTGGTGTGCCGGTCACACTTTTGATTTTCTATAATTCGAGTTTTCAAAACGAGGCTTGGTCGGATCGTGGATCTGTGAGCTGTCTGCTCTGCCAGCCGAAAACATGCGCGGTCAGTCGTGTGCGGCGTAAGGCAACCAAATGTATCGAAATGCAACCGACCGATATAATTGCGTTTTTTCGTGAATATTCACATACATTGTACATACATACAAACATACTCACTCACATGGTTGGCCGAGCGACACGCGCAGCGGCCTTTTCATATGTAAAGCACATGATTTTCCAATTGGAAAATTAGTCGTGTGTGTGAGTGTGTGAGTAAGGGGAGGCACGGCTTAGGGACTGACAAGGGGGGTGTTCTTTCAGTAGCGCACGCGTGGGCAAGGCAACCAGCCCAGCATAAAGGAGGCCGGCTAGCGAGGCGCAACCAAAACTAAAACCAAACCATTGAAACGAACTTAATGCCTGAGTAATTATAGGCAGCGTTCTCCAAAAATCCAAAACAAACAAATTCCGCAAAAGAAATATATAAAGGACCACACACCAAGCAACGGCTCTAGTCCTGGGCTAATCGCATGGAATAACAGAGTGAGGCAGCTAAGAAAAGCTTTAATTTGGTGGTTTTCTGCTCAGCTAACACCTTTTCAGCCTCGCCTCACCCTCTGTTTTGCAATCATGGCGCTGCCTAATTGGAGCTGTGGTCATTTTTTTTTTTTTTTTGGGGTTTTGCGTCTGCTCATGATTAATGCTAAAACGCGACAACGTGTGAGTTCCCAAAGTCAAAGAAACGACAGCAAACATAAAGATGAAAACGAAACTCATGCCCACCCAGGTATCCCAGGCGGGGCAGGTAGCCAGAGCAGCAAGTCGTACGCCAGCCACAGAACACGATTGATGGACTTCACACGTTGCCCAGCCAGGGTTAAAGATGATGGCTATCTACTCTCTGGCTTGCGGCGCTGTGTGGGTCGCTCATCAGTCAAATTGGCTGCCATTGCAATCACTCGCCTATGCCGAAAGATTGAACAACATTGTCGACGGCGCGAGGACGACCTCATCGTCCTCGGCCAATGTCAAAAAAGAAAACCAAAAAAAACCAAACAAAACCGACAAACATAACGAAATGAAAAATGTCATGAGATCTGATCTTATTCCAGGGATGGATTGAAACTAAATAAAAGTGAACAGAAATGATATTCATAAAGCTATCAAGCTCAGAAAACAATAAGAGTCTAGTCTTAATTGAGTGAATCCATTCAGAAGTGGTTAAAAAAACCGGTTCAAAAGTGGTTTAGTGATTTTTTGAACTATTTTCTCGGTTCCCAAAATAGTCACAGTTTTAGTTTGAACAACTGGAAACTATTTAAGCTTATTACTTGAAATCTTAACTGGTTTAAAATATTTTAAAACTCTCTCTTAAAGGTAGAGAAAACATTCTCAAAAATGTTTGAAAGAAATGATCAAAAGTTATTTTTAAAATACAAGCCAGGTTGTATATGTAGCTGATTCATTTATAAACTAAATGCTTAAATTATTTAATCTGACTCATTTTAATTACTCAAATTGCGTTTTCACATTTAGTTATGAACATTTTTTTAAAATAGTTTTCCAATGAGTGCACATATTAATTCATAGATTTGTTTAGTTGGGATTTTTAATCATTCTGTTAGTTATGCAGAGATGATACTCACTTAAAATTCAATTGACTAACTGACTGGATGTTAACAGTGATTTTTAATGTGGTTTTAAAAAGTTTTATTGGTTTCTCGATGCTTTTTCTACCATTATAATTATGTTTTGTCTGACTAACGAATTACATGCGAAGACATGCTTAATTATAAATTTAAATTAAATATGTAATTTTACATTAAAGCTCATAAAATTTAAGAAATCATGAGCAATTTTTGGACTATTCAACAAATTAATTGCTTATTTTCTTAAATTGGGGAAAACTAGAGTTTTGAAGTAAGTCCTTGAGCAAAAGTCCTCCCTAAAAAGCCGTCTCTATATATAAAAGAGTCTATCCTGACTGATTCAGGTAAGAAATAGAAACCTGACAGGAGTTTCCATTAGTGTTGCAAGTGACCACTTAGACGGGGTTTCAGAAAAGTTTATATGGAAAAACATTTGCTCTCATCCGATTGACTTAAAACTCGGTTTGTAAGCATAGTACAAGAAATAATTTGAAACATATTTTCCCGATTTTGGAAAATCTGCCCAAGAGAGAAAATGGCCGGAAAATTGTGCTTGCAAGAAACTATTTTTCAACCTAATGGTTTGAAACTCGTTTTGTAAGGTTTGAAATGTGATTTTCCAGTGTTGGATAATTCGCTCCAGGGTGTGAAAATGCGCGGAAAATTCTTCAGGCAAACAACTATTTTTCATGCGATTGACTAGAAACTCGGTTTGTAAGGATAGGATTTATTATCCGATGTTGGAAAATCCGACCAGACAAACATCTATTTTTCATCCGATTAACTTGAAACTCGCATCCAAATAAATGGAAAATCTATGCTCCAATTTTGAAAAGACCCACTAGCAAAGTTGTAAAATGCAGGAGAGAAAACCCAGCAGCAAATTCGTAAAAGGGAAAAAGCAATGTCGTAAAACATTGATGTATGTATGAACGATACGCTTTGTGGGCTCTACGGTGGGCACAAATTGGAAAAATATTCTCAAAATCGGTCGGAAAAGTCAAATAATATTTGACTCTCTCGATTGAATTCAAACTGATTCTGATATTGGTTCTATACTGATGACGGCGCAGCGCAGCGCGTCGGGTTATTTGCTAGTTTAAATATAAACAAATTTTTCGTAAAATTTTGTTTGAGTTTGCTGCGGGGATGCCAACTGTTTTTGAACCGAACCAATCAGTAGCGAAACCCTAATTTATGATTGTTGTCCGAACCCGTGCCAAAGAAGAAAACGCTTCGGGTCATTTCATCGACGAAATTGATGCCGTAAGCTATTACCTTAAGGCAAAGATGTTTTCAAATTTAGCAAATGGTACTTGGAAACTCAACCGAGAATCATCATTCTGTATTTATTCCTTGGGAATTGCAGTTATTTGTGTAATTTTTCTGAATAATGAATATTCATCTTTCTCTACCCTTATATTAATAAAGGGACTTAATTTCTACTGCACTATTAAGCGTTTTTGACAAAAATCAAAACAGGTTGCTAAAACCCTTATATGTTTTAAAAGATATTGTAAGCTGCTCTTCTCGGTTAAGGAATGGCCAGGCACCTACTTTACTAGTATAACTGCCATTTTGCTTTCTTGTTTCCCCTGGTGACTGAGAGTCTAATAGATACGCGTCGTAAAACTTATAAATGTCGTCGGCAAGCCCGACTTTATATAATTTTGTGCATTTCGAAAATAAAATGCTTTTAAAAAATCAAAAAATTTCCCAGCTACTACAGTGAGCTACTAAACCTTAGCGAAACTGGTTTAAGGTTCTCTCGAAATTCTTCCATTTTGTTGTGTACAATACCGGGAAACTTGTTATTAACTTCGTTAATTCGTCTATATTTTAAAAGAATATTAAGGGTTCTTATGTAATAAGCCAAAAATCGGTTTTAATCAGGAGTGTTGTCATGTAAGTCTCTTAAGATTTTCATATAAACGAAATTTTCAAATTAAAACTGATTGTCCTGATGGAAAATTTTTACATTTTTACTGATGGAAGATGCCACCACGTACAGAAAGCTGTGCGTATTGTTGTAAGTGAGTCCACTGAAATCGACGGTCTATATGGAAGTTTCCCCTTGCCATTCATTCTTTGTGAGTTCTACAGGTACGTTAACAATTCCCTGCAGCGCCCTTCTCGCAAGTAAAAATGTAAAATTGGCTCAAACAGCATCTCCAGGAGAGTCAGGGCCAAGCTTCTCTCAATCTCTTAGCGTGTGTGCTTATAATTCTTCGCACAAGAGAAAGGGACCTACACATTTCAACGCCGATAACGCCGAAAAGGTGTGTAAAAGCTTTTTTCTAAAGAAAGAACTATTGAGTACCAAATTCTCTAATACACCAATTATCAAGTTGATATTTTCGAAAGTATTAAAATGATATCTCGAGAATATCAAATTGATACTAACTTGCATCAGGTTGACACTTTTATGTATTCAATTTTTAGTATCAATTTGATACTAGGTCTGATCTTTCAATTGTCAAACTATTAGTAGCAACCCATACATGTAGATATTGAGTGAAAAACGCGAAAAAGCCTCTTCTTCAGCTGTCTTCGTTTCGAATCTCTCGCATTGGGCGTCATCTTGCAAAGCGCAGAATCAGCCACAGCAGTATTGTGGCGTGGTTTCCGAAAACGACGACAACATATATATTTATGTTTAGCTGCTTAAATTTACCTTGAAAATATAGAAGTTCGTGCACCATATGGAAATCCATTAAGTTATCTTCAGCACGTTGGCTGGGAAAGTGTCTTTTTCGAATTTTCTAACATTTATTGACATTGATAATTTTTTTTACATATCTAATTAATATTGTAAGTATCAAATTAATACCCAAATTATATATTTTATACTCTCTAGGTTTAAATTGAGACAACGTGTATCAAATTAATTTTGATACAGATTTTGTTGGGCTGTACATTCTTCAAAATTTATACTAATCATAAGGTAGGTAGAAAGTTCCAGCCGGTCCAGCTAGTAAATGTATATTGATTTCCAAATTATATCCATCCCTCGCTTCACATCTCCCTGGCACTTGCAAATTATGTGGTAGTCTCATCATCATCCAGCATTGGCGTCCTGCAGTTAGCTGCGTCGATTTCCGTTTGTCTTGGTTTGAGTGCAACATGACACTAATTAAGTTTTGCGGTTTTTTTTTTTGGACCCTGCTTGTCCCCTTTACCCCTCCCTGTGGGCTTGTCACTGGCGTGCGTGTGATTTGTGTCGTTTGTTTGTTTGTCCCTTGGGCGCTTTTGATACTTTGCCGACATCGCATATTATTGTTTTTTTGTTTTTTTTGGGCATATTTGTTCTGTTAATATGTAAAAATCTTCGCCACGGCATATTCACTCAATTGCAACTGTGCTGTGCTATGCTGAACGCCAAGTCTGACAGACCTTAATTCCTTTTTACGGTCATTTTAATATCCATCAAATCGCATCGCTGATTCGCAGCGCTCTACGCTCGTTGGGTTTGGGGTTTTAGCAGTACCAAAAGCATTTTAGCATTTTGTTGTCGATGTTTCATTCTGCTGATTTGTATGTGTCGGCTTATATGTCTGATGCGTGTTTTCTGCCAGTGCTGTCAGTGGAGCGTTAATAGTAGCACGATAAATGTATGTAGGTATTGTATGTACATATGTTTGAAGTAACTTAGTTTGGTACTGGCGTTGAAAGCCAACTGGGCCCAAGGAGAGGGCACTTACATAAGACAGACAACATTAGATGGTAATGATAGGAGTGTAAAGGGTCCATGATCTAACTGACTGGGCAAAGCTAACTAGCATGAAGTTATAGACGATGCAGGCATATCATTAATCATTGCAAGATTTTGGAGTTACTTGTGATAAAAGAACTGTGATAGATTTGATATCAATTTAATTTCTTAGAAAACAAGAAAATTTTAATACAAATTAAAGTTTGTCTGATATGCAATTTATATTTTTAAGAATAACTAGGTTAACTTTTTGTTATTTGCAGTTTTTTCAATTTGTTTTCAAGGTGATGATGTAAAGCTTTTATCGACTTATCAACTTATCATCCAGCTAACTGTATCATGAAGATGACTAAAAGAGTCAAATCAATAATGTAGTATTGAAAACATAACTTGGATAAACTAAAAAAAAATTATTTGAGTTTTTTAATGTAATAACCTTCATCAGCCAGCCTTTTGGAGACTACCAGAATTAGCCTATGCCACTTACTTGCATTTTAATCTATACTTTCCTAAACCGGTTTAGAATCGAAACCTGCAGTAACGGTTCGTTCCATAAACCGAACTTTCAATCAGGCCCTTTCAACTGTGAAAAATGTTAGTTCATAATATGCCTTTAGTCACTATTATTGGGTGTAGAAGTACTTTAATGAATTATTTTGAGTAATTGGGGGCAATGTATATTATTTTAAGTATTTTCGGGTATACGTAAAAAATTGAAAAAAAAAGTTCAATCTTTGAGGCGATCCAAGAATCGATCGAATTTTTCGATTTTCTTAAGAAGAATCTCTTCTGGAATGTCTAGGTACTGCTTGCACTCTAAAGGAGCTATATCTGGTGCATGTAAACATCATAGTTTAGGGTTTTGAATAGGTTTTTAACGACCCTAGCAAAATGTGAATGTAGCAAGCAGTATAAATTCAATTTTCGCTTAAGGCACAATTTAATCCATGATTCATTGGTTGGTAAAAAAAAGGTATCAGCTCATATGGGACAACGCAATGTCAATGTCACGATGTGATAGAATCCTAAACTGGCTGATTAATTCTGATTGAGAACAAGTTTCATATGATGGCAAGCCCATTTCAGGACTCCCAGCGTCAATTTTCTTGAAACTAAAGTATTTTGTTGGCACAAAGATGACTTTATTAAATTAAAAACTAGTAATTAACTAAGACTTAACTTGTAGTTTGAACCCTCGAACCGAAACTTCTGTAGAATTTATGAGATTTGCTGCCTTGGTTAGTATAAAAGCTTCTACCACCAAAACTTGTGTATATTCAAAGATTATACAATTTGGGAATTCACCAAGCCCTTGTAAAAACGTAATTGGTAATATACCACACATGAGCTAGTGAGCGAACCTAGTAATTGTTATGGTTAAACAGCTGTTTTTGACAGGGAGTCAAAGCTTAATATGTGAATATAAATCAAAACGAAAATGCCAAGACAAACTTTTCAATTGTACACCAAGCATTGATTTAGCGAAAAATGGACATGGAATAAAATGCATCGATGGTAGGTCTACAAATCAAGCTAAATACGAGCTTAAAGAAATATGAATACATAACGACAAAGCAAAGCTAACTTCATCTGTGCCGAAGTTTTAATACACTTGTAAAAGCTCGCTTCAACGGTTGGCGATTTTGACCAAACTTCGCAGATCAGCTCAAAAACATATAATATTAACTATGACCGAGCTTAAGAGCGCTTATATTGAAAACAAAAAAATTTTTCTCACAAAAACCAATTTTCCGACAGATCATTTCTGTGGCAGCTACAAGAAGTAGTCAACCGATCCGGTCAGTTCCAACATATTAGCAGTCAAAAGACGACTTTTAAAAACTGAGGGACTAGTTCGCTTAGAAAAAGCCAGACGGACGGACAACGCTTAATTGACTCAGCTCGTCATGCTGACCAAGAATGTATATACTTTATGTGATTGGAGATGATTCCTTCTATGCGTTGCACACTTCTGGGCAAAATTAAAATACACTTTTCAAGTGTATAAAAAATCTTCAGTATGGATCATGATGCAGTCGGTGAAGGGATGGACGAGCTAATGGAGAATCTAACTGCAATTGAATGTGTGCCCAAATTAGTCAACTGGCGAGCCAATTTGCTGCCATTGTTGCATGATGGTCGCTTTTTACGAATGCTCAGTGTCAATAAGAGTCAGTTCGCTTCGATTGTCGAATTGATCCGTGCGGATCCATGCTTTGTGTCGACTGTATTTCGACCCCAAATGGAACTTGAGTTATAGGTAGCGATTGCATCTTTATACCCGTTACTCGTAGAGTAAAAGGGTATACTAAAGTCGTGCAAATGTATGTAACAGGCAGAAGGAATCATTTCCGACCATATAAAGTATATATATTCTTGATCAGTATCAACAGCCGAGTCGATATAGCCATGTCCGTCTGTCCGTCTGACCGTCTGTCCGTCTGTCCGTCTGTCCGTCTGTCCGTCTGTCTGTATGAACACCTAGATCTCAGAGACTAGAAGAGCTAGAGCAACCAATTTTGAAATGTAGACTCCTATTGTCTGCACGCAGATCAAGTTTATTTCAAATTTTTGCCACGCCCAACCCCGCCCCCACAATAAAAAACGTTGAATAACTCCCACAATTTTTAAGATATCGATCTCAAATTTAAAACTTAAGTTAACATTCGCAACATCTATAAGCCCACCAATTTTCATCAAGATCGGATGATAAATAGCCGAGTTAAAAAATGTTGCATATTTTTCGGCTGTCTCACCTCAGGCACACAGGATGGCTATTAAACATTTCTATGCATGAGTAACGGGTATATCGAAGTCGGTTAGAGCCGACTTTAACTTCCGCGCTCGTTTTTGATTGGAGTCGTCAGATGAAAATGCATCAATAAGACAAACGGCAACTATTTCAAGGTCTTGTTAGACAGTGTTTGGAGCTGTTTTGAGGAAAATGACTCAAACTATTTACTGGCCAGATGCAGCTAAACGGACATTTAATTTGTACTTTTTTTTTTTGGTGTGATCGCATATTTTGAAGAAAAAAATCACAAAATGGCTCAATACCAAGTGATTTTTTTTCGATACTTTAAATTTTTTTACAGCACTTCAGCTCTTTACAAGGCAACAAAAAGGTGTTAATTTTTTTCTTATGTGTTTTGTTGTTGTGTGATAAACTTTTGGAGTTTACCATATTCGATTTACCATTTTACGAGGACTGATGAATACTCTGAATGTATTTTATTTTCTCTGGTATTTAGTAGCTTACAACATATTTTGTAAATACTATAAAACTACTAACTTGTTGGTTTTTGACAAAGTATAGTACAAAAATATAGATAGCACTGTTAGTATAAAAAGGACCCAAACCGCATGGAAATAAGGACTGATTCGGTTCTGGGGCTTACACAGTTTTAGAACCGTTCATTAAATGGTTTGTGAAGCTAACTGAACCGCGCTTTCGGTTCGATTCAGTGCTTTACTCTTATCAGTCATGCTACCATTTTCTATTCGCAAAACTTTTGCGAATTTAAACCAGTTTTTGGACCAAATCGCACAATTTGTGCGAAAGCGAAAATGCGAGTATGGCTGAATATATTTTATGGGGACCTGATTTCGTTTCCTAGAAGACATTTAAACAGCTTTAAAATCCTTATATAAATGCCCCGGATATTTGAAGTCAAATATTTGGTCTCAGTCCACAAGGATTTCACTTCGAAAACAGTGCATTAGTCGATTGGATTGTCTGCCACCAGGGCATGAACGGCGAAGATTTGTATGATTGCTGAATCGAACAAAAGAAGGGTACGGCCCGTACTCTTATAAGCGCTAAGTATCGAACAGAAAAATAACCTTCTGGCTAAAATTGGGTTAAGGGATGGGATACTCACACAAATCAATAAGTAACTTCCAAGGTAGAAATGCAGTCTGATGACTGCTGGTGGGCAATTGCAGGAGGTATACGGGATCACATTTTTTAAAATCGCATCTTACAACTTAAACTTACAACTTAAAACTCGTCAACGAACTGAACCGAGCCGTGGTTTTCGGTGCGGTTCAGCGTTTGCGAAAGTATGTCGTTTTAGTTTGCGGTTCGGTTTATCAGCTGGTACAAACGGTTCGGTTAAGGTTGAGTTCGGTTAGGTTCAGATCTGGATTGGATCCCTGATAGATAACACAGGCCAATACAAAACAGATAACACTGTCCGTCTGTATTGACCAGCAGTAATCAGCAAGCATATGATTATACCATCTTCCGCGATACCGAGCTTCCATAGTTCGCAAATCCTAGTGAAAACGCTCTCCGTGCTCCTCACTTAGAGCTTAGTCCGGAGATTATTGTGAGTTCGAAACCTATTTGCCACATTCGTAGCCCAATTCATAAAATTTTAATGTCATTCTCGCGAGGTAGTTTGATATTAAGCAATTATTATATTAGGGGAAATTGTTTGAATCTAGTACTGACTGAATGTTATTGTACAATTGCTTAACTATTATTGTAATGTGTTTGTTTGATTACGTAGGCTTTTAGTATTTCCTATAAACATTTCGTGCATCCTTCTAGTTGTCCTGCCACAATATTTGTGGTCATATTTGTGGTTTCGTTGGCCTGTGTAATACTTAACAGGCTGTAGCAGAAGAACGATAGTTTAAAATGTGCGACTGGGTGAAATAAAGTTTTCGTACCCAAGTCCATCAAGCAGGCTCTATTTAAACTAGGAAGGGAAGGATCAACAGTTGCTTCCATTTATCAGATGGTAATCGTCAAGATCTTAAAAATTTCAATAGTTTGTTGTTGCTCATTTGGTTAGAATGACTTACAAAACTTTAGATCACATTTGGGATAAATTCATTTGGTCTCGTTTTGCATGTCGGTTTGACTTCGGCTTAGCTTTACGTGCACTATGTTGAGAGCATAAATTATTTGTACTTTTTAAACATTCAAATTAAAATTAAATTGGTTAAAGCTATCGACTTTCTGCCATATAATTATTATGTTATTAACATCGGAATACCTCCCTCTCCCTCTATGTGGCAGCCCCAAAAAGTATGCTAAGCCTATTTTGGCTATGAAATTTAATCACTACCAAATTTAATAATTACAATATTCCACTTGTTTTCATTTTCATGCTCTCACTTTTCACATCACATGGTTATTTTTATAGTTACTGCCCATTATCTGCGCTTCTCCCTCTCGTTTAATCCCTCAGCCGGCCACGCTTAACTGATTCTCATAGTCGGATGACGTTAGTGGCGATGCTCGTGCTGGGCTTATCAATGCACACAATCAACCAGAGTGAGAGATCGTTGCCTTGCCACTGTCCAGTTTGACTGTCCGTGTCCGCGTCATGCTTATACATACAGACAAATATTAATAATAATAATAATTATAAACAAAATTCCTAACATACTACATACACATCGTCAAGTTAAGACACGTTTGTTTACCACAAAAATGGGAGTGTTTGTATTTTGTTTTAGCCGCCACAAGCGCGAGCTCAAACGCCAGCCAAGCATGAAGGACGTATGAGCCGCAAATTTGGTAAAACGTAAAGTGCATAGAACGACAAATGAATATTAAAAAGAAAAAATGAAACAGGAATTTAGTACCAACTCTACATAGTTGCTTAAGCCAACGGTCATTCCCACACTGCAGAAATTATAATGAATGAGAGAAGCCAACCGACAAACCGAACAAAAAATTAGCTTCAACTTGTGAAAATCTCTACAAATGCACTTTGCGGTTTGGCATTTACGAGCTTCAAAAGGGTCGACCCAGGGCTTAGCGCGTGTGTCCCAAGTTATTTCGCAACATTTGAATCGTCTGGCCGCCATATGCAAAATGAAATGTATGCAAATGAATGGAAAAACCGCGTCAAAGCCATACCGCCGACAACGACGACCGCAGAGAGTGGTTAAAGATGCAGAAACAACAAAAAAAATCAAGGCGCTTGCGGAACAACATCTTTATAAAGCTGCTCCTGCTGTATTTTGTTGTTGGTGCAGTCTGCGGCGTGAGCTGCTTGTTAGCTGATTAGCCATGGCTGCCGCCGACTCTAACAAACAAATTCCACATAACGCCAGCTTGCCGATATCCCAAGACAATCGCAGACTTTGCCTTTTGGCATTAATTAATAACATCCGGCGCCCAAAATCAGAGTAAAGGCAAAATCTTAATAAGCATTTTAGAGTCGAAGTTGCAAATTCCCTGGGAAAATGAAATTCAGATTACAATAAAAATGAAAAGTAAGGTGCGAAAGAGTTTATTTTCCCCCAAGACTTTTGTAAAGCATTGCATAGAAAATTAATATCAATGTGTTCTACAAATAGATTTCGACACAAAAGCTACCCAAATCGATTTTGGATCGGAAACGATTTGTAGAACACATGGGATAATCAAATTATAATTATAGTCCTTGTCAAAGTTTTCAAAGCCGATACCGTTTTTTAATTCAGTCCAGTTGGGATTTTGACTTTAACCTCAAGTAATTTAAGGTTCTGCGGAACTTAGTTCCTATATTAAAATGTTCTTGAAAATTTATTTAGCCTTCATACGCAAAGAAGATTTAACATAGAAGCGCATTTTGAAACGCCTCTCTTTTTTTTAGAGATGTTCACTCAATTGTGACAATGAGAATTTTCCCACCCGACCAAAAGTTCACGCGCGAATTCGCGAGCGAAACTCAATGCGACTGAAAAACGAACAAAACCTTCGTTTACGAATTCGGCAGACATTCGTTTATGACACTTGTGTCGCTCAGTTTGTGGCAGGCAAACATTCGTACGCGAACATTCGCAATCGAATTCGCGCGCGAATGTTGAAGCGAAAGTTTTTCGAGTTTCATTTTCACTCGTTCCTAAAACTAATAAAACTAGGTTTAATTGTATTTTTTGAAAATAATATTTATTTAAATTCATCGCCTTGTCTACCATTGCAGCTGCTTCCACGCATTTCATTTTCTTAATGAAAATGCTTTGTTTTACATATAAAAAGTAGCTGCTTCCTTTTGTTTGGCATAATTTCAACACTAAAACAAGTAACAAATACACAATTTCACTTAAGACAATACAATTATGAACCCTTAAACTACATAAAACAATTATTGTTTTCCGATTAATCCGGCCTAAGTAAAAGGGCTTCAAATACATACTGAAAATGTAAAGTCAAAGTCCAGCAAACGACGGCGAGGCGGCGTAATTTTCAGTCATTTTCTACCTGCTGCAGAGAGAAGCAAGATAAAAGGGAACTCACAAAGAGTTTCGCTAAAACTAAACAAAATACGAATAATGTTCTTCGCGAAACTTTCGCTTGAAGCGAACCTTCGCTTGTGTGTCGGGTGGGTTCAGTGCCAACAAGATACTTTACTCAAAATTATTGTCGACAAAGGAAAATACCGTGGTTAGAGGGAGACGGACATAGTCAAAAAAATAACTCAGAGAGCCAAAATGACAGCGAACAGCTGACTAATATCTGAGTGAAAAGTAGTCGACGCATCAAATTGTGCTTCTATGTTAAATCTGCTTTGATTTACGATGAAATATTTTCAATCAAATTGACTCTTCTGAAATTGGTTGCCCGAAGTTACCTGAGATTAAGTACATTGTCTGTCTCAAGGACAGCTTCGCCCGATGTCAACAAATCAGCGTTTGTTTTGTTATTTTTTAAAGCTTTTGGTTGTTGCTGGTCATTTTTTTTGGCGAAAAAGTTGAATAAAATGGCTTGCGATGATGAATCAAACTGAAAGTTCGAAAAAGGGAACATTTGCTTTTTATTAATAACAAATATATTTTGGAGTACAAGGTAACTGATGCAGTAACCAGTAAGCAGAAGACCGTGACTTCGTAGAGACTTGGAAGTTTGGCGCTTAAGCCGGAATTCATCGCCATTGGAAAGCCACACGGAATACGTAGGAGAATTCAAACAATAGTTTGGTCTCTGGCAAAGCTTAATTATTGTTAACAATCCGTCATAATAAACTGAATCGCAACTGAAGTTACGGTTTTACCTGTAACTTCGAGAAGACACTTGATCTTTATTCCTAGTCAGAATTATTCTACATTGTATTGTTGAACAAATTCGGCATCATCCAGATCAGTAAATAATTTAGGCCTCTTCCTTTACTCTCTTTATTCGTTGCTCTGTCTCTTTCAATTCAAATTCATAAACATTTTCTTTCAGCAATTAGCAAAATAAACAAAGCAAGTGTTGCAAAGGCTATATGACACTTGCCGATATTGTCTGCCAATATTGTTCCTAACAAATATAATATTGTCCGCCAACACGGCATTCTATGCTGGTAAACGCTTCTTTGTGAAGCGACTTGTTGAACAATCATACTACCAGTACTAATGTATCTTTTTGTCCAGTTCTCGCAAGCCTTGTCTCGTTATTGGTCACCAATATCGATCACCAATTTCGGCAAGTGTCGTATAGGCATAATCAGCTGTTTGTTAATTGCTGAAAATTTCGATAATTCTATGGGGACTGAACCAGACATAAAGTTTGTTGCTAGGTTCTTGTTAAACACAGCATAATATACTCAATTTCGGCTAACCTCAGGTCAGTTTGACTAACCGCACATTGAGAAATCGGGCCTGGAAAGTTCTAACCTATTTTTAATATGAACAGGTCTTAAAAATGTAGTTTTAACTCATTCGACTTAAAAAAATTCATAAAATTAAGAACTAGGGATGCCGGAAATAATATCGATATATCGATATTTTAGTTAAAAAAGACGATATATTTTATTATCGAATTATCGAATATTTTTCTGATTCGATAAATCGCAATTCGAATATATTTTGATGATATTCGTTCGTTGATATTTTTGTTGGCCTCAGCTACAAAAAGATAGGTTTTCCTGAGCACCTTATTTGGAATATTAGTAGATTTATTTTTTGTGAAAGCAACTCTAAATCAGTTGACGGAACGATCCTTTTGGCGCACAGATTGGATTTAGATTACGTCAACAGCTGGCAGTGTGACGGAACAGCTGATTAACATTTGTCGCAAAAGTATTTAGTTATTCAAAATAGTCAAATAACGCCTTAATTACCCCAATTGATCTGCTTATTGGAAAACATTGAAATATCGATTGATTCTTTTTAGCACATAATATCAATATCGAAATGGTACTTTTTCAGCATCGATATAGATAATTTAAAAATATCCGACAACCCTATTAGGAACCCTATAGAAAATTTTTATGTTAGACCTCCGATCCTGCAGAATATTTCTGGTTTCGAGGGTCTCACATTTCGGATCCATATCTTGCTTCAGCACAAAAAGTTTTTTAATCATCTCCTGCTTCGACGGTTTTGATTCAGTCCACATGTGTAGCTGACCATTGATTTTTTTTTTTTAAATATGGGAGGACGTCAGGCCATATCGATTTCCAAAATATTTTAACCTTTCTAAACTTAGAAACTCCCTTTTTAGCTTCGAAAAATCTCAGCTTAGACTTATAAAAGTAGCCCACTGTCTTCTTTAAAGCTTTTCCTTAAGAAATATGTTCTGGACTCTTCTTTAAGCTTAGTATTCAGGCAAACTAAATCGTTCGACAGCAGAATTGACTGCCTCTAAGACTTAGAACCTTAATATTTTTAGGATATGTAATATTAATCGGTTTTGAATTTAAGAATGTTTCATACATAACTACCACCAGATCAATGTAAAGTGTGCGACTGAGCGTATCATGTAATAAAAAGCTTTTAAAAAAAAGTTCCACACAACTGCTCACCTTTACCAGCTACTGGCGTCAACTGTGAAGCTAGTAGCCTTGAAAAAGATTCTTAAGAATAAGAAAAGTTCGCCCTTATTGATAAAAAACCAAGTTTTTTCATCCAATTTTTTGTTTAGAAATTCTCACCCTTCAACTTTCAAGGCTGCCTACTTCATTATATACCCAGCATACTCTCTCTATGAAGCGGCCATACATGTGTATAAAATTTGCAGCTTTTCTTAAAAGATAACTTGCAGCTTTTTTTTTTTTTTTGTTTCGTGGCCCTGTTTAATTACTTGAGAGAGACCCACGTATCGAGACTTGTGGCCACACATGATGGTCGCCTTTGGGACTGGCTGACTGGCTGGCTGGTTGAATGTGGATGCCGCAGGAACAAACAGTTTATCGCTGGAATAACATAATTTCGCTTTTGCGACGGCGAATCGCCAACCGCAAATCTGGACCCAAAAATTGAGCAATTTTAAATTCAATCAGTAGCTGGGCGACTGCGCCACCACAGCAAACTCTCTACTCAACATTCGCGCACACACATACACTGGCAAATTATAGTAATTGAGTGCGTTGCGCTGAGAGACGGCTGCAAAGTGCAGCGGCACATGAATGGACAGGCTGGGCCGGCGAGGACTTGGGCCTGTCCTGAATGTGGGGTCGTCGTCGCTGCCACTGTTGGCGGTCGCCGCACACGCGGTCCAAATATGGAAATGAGTTGTAGGTCCAAAAACGAAAGCTCACGCAAGCGAAGCCCACCATCATCGATGGGCCACCAGGGAGCACGATGCACGATCACGAAAATTGAATCTCTGCATTCTGAATGGTGGCTGGCGTTGGTTTATTTATGGGCCAACTTCTTATCGGCAAGGTCGCGGCAATTGAGGGAACTAGATATGTGCATAGATGTGGGTCATTGGTTTGCCTGTTGGCGTTTTCCATTTGCTACACTTAGGAAAAAAAAAAGAAACGGTGAGCTTAAATTTAGTTTTAGTTTAAAATTATAAAAATAAGCACAAACATTCTTAAATCAAAAATTTTATGTCCAACAAATTCTAAAAATTATAGAAATTCTTGGATTGAGTACGAAAGCAGTTATGTGAATTTATCAGAAGTCTGTCTTACAATTCTCAACTAGTTTTATCACTTTCAAAATCAAAAAGAATTTTATAAACCTAGTCCAAGAACATTATGTACTTATTTTAAGTATTAATTTTTGGTTTCAAAAATGTATATCGATTAATTTAAAAATATTTATATTTTTACTCATTTTAAATATGAAAATTCTTGTGTCGAGATAACTTTAAAACTTTTTCAAAACAAAATTTATCAAATCAAGTATTTCGATATTATAAATCCGTACTTGAAATGAGCCTGTTTTACTTGCATCAAGTATGCTTGTATTTAACTCCCTTTGTACACTGTTTGACCTGACTTATTGATACATTTTTTTTCCCAAGTGTATGACCACATTTATCGTTTATCGTTTATCAGTTTTCATATGATAATTTCGGCCTTGTGCGAGCGCGTGGCATCAAAAGTAATTGTGGAATTTACCCGCTAATAAATTGTTTTGTTTGCTTGCTTTATATTTGTTTTGGTTTTTGTTCTACTACCATAAATAAATTTGAACGCTGGGAAATTTTTGTAATTTTTCGCCTCACTCATTTGTGCGTTTTTGTTGTTGCTTCACTAATTTTTGTCGGTTGTGGTTGATATTATAAATGGGTGGAATTTTTTCATTTAATAGTGTGGCCAATTTCAATCTATAGATGCCAGATGCCATTTTTGTTACAGGGTTTTCCTAGAAATGGAGTCATAAATTATATTGTAAAGGAATGTTGAAGAATTACTCAAAAGTATTTTTCAGAATGGCAAAGCTTTATTAAGTAAATATTTCTTGCACCATTTTCTACTTAGTAATTCAATTGCAAAAGGCTTTGTGTGTTATGTGTGTGTCTAATTATAAATCAATCTTAGATTTCATGGCTCATGCGGACCACCTACATGAGGAAACCCGCATTCTAGATGTTCGCGATCACTGTAACATGCTGACCAAAAAGTTCCTAGCAAATGGACTAGTTAGGGAACACCCTAACCATTAGGCCCTCAAAATCCCCCGAACCAAAAACCCTAGACTTTAATGTCTTTGCCTGAACCAACCGACAGGACTTGAGAATACATTTGTCAGATGTTTTAATCTTTACAGGAAATTCAAACACCATAACGCCATCATAAACCGTCTGAATCCAAACGTTGTCCTCGGAGTAAGGCCTCCCCCTATCAGCGATGATAAAAAATTTCTCCCCAGAAGACCCACCAATTGTGGACTAACTCCACATAAACCACCTCATCTTTTTAATTGCCCAGCTGATTCCACACACCTCACACCATTCCATCTCTGGATACATTCTACACAAACAGCAGCATTCCAAGGATTGGACCTTTGAAATTCGAACTCGACTATGTACATACTATTAACACACCGCTCTTTCGTCCCCATTTGTTTTTCTAATTCTCTTTGTCAACTTTCAGAATTTTATTTAAAATTTTGTTGCCGTCGCAATACGTTATCCTTAAAGTTAATGCTCGTGTATTGACAAAAAATCTCTTTCATTGGCAGTGTATATGTAAACAATTATCAAAAGCATTGTCGTAGTACCTATATATAATATTTAGCATGCTTTTGCCCATAATTGCACTCTCAATGCGGTCAATTCTATTTTATTACATTACAGAGAAAAAAAATTCAAGCAAACAAAACTTTTTTATTATAGCTTTGAAACATACATAACTAGACATCGGATTTTATGTACTTTTTTAAATGAAGGTTGATTGAGGTGAAAATTTGGATTTATACTAATTAAATAACCCACTTTCCATTGGAAACTGCATATTCAATATATGCAAATTTTGCATATTTTACATACATGTATGTAAAATATGTAAACAAACACGATTCAATGTATTGTACATTGTACAGTAGGGCGTACTTTTCTTCATATGATTTTCAACATGTGAAGTTCTTTGCAGAACATTGCTCTCAAAATGCAGTATATTTTATGGAGAATTTAATAAGACCCTAAAACTGGTTCGTTAAGCTTTAATGGTCGCGCGGAGGTTTTAAAATTTCCAATTTCCCATTAATTTATCTTTGAATTATCGATATAACCAGAGCATTTGTTTAACAAAGTCGTGTAAGTTACACCATTTACATATCAAGATCGGCTGGACGGATTTGTAAGATCTTTGATATGTTAGATTCTTATCCGCCCCAAATAGCAGAAAAGCGCGAAAATTTTCTAAATTTCTATGAAGATTTAATAGTTGGTAATTGTCGACGGGTAAATAGGAGGTGCATTCCAATCGGTCCAAAAAAACCAGCGATATTTGCAAAAATTTTTTATGAGTTTAGATTATCGTGAACATTCAATAGCTAACAATTTTCGACGGGTAAATATAAGTTGTAGGTTGATCGGTCCAAAAAAATCGCGAAATTTGCATAATTCATATATAATATAAGCTTAGATTGTCATAAATACGGTTAAGTAGACGGGTAAACAGACGAGTAAATAGAAGGCGTAGATCAAAAGGTCAAAAAAATTACGAAATTTTATGTGTTTTGATTATTATAAAGACGCGTATATATTCTTGATCAGGGCGACGAGCTAAGTCGATTGAGCTTTGTCCGTCCGTCTGTCTGTCTGTTTCTACGCAAAATAGTCTCTCAGTTTTAAAGCTATCGAGCTAAAATTTTGTACAGAGTCTTCTTTTTACTGCACGCTGCTAATATGTCGGAACCGACCGGATCGGATTCCTTTATCTTATAGCTGTCATAGGAACCATCGGTCGGAAAATGGGTCTTAGTGAAAAAAAACTTTTTTGTTTTCAGTGCTAGCGTCATAAAACTCGTCCATTATTAATATTATATGCTTTCTAGCAGATTTGCAAATTTGGGTCAAAATCGGATGACGATATCTTATAGCTGCCATAGGACCGATCGGTCGGAAAATGGGTCTTAGTAAGAAAAACTTGTTTGTTTTCAAGTATTTCGTTCTTAGGGTCGTTGATTATTAATATTAAAAGCTTTCAAACTAATTTGAAAAAGTTGATCGACATTGGGTGACTTAATATATAGGTTGCCATAGAACCGATCGGTCGAAAATGGATCTTAGTAAGAAATATTTTTGTTTTTAATATTAGCGTCTTTTAACTTACTGATTACCAATTCTTTTTGTTTTCAAATATATTCGCAAAATTTGGTCGAAATCGGATGACTATTTCTTAAGGCTGCCATAGGCCGATCGGTCGGAAAATAAGTCTTAGTGGAAAAAATTTTTTTGTTTTAAATTTTATCTTTCTTAAAATCGGCGATTGTTAATTTGATATGATTTCAAAAAGATTCGCGAAATTTGGTCTAAATCAGATGTTTATCTGTCTGAAAATGGGTTTTAATTACAAAATTTTTTGATTTTTATGTAAGCGTTCTTAAACTCTGACATTTCAAAACCAATTTTTGCAAGGGTATAAAAACTTCGGCACAGACGAAGTTAGCTTGGCCTTCTCGTTTTGCTTAATTTAAAGTCTAATACCTGGGGTAGTACTAATATTTCGGGAACACATATAGTAAATAATAACAAACATTTTTAAATAAAAATGCCTTTATTGTTTTTCAAAATATTCTCCATGAAAATTTATCGTGATGTGTGAGAGCTCGCATTGTCGTCTTTGGCGGGTGGTTTGGCGAATTTCTCCGAAGACTTCCGTCAAACAAATGGTCGTGTACCACTCAGTATTGAACGTCCTACGTTGCTTAAGCGAAACAGTGGCCACTTGACCCATTCGGCCGAAGAAATAGCCGACCAGGGATTCGTGGGCGAACAACTTTTGTGGGATTTGGTTCGTCTTGAAACACCCACACGTTCAATTGCTGTTTTGTTTCTGGCTCATACAAATATTCCCATAATTCGTCACCTGTGATGATCTTAGAAAAGTATTTTGAAGCACAGCGATCGTATTTTTTCACCATTTCTTTGCACCAATCAATACTAGCCATTTTTTGAGCGATTGTCGTATTAGGCTAAATCCAACTCGAACATACCTTCTTACATATGCTGATGGAACTAATGTTTAGGGATGCCTAAATCTCACGGTATGTCACATGACGATCTTGCATTACCAGTTCACAGCATCGATGTTTTCCGGCACTACAACCGATTTTGGACAACCTTTGCGGAATTCGTCGCTGAATGAACTACGACCACGTTTGAATTCACAATACCAGCGATATACAGTGCTTTTTCACAGTGCTTTACCATACAAAGAACTGAGTTCATCGACACAGTCTTGTTAAGATAATCCACTCAATAAATTTCGTTTCCAAACGACTAGGAAAAATATTTAAAAATTAAAAAAAAAATTTATATTTTCTACTTTTGAACCGCACTTTTACAAAAACAAGAAAGAAAGTCGGTCAAGCCCGACTATAACATACTCTGCACCCTTAATGTCGCAGCTCGCATTTGGTCACGAGTCAAACGGCCAGTTAACACACAACGCACAACGCAGTGCGCTCTCTAAGTCTCTCTCTCTCTCTCTCTCACTAAGATTTCTTCTGCTGAACGCAATGCTTAGGTTATGGGTGGGGTGGGTGGTGGGTGTTAACTGACCGTTTTTTACTCATAACTTGATTATCGTTCATCCGATCTTTATCATTCCTTTAGCAAATCGATAAATAATTTTGAGTATATGGCGCGAGGGGGCGTGGCAAAAATTGAAAATAAACTTGATCTGCCTGCAAGTATAAGAAATATATGTCCCATACATGTCAAACCTCTATCTCTTACCATCTCTGAGATCTCTTCGTTCATACGGACGGACGGACAGACAGACAGACAGACAGACAAACAGACGGACAGACGGACATGGCTATATCGACTCGGCTGTTGATGCTGATGAAGAATATATATATTTATAGGGTCGGAAATGATTCCTTCTCCCTGTTACATACTTTTGCACAAACTTAATATACTCTATGTACCTTCGGTACAGAATATAAAAATAAGATATCGATGAACAAAATCTATAAACAAATACAGGAGCTGTGAGCAATTGTGTGCTGAATTTTTGAGCTTTTTTATAATTAAAGTTTTATTTACTTCGACTTTTGTTCTGTTCTGGATTTTTTTTCTGATCTGGCTATTTGACTACTTCTAATATTGACCAAAAGACGAAGAAAATAGAAAAAAAAATTTCTAAACACTTAAAATACTCAAATTTGACTGTTAGTTCCTTCACATAAATTAATGCAGCTACAATATTTATTCATAGATTTGCTCCATCAATACCTTATTATCTTTGAGAAGTGCGATTCTTAAGTTGAAAGAATAAAAATAATTTTTTTTTTGATTTTTTTATATTTTTCCTAGGCGATTAAAAATGAATTTTCTTTCACTTTCGAGCAAAAAATCGATTTTTTTAAAAATATTTTTGGTCATTGTATTCAAACTTCTAAACCGATTTGAAACCTATTTATGCTATTATAGACAATTTTATTACCTTTCGATTCATATCTTGCTTGACACCATCTGACTTTTATGAATTGAGATATTGCTTTAAAATTTAAGTGCACCTACCGAAAAAATTCACATTTAAAAAACGTTGCCATGAAAAAGTTTTTGAAATCGATTTTTAAGATCACCAATCCAAACTACACTTAAAAACAGTTTCAATAGAAATGGGTCATTTAATTTTTTGTTGTAAGCTAAATTTCAATTTAAATTTAAATTTCCATTTTAAAGCCAAATTGATTTTTTCAACTCACTGTAAACAACACAAATAGCGCTAGTACAACAAAACTTTGTGAGACCGTTTATGCTAAAAAATGTCAAACATTATTTTGGTATTTCAGATTTTAACTTAATTATAAATATTACCCCACGTATAAGTTTACTCAAGTGGTTTCAAGTGACCAGCGATCACTTGGTCTACACTAGGCTTGAATTTATCAGATAGCACTGTAGTGATGAGTCCATTTAAGGGAGTTTTTCAAATCCATAGCCAATAGCATAGACCAAACCAAATTAACTGGGTCTGTTTATGGATCATGAAATGTTTTAGCGGTGGAAGCCTAGGGCTCCGTACAGGTAGCTTGTTCCAATGTGTATGAAATATCTGCAGTTTCTTTTTTTTTTTCGAAATATTTGTAAAAGGGACTTATTTTTGCTGCGGTTCGGGCGTATAATTTTTGTCTGTTCTTATTCAGCTTCCGTTCGGACTTATCAAAAATCCAGGAGCCTTCCACTCCAGTGCGGTTCGACTTTAATTCCTACAAAATCTGCAATCATGAATATTTATCCAAATCATCATAAAAATTTGGTAAAATTATTTGCCAGTGGGACCATAGCTTAACTTTTATTTCCTATTTCCATTCATTTTAACTCTATTTCCAAGTTTAGTAGTTTTCCTGGCTGCTATTTTGCTATTTTCGGCTAGATTCAATGTCCAAATATAGTCTTAAAATATTCTACTTATTTACCTGATTATATTGCCTTTCCACCATTTGATTAAAGCAGCGGGCCGCAATCCCAATCCTTTTCCCTTTACCAATACTCGACAGCAATCAATTCCGAAGACCTTCAGACAAGCTTTACGTGTTTACAAGGCCCACCATAAACAGACATCTGTTTGGGGGTCCGGGTTTCTGTTGATACACAATAACAATTAAGCAAACCTTTACCGTTAAGCGACCCTCAAAGTTATCAACGCCACTTCACACCAAAAAAAAATACATATATAAAATAAACTTTAAACGAAAATACACTCTTTGGCCGGGGCCGCTGTTATTTTTTTTTTTGGGGGGCGTGAAAATTGACAACGTAAATTCCAAAGGCAAGGCAAGGAAAGGATCCGTTCTCCTCTGCGAAGTGTCTTGTACGTGGACCGACTTCACACTTTCAAAGTCATTTTAACACATTTCAATTAAAATGCCGACAGACTTGTAAAATTTAATTAAAAAACCTTTAAGGATCCGCAAGCGTACGAGCGAGAGAGCACGTAGTGTGTGGTTATTTGGTATTGGTGCGTTAATTGAAGGTCCGACGCGGCTTTTGTAATGGAAAAGCTATTAACAGCCTGTCATAACAAGCTGCTGGCTGGCTGCCGCTTTTTTGCAGTTATTGTTTTCGATTTATGATGCATAAATCATTAGCTTAATTGATAACCTGACGCTATTTACGATGACACAAATTAGAATTCTGTACGGACAGCTTATGGCCACAAAGTCAGGCAACGGGGTGTTAATGGAACAGCAGCATGTAAATTTTCCATGTTTGGGGAAGATTTCCAAGTTGCCTTCAACCATCGTGAGCTGTAGTCACGTTTTATATAAAAACACAATGGAAGATTTTCCATCAGCATCATCATTATCAGCGCACATACAAATCGAGTAGCATTCGTGCCTTTATCAAAGATTTGCAACACCCACAATGTCGTGTGTATGTGTGTGTGTGTGTGTATGTATAATTTTATTGCTCTCCTCCTCAACCGAAACTCGGCAGACTTGAGGATCACGCCCAAGTCGGGTGCAACACGTGAAACAGTCGAAGGTCGTGTGACATTAATAAAATTCGTTTGTGATGTATGTATATAGCCCAGTCATTGGTTGATAGATGAGATAACGTTGTCCATCAACAACTAAACTAGCACAACAACAGCAAAAGCTTTTTATAGAGACCAATCAGTGGGCTCACTTGTTGATAAGACGAGTGGCTGTTGGTTACCCTAATTGTGATGAAGTCTAGCTAAAGTCTTATTAAGGTTGTCAGAAAAAGGAAGTTTGAGAGACTGTGGAATGATGATTGTATTACTAGTTCAGAGATTTTGATTTAGAGACCAATTCAGTTTGAAAAAGTCAGGTCTTAATATTGTAGAATGTGTAGACTATGAGGTTATTTGAAAAAAAACCACCAATATGTATCGATATTTTAGCGTTAGGGTATTTTAACACAGAGACAATGGTTACTCTGTAAAGGAAAATGGACGATAACGCGACAGAGAGTAGACAGACAGTAATATACAGACGAGACAGATGTATATATTGGACAGAACAAACCCATATTTATAATGTAAATAGTAAACCGTGTGTATAAACAAACCCGTGAAAATAGTGTGTAAATACAACCAAAAACAACCTAGAAAAACAGTCGACTACAAATGAAATAGGCTGAATTCAAGGAAATGGCAATAGTCAAAAGAGAAAGATAGAACTTAAGAATCTGGTGCAGAAGAGTAAATTCTAAAAAAATCAATATTGTGGGTCATTAGAGACGTCATATAACAAAATGCAAATTGTTACAAGTGAACCGAATCTTTAATCGGAGAAACCAAGATTTTCATTTTGTTTGCCAATTTGTAAATGATTAAAAATAAGCCTAGCTTTCCTCATGTGTTCCAACCAACAAACCCTTGTAAAATCATTCAAAAATACTAATAAAATTCTTTACGAAAAGAGTATTTTTGCTTCGTCTTTCAAATAACTACCATTCAGTTTCTATATAAAATTAACAAACATTCACGAAACGAACTAACAAACAAACAAATAAAATTTTAACGCCATGGAAATTTACCCAAGCGAAATGCTCGTAACAGGCCCCCAGTGCCAGACGTAAACGATCAAGTGCTCGCTATCTATGTACAATAGTGTGTATGCACAAATATTCCATAGACATTCATAGTCACGGATGCAAAGATCCGTACACAAAAGACTCTTTGCGCCCATTTTGGGGGGCGTATTCAAAGTCACGGTTCTACGAACGACATTCCATCGACTTGGTTACATTTCGAACCAGTTACTTGGGGAGTTGTTGTTAATATTTGTTTCTATAATTTCATTGACGTCAACAACGACTAAACAATTAAAATTGAATTAGAAAAGTCTCGAGATTCGAGAGACTCAACAGACTGAAGTCCAGCCCCAACAATGTTAATTCTGTATAAATATTTATTCAATATATATATCGAATCTAACTGATTAAATATTTGCCTGGACAGCTGGAGATGCGGGGACTTGTTTTCAAATTCCGCAAGAAAACATATCCAAAAAAAAAAAAAAAAACACACAGCTGCTTGTTGGGGCACTCTATAAATATGCATGGGGCCAATACTCGTTGCTGTGGCGCTTCAAATATTTGTGAACTTGTTTGGGTTTTTGCTTATTCTGTTGAAGTTTAATTTTGTAGCCCAGGTTTCTATGACTTTACTGGCCTACATTCCGGGTAAATTTCTGGAAATCTAGGGTGATTAAGGAGTCTGAAAGTCTGAGTCATAATATTAGTAATTAATTTGTTATTTTTATTTAAATGATGGCTAAATAAAGGGGAGTCCCCATTTTACAATATTTATTATTGATGTTGCTATAAAGTTTATAATAACTTTGTTCTCAAGCTATTGGTAGAATAGCAAAGTGACCAACTCTGATATGACGGGACTTAACATATTTCTAGTATATGTGTATGTATGTTTCTACGAACTTTATAATAATCAAAACCTTCAAGTTTTTGCTGGCTCGAGGTCACGTTATGCTTGGCACATAACTTCAAAACAGGAACACACCACACCACAAAGGAGGCCAGTTGACCGCACAGCTGTTTCATTGGCATCTCTGCCAAATCATTAGCGATCTTTGTCTAATCCATTGCTAGCCAGCAGCTACCTTTTCATGCCTGCAATGCCATAATCGCTTGGGAACTCCAATGCGACTCAACAGCAAAAATTGGCACAACAAGAAAGCGCTACGCTGCCTGTGGCCTTCGGTAGCTGCTGGCTAGTAGTGGATCAGGCAAAGATTGCTGAAGATTTACCAGAGATTCCAATGAAACAGCTGTACGTTCAACTAGCCTCCTTTGTGGTGTGGTGAGTTCTGCATTCTACAGGTGTCTATGTTTGAAGCAGAGATCTTTACGTCTCCAAGATCGACAGTTAACTAAACTGAACTGGATTTTTAGAGCGTCGATCTCACCGGTTATTCTATTCATCATATTATTATTATTATTCATCAAAAGGTTCTTATGCCAAATGCAAACTGACGTTATTTAAATATACTAATTAGGAAGGCGTTTTATTCTGTTAATCACTACTTGCTGCTTCATAAGCTGGGTTAAATCCCAAGTTCTAGGACACACAAAGTTATATTTCTTAATTCATATTCTAAGCGAATCCCAAACGAATCAGTGCTTTTGTACGTCAATGATGTGAAACTATGTTTAACACATAATGATTTGGTTTCCCGCAATAATTTGCAAGCTGTCTTGTATGCATTTCAGTCTTGGTGTCAAGATAATCTCTTAAACCTTGACGTTTCCAAGTGTAAGGCTATGACATTTTACAGAAGCTTACCACAATTCGTAACTTATGTGCTTAATAATGTGGCATTTGAGTGCTTAAACGATACCTCCAATGAAGTAAATGATCTAGGGGTAGTTCTTTATAATCGGCTTAAATTTGACTCTCATGTAACTGCTACTTTTTGTAAGGCCAGAAATGTTATTGTGTTTATTAAGCGCTGGTCAAAGGAATTTGATGATCCCTATACGACGAAGATTCTGTACACTTCTCTTATCCGTACGATTCTCGAGTACCGATCATGTATGTGCTCTCCGCAATATTCGACCCATCAAGTTAGAATTGAATCTTACGGTTTGCTCTTTGGGGTTTGAACTGGAATCCTGAGGTCCGTTTATTAACGTCATTTATTAACCTTCCCTCCCTAATTAACCGTACTCATCTGAGTTGTTGCCTTGCATGAACCGTTTTGTGTCCTCTGCGCTGATGAAATAAACTCTAATCAACTCGGAAGACCCTCTTCCTGCTTTAGAAACAACTATTTTAACTTATTTAGCGCATAGTTAACATTACTTTATGTTTTTCCTTCGCGTTTACGTGTCACACGTGAGTTGCTGCGCCTCTCGGTCGGTTGTGCGGGAGGTGGGGTGCTATTTTGCCTGGAATCCGCGCGTAACTAGCCTCAGCTTGGTGTTGGTTGATCCACTTGAACGTACTGCCGATCCTAACGGTTTAGCTTTGTGTTTTTTTGGTACGGCACTCGGCATCTCTCAAATGAAATGTTTTAAAATTTCACATTTCTAAATCACCACAAACGAATAAGTTTTTTATACTCGTAGAGCAAAAAGGGTATACTAAAGTTGTGTAAATGTATGTAATAGCAAAGATTTATAGATAATATAGATGACGCATGTGAAACAGAAAACGACTTTCTTGGGAGCTGACATTGGATCACTATTTTGGCTTCTCGCTGCCTTTACGAGGAATATATGTTTTGAAATTTAGCAATACGTTTTAATAAATGGGTGTTGAATGAGAGCAAAGATTTATAAATTTTTTAGATGACGCATGTGAGAGAAAAAACGATTGTTCTTGGGAGCTGACATTGGATCCCACAAAAAAAAAAAAAAATAAGTTTGTATGAGATGCGGTATCTACATATGTAATGTCTTTGGTAATAGGCAGATCGAACCATTTCCGACCATCAGCATCAACAGCCGAGTCGATATTATATATCTGCTTCGAAACTCACATTTATGTACCCCACAACTATAGTCTCTAAGATCTAATAAATAGCGGAGAATATCATCTATTGTCATATATTTGGGCTTAGCTAAAAATGTGTTGCCTACGTTTTGGCTTTTTCTTAAGGGCCAAAAATTTTGTAATTCTTTTGGGCAAAGTTAACAATAATGCTGGTGCTCTGTTAATTAACATTTTTCCGCTGAGCAACGGGTATTTTGAAGTCGGGCAGGGCCGACTTTAACTTACGCTCTCAATGTCACTGAGATGTGTCGCTCCTATCTATTGGTAAATTACATAGTCATTCGACCCAGGTGGTTCGTATCAACTAAGCTCGTCGTCTTGATCAAGAATAAACCATCCATTTGGTCCTACTTTCAGAATGGATTTACTTTTGAAATAAGTGCAAAATAATCCTTATTCAATCCCAATACATAGCTTAGGTTAGGTTAAGTTGCGATGGTAGAAGCGATCTAGCTTCTTCACTTAGGCTAAAAAAGGCCCGTTAAGATACCATATAAATCCTAAATTTTGCTTTTAGACAGTAAAGGGTGGGTCTTCCCTTATGAACCACTTAGAAAGTAGCACAAACTTGAGTAGCAAAGCCATACCAATACATTCTTGAAACAAAATATAAGTACATAAAATTGTTATAAAATTTTCTTGGTTAAAGCTTATAAAATTCTAAAGCCATTAATTTGTACTTCGTACTAGGTTTCTGTGTTAAATTAGCTTGGTCTTTGGATGGTATTTCTGTAGGTCAGAAAACCACCCTCACTTCATAAGCAGAGTGTTAGAACCAGGTGGTAATTTTAAGAACAGATTTGTTTTAAAATAATTCGCATTTTTAATTGTATACTTTATGGAGTTTGCACTCTAAGTCTATAAGTATTGTGTTCTGAATCCAAGATATTTTGAACTTGAATTAAGAACGCACTTTTTATTAATTTTTCGGCTTACGGTAAGTACGAAGTGTTCTTGATTAGAACTTTAGAACTTTACTTTTTACGTATACCAAAGCCAAATTAATAACAGAAAAAAAATTCCATAACTTTTTCCCACAGTCATCTCTATTTAGTCGATTTTATACTCCCCCAAAACTCAACTCAACTGTATTCACATAAATTGGGATTTTCGCTTCCCAGCACAAGTCATCAACTCCACCCAAAAACCAAAACGAATATTGTATTTGATATTATCGTGTCGCTTGGCGCATATTAAAAAAAGTCACAATCGGAGAACCAGTTGAAAAATTAAACATCACAATTTGGCGTGTTTATGGGATTTTGTCGCGTGAATTTTTATACAAAAATGCAAAAATCTCGGTGAAGAAATATTTGGAGAAAAAAAAAATACATAAATATATACTTAAAACTCGTTTTGTGCCGCTGTGCTTTTTTTTTTATTAATCTTAATGAATGTTAAACACTTTTATCAGAGAAACGGCGACAGGCGGCGGGCACGCGTCATTTCAAATGCCTTGTGATTATTATTGTTGTTGTTGCTGGTAGCGCATTTACGTCAATGAGTCGGTCGGTCGGCCAGGTGGATAAGCAAGTCTACAAGAAGTGTTCTTTAATGAATTGAGCATTTGGCTTTTTACCAGGGCGTTCCTTTTGTTGCTATGTACACTCGAAAAAGAATGTCACACTACACTTGGGCTTAGGCATGATTTAGATTGGTTAGTTTTTATGTTTTTAAGATTATGAATCAATCAAAAAGCTAAATATGAATAATAAATAATTTAAATCAAGCTCTGATTCAGTAATTATTTCAAATGAAATGAATTTATCGGCTTACTACTTTGGGAAGGGCTTAAAATGCAGAAGCTAATGATATTTGTTGTTAAATTACAGAACACAACCCACTATAAAACGAATCGAACCAAATCGCTTTACTCGCTCATCAACCGAACCAGAAATCCCCCAATTTCCGATCAAATTGAGAATCTATTCAAAGGAACCTTTAAACTATATTCGTCTTTCTTAAGCATATATATTTGGTACATAAAGCTTTAGAACCGAATTTCATACAGATCGGCGTAGCAACGCCATCATTTTCCGAACTTGTGGTTGATTTTTATAAAAATCTGGAAAACACTTGTCTAAAATATAAGGTTGTCAAAAAAGTCTGTTTCATGCAAGTGAAATCAATTCTTAGCTTGGGCATGAAATATTGTCCATATGCATTGTGTGGGCATCCCTGATGTATGTGGTCTCAGTAACGTAACTATCATTAAAATGTTGCTTAAACTAGCAAGCCATAAAATACATTTTCAAATTTCTTTCAATCGTAGTATGTCATGATCAAGCCTCATTTGTATTAAGGCCAATAAATACAAAATATCAATTCAGTTTCTGTTCAGCTGCCTTCGGGTGAACAGGCAACAAATTTTCACGAGTAAATTTTGTTATCATTTTAATATTATTCTTTTTTATTTTATGATGTTATTTTATCGTTTCTTTGCCATTTCAAGTTTTCTTCATGACAACGATTTATAAATTTATTTAAATTCTTTCATACTTCTTCGAGATTGGATCTTATAACTGCTTCGCTGCTCCAAAGTATTGAGAGAAAATTGCAGGCAACTCTTATAGGCGTCATCCCTCTTCCTCTGTATTTGAATTTTCCGTTTCTTAATGCATATTTTAATTTTATATTTTCTTTCATTTTAATATTTTTCTTTTTTATTTTATGATGTTACTAAAGTTGAATTACCCCTTCGCACTGTCCAATGCATTGGAAGATAGCAGTCCAGAATCAGCCTAGTTCACCAGATTAGCCGATAGTATATACTTACTGCACTATTATTCCAGAAATTCTTATATTATTTGAAGGAAAAAAATGTCTTATTTTGTTCCGGTCTGGTTTAGTCTGGACAAATTTTTTATAAGATGAAAAATATGTTTTATTTTGTTCCGGTTTTTGTCGTGTTCGATGTGATAGTTTGAAATAAAATGAGTTCAGTCTAGTCAAATTCGAGCATCAAAAAGTTATAAAGCTATGAATGTATTTGCCAGGCCTATTTAGAGAACCGACTTGATCTTCGTTGCTGAAATTACGCCTTTGATTGTCTAATATTTTGTGAAGTTTGTGAAAATTTGTTTACCATCATTTACGATCTATGAAATACATTAACAAATTATTTGAAATCATAACAATGTATGTTTAAGAAAAAAAAACAATATATATACTTATAATAACTAGAAAATTCGACCGCTCTCTAGCAGTTCTGAAATACATCTGAGAGAGGGCATACTCAACATTTGCGAATTCAAGCTTCGAGTAGAAATGGCAAACGTTTCGGGCTGTATACCCTCTCTAAATTAGTAAACTTGACACGTTCTATAAATGATACTGGTATTAAGTTATCGGGGATATACAGCTTTATCTGATTAATATTGGACATGGTCCCCTTCATTTCACCGTGAGCGCGCCTTCCAGACTTCGAAATTATTATACGTCCAGTTGATTGCAACGCTGCAAAATTTCCTTACCGAAACTAGAACCGGGCATTATGTGAAATAGTTTAAACTCTTAACAAAATTTTCGCCTGCGGTGGCGCTTACCTCAAAAAAATGTATGTCTTTATTATTTACTTTCTCCAACTTGGGGCTATACATACGCCCAATGCGTCTTTGAGGATGCGAGGGATACTTTTTATGCAACTGAATTTTGGCAAGATAACCAAAATATTGGTCCTTTCTCCGACCTAAGCAAGGAATGTTTTCGTAAAGGTCCCTCCACAACCCCACTCAATGTTTTGGGTGTGGGCGCTTGAAGACGGGTCCACAAAATTTTGCGAATGATTTACTCAAGCAATTATTTGCCCTCCAACAATCCGAGCAGAGTGCTTGCATCCTGAGATTCAAAGGGCACCACTAAGAATTCCTTCGTGAAACGGTCCACTCCTCCAAACACCAACTGGCCTTCAACAAGGCGACCACAATTGTATTTTCGACGACTAATTTTGATAAATATTGACATATAATATATCGAATACAAACCGGGATTTAAAATCGACCAGATGAAAACCAATTATTCCCATACAACATTTTTTAATTGTATTCTTTGTTGGAGGAATTTTCAGTATCGGAAATATACGTGCTTAAAGTCAATCGGATGGAATACACCGACTTCGAAAAGTAGATTTCCAAAGACTGCTGAAGATAGGTCTGGGAGGCTCTTGAAACAGCTGTACAGTATGCCAGCCTCTCTTTGAAGTGGTGTGCTAGCTTGCTAGTTTGATTCTATGTTAAGTCTTAAATCTCTAGGTTAAGCGGTTTGGGCTGTGGGCTGATATCACAGTCACACTGACTGTGGGACTGTCGGGCTAGGAAATCTCTGTAAATATATGGAAAATATTATATTTTTTCAAGTCATTACAAAAAACGAAATTAAAATGAGAATTTGCTTCGCAGATTTGGGAGTAGCAAGCTTAGGACTGATTTCTCAGCTGCTACAGAGTAAATTATAAGTTTATCTAGATGATGAAAGTCAGATTTTGAGAACGATTGTTCTTAATTTTTCATTGGACAAAATTCTATAATTTTTCCAAGTGTACACATATCTCTTCCTGTTTGTCAATATTTGCCAATGACATAGCCCTGTTCACTGACGTGCAAGAACGACCGGAGCGTAACTACACTGCCCTCCCTAAATATCAATATTTGTTATAGCTCTAGGTGTGACATATTACTCATACGACCATTTGGCACGTCTGTTTCGCCTTAGAAGTTGCAGCTAATTAGCTGCCTTTTGCTTGAGTCAATATCAAAATACTCACAGTTGGTAGTTGAAAGTAGTTCACACCTGCCATTAGACTCAAAAGAGGTACCAAAACGAATTGTGGGGTACCAGACTACAACTTACATGGAAATCAAGGCTATATTAACATAAATGGACAACAGATGAATTGCCTGCCAGCCTGGGATGTGCTTGGATGGTTGGTTGGTTGGTTGGTTGGTTGGATGGCCTGACAACGATCGGCCCTGTGTGTATTGCTTATGCGGACTCTGCCTTGTATATTGAGTTGTTATGGCCAACGCCTTTGTTTGCCCTGCATCATCGTCGTGTGCGGCTGTTATATGCCGCTTCTGCTGAGGCTGCTGTGTAGTTGTACAGAGCCGGTTGGGACCTAAATAAACATTGAGCCCAGCAAACTTGCACTGACCCTGAGTTGCACAGTGGTTTGTGATGAAGCTGAAATTAATTTAAACAGAGGAAAAGGATGCTGGACAGGTTCTTTTTTTTTATTGAAGCTAGGAGATTCTGATCAGTGTTTGGAAAATTTAAAAAATACCAGTTTTCAAAATATTGTCCATCGCTAGCCATTACTTTTCCCATTTTTCTGGAAACCTTTCGGATACCATGTCGAAAAAACGAGGCGTCTTTTGATGCGATCCACGAATCGATCCAGTCTTGTAGTTTTCGAAGTTGATGAAGTGCTGATCCTCAAGGCATGCGTCATCGACGTTAACAAATAGTAATTTGAAAGGGCAATGTCTGGGCTATACAGCGAGTGGGGGTTGGGCTTTCCATTTCAGCGTTTCAAGGTAGGTTTTGAACGGCTGCGCAATATGTGGCAAAATTATTTTCATCTTGCAAAATTACCTTGTTGTGCCTTTGCTCGTATTCTGGCTGTTTTTTGCTTTAATGCTCGGCTCAATTGCATAAATTGAGTTCGGTAGAGTTGCCCTGTGATGGTTTCACCCAGTTGTAGCAGCTCATAGTGCACCATGCCCAATTGGTCACAACGAATACTCAGCATGGACCTTGCCACCATGAATATGCGGCTTTGACGTCGATTTTGGCAAACGGCCGGGTGGCCCGTATGATTGTATTATTGTATTGTATTTCTCTGACTTTTTGATTGCACCTCATTACAGCCTATTTTTTTTCAAAACTTAATAAATGTTAAAATACAAATTGCTTCAGAATGCCGATCCAAAAAACAATTCTGAGCGCTCGCTGTAATAAAGAATTTGCGGTAAGCATGCAAAAAAAATGTCTCACTTTACTTGTGTAATAAATATGTATGTTCAATTTAAACAAACATAAAAATGAACGTTTTAAAGTGATTCAGTCTGCTGTGAATTGCATACATCTTGCTTTTTTCTCTCCAATATTTTGTACCACGGTTTACACGTTACGTTCCGCCATTGTTAAATGCAAGCTCCAGCAGCAGCTGCCCAGGCCCAGCCTGCCCAGCGCAGCAAATTGTTCAATTACACACAAAGGGGCTGTGGGTCTGGGAGATCTACTTTTTAAACTGGCTGGTGACTGGGGCTACTGCAACAATTTGCATTTTGTGGCGAATCGAAACGCATCCTGTGTGAAATCTTTACATCTCATAATTGCAAGCGACTTGTATGGACGTTAAGCAAGTTAACACCCCACAGCAGCAGCAGCAGCAGCAGCTGCTTGCAACTGGCAAGTTTAATTATTTTGAGAGACTTTTTGAATGATGGCCGCTGCATTACATTAAATTACCCATTGATTTTCGTGGCCTGATTTAAATATGGCTACCAGAGTCAGAGTACTGGTACTGCTACTTCATGCAAAAATGGCCACCTAGCAAGTTAAAAATTCCATAGCAAAAAATGTAAATTTTGATTTTTGTTAGCAACTCGTTTTGGTTCACTCACTCATGAACCACCCCACACTTATAGTTACGAGCTAGTAACAATAAGTTGCTGTCGTACCTAGTTTAGGCAAGGGTATGGTTTACATGGCAACAGCAGTCGTACATCGATCGATCGATCGATCGATCGTTCTAGCGATCGTGCCGCCAGCAGCCTTGCAATCATATTGTAGTTGTTATTGTTGACTGCGACTCTAAGTCGGGCTAATTATAGACGGGCACGGCATCAGCCTGAAGCTTTGCCCCCACCCAGTCGACTATAGTCGGTGCGATCGTACGGCCTACGTGATTGTGTCTGTGTCACACGACTAGCACCAGTCGTAGTTTCAGTCTTCCCCCACCTCCTTCTCCTTACGGTCAGGTGTTGATAAGAAAAACACTCGACACAACTCGAAGCGAGCACAACAAAATAATTATTGATAAAAGCAACGACTCGACATGTTGCAAAGGCAAACAAAACAAGCTCCAAGTGTAAAAAAAAAAAAAAAACACAAAATTCATGGAAAATTTTTCAACAACGCACAGTTCATTGCTTGGGCTGTAAAAATAGCATTCATCAGAGACCCCAGTCCAAGTTGGGGATTCGTCATGGCACACGCAAAAAGTCATGCCCCGACCAGCTAGATAAAATATCAAATTGATAAGCAAGTGGGCTAAGTGAATGCTTGCCTTGGTGCCTTACCTGATAACTGCTCCTACCCCTCACTTAATAATCACGAGCACGGGGCTTGGATCTCTTGATAAGATGGTGGGTGGATGGTAGTGGCGGCGGCGGTGGAACAGCAGTCACGCTCCTTTTGTTGCTTGATAAGAGCGTGTGTGTCTGTTTCATGAATCCAAACTCATTTGTCCGGGACTTGGTCAATTTTTTCCATGTGTTATTGACATGCCGCCATGGTTCTGTCGAGTGGGCTCGACTGGAAAGATAACTCATGGCTGTGGGTGGGGGTGAGTAAATATCATATGATGGCCAGTTATGTCTACAGAAGTTTTAGATTAAATTGACTTTTGGGTTTTTATAATTATTGGCTAGGATGGGGTATACAATGAGGTTCATTTATTTATGGGCTTACAAAGAAATATGTTTTATGTCAACACACGTGTGCACTGCACCAGCGCACAAGCTTGTTGCCGCATGTCTATGATCCTACTCATACTTTTCTGTACAGCGAACAAAACTGGGGAAGTAACTCGCTTTGTCGCTCGCTATTTCTTCTTTTACATCAGGGCCGGTCAGCTATAGCCACCGGGGGCCGAAGACACTCGACAATTCACACCGAATGCTTGCCAAAGACATGCATCACTCAGTGTCAGAGAGAGACAGGTATATTTATGTGTCCTCTTAATTTGGCCTGCCCTGTTTTACATCCGCTCTCGCATTCTTATTTATGCACATGTTATCTCAAAAAGGAACTGAAAAAATAACATTTAAAATCAAATGAGTTCGAAAGACCTGGGCCAAGCATAAAAGGCTTGAATTGAGCAGAATAAGTCGAATTTTAATCTTAGAATAAACTAGAGAGAAAGGAGAGAAGAAGAAGAAGAGAAGAAAAGAAAGCGAGAGCAACAGAGACAACATCTGATAGTTTTTTTTAAGATCAGCGATGCTTTACAGATGCACAATCAATACAAATTAGTGCATAGTATTGAAGAATATCATTACCTATAACAAAACTGTGTTTCAGCCCTCCAGCCCAAGCATAAAGATACGAAGCGATAAAAATTCAAAAAAATAAAATCCGCGAATTTTTATAGCATTGCCATTTAGAACTTTGAAAATTGTTTTAAATCCGATCGAAATATTGAAACCTATTCCAATTTTCATCACGTTGAAAATAAGTTAAGAGCTGATTGGATGAAAAACAGAAAAGATCTTATACATTCAACAGATTTCCGTCCATTTTCAGACTTTGCAGGAAAATTTTTCAAAATTTAATCATTGCGTTTTCCATAATTTTGTATTTTGTGTAGCTTTTTGAAAATGAGTTTGGAGCTAATCGCTGGGAAACTAAACTTTGCCCATACAACCTTGACCACCGCACAAAGGTATACATTTTTTTTTGTAAGATTGGTAAGCTGTGAACTTTCATTTAGATCATGGGCCGGCAAAACACACATGCTCATTTTGGTGTTGCGTGTGTGTTTAGCCACGCTCATTTAGCACTTCGTTGTTGTTGCAAAAGTGCGCAGTATAAGCTCGTACACTGTCGGAGTGTCGACGTTGCTGCCGCAGAGCAGTATTGACTACACAGAAGATAGGGACGCGCCGGACTCTGACATAGATCTTTGAAAATGAGTTTAAACATGATTGGATTAAAAAGAAAAGATTCTTACAGACAGAATTTTCAAAAATCTAGTCTCAGTACTCACTTTCAGCATAAGATAAAACTATTATCTTACTATCTTTTATGGTTTGGGCTGTGTGTTAGTCACCAGTCAGTCAGTTAGGATGATCTCTTTTATATACATACATAGGTTAGGGCTGTAAATCGAAATTAACAAGATAACGTAACCATTAAAACCTATTATGGTTAAACAGCTGTTCAAAAAGGACTGTTAATGTTAATTGTTATTTAACATTGAATACTTTTTTACATATTTTTGGCATACACTGCAGTAAATCCTTTCATTTTTTACCACAAAAGCTTCGTGGGTTAGTTCGCGGACCCAAGAATTTAGGTATTTTAAAAAAAAATTTTAAAAACAATTAATCACCTGTACAATGACGGTGAATATCAATAGGTGAAAATTTAAAATAATTGGAAGCCTGCTTTGATAACACTGTGCAACACTAACAAGTTGATCGACTTAAGACCAAAAAATGCTGAGAGGGTATGATGGTGGTACAAAAACCTTTGCTGGGTTTGGCCTGGTTAGCTGCTGTTTTCTTTTTATTGCACTTTGAAGTTTTGAGCTTCTGATTGGAATTTGCAACTCCATATCTCGTAAACTATTTGGAATTCCGCTTTGACATCTTAGAGGAAGTTGTTGCTCTTGGCATGGCTTACAAAACATTTCTATGCAGCAAGTCAAAAAAGTCACATCTTTATACTCAAAATTACAAAAATGTAAAATCATCATGTTTTCCCCTCGTTTTGTACTTTTTTTTCAACTTTGTCTTCATTTTATACTGTTTTTTCAACTTTGTCTTGAAAACTATAACGAACTTGACTAAGCAATACAGTAGGAAAACTTGGGGAATTAAATAAACAAACGGTTGGAACATGCCAACTTCATTCGATTGACCTTTTATATAGTTACGCGCCCTTAACCATGTAGATTTCTAAGTTCGCTCAAAAGTTCAAGCTTTTGCACTTAAAAAGTTCAGCCCTAATCTTAAGCATTACCACCAGAAAGATGAATGCACTCATTGCTTGTCTATTTTTACTTTCATTGCTTTTAGCAGTTCCCAACTGATCTAAACAAAGATTGTATGGAGAGGCAGTTGGCAATCATGCTTTCTTCAGCGAAAAGCCTACTGAAGAGTCGTTATGGATAACGATGAAACAGTTCTGTATAGGCAACCAGCTCTTTTTGGTGGTACAATGCATAAGTTGTTTACAAGCTGTGAACAAACGCAATTTTTTCGGACCTAGAGCCAGCCAACTCACACTAATTAAACATTAGAAAGGTTGCCAAATAAATTAGAAATTTAATTTATTTTACTTTTTTACCGAAAATATTGGTTAGGTCTATTGGTAGGCCTATAACTATATGAAAGAGTAATTAAATGAAGTTGGTTCGTTCTAACATTTTGCTTATTTTGGTTTAAGCTACAATTTTGTTCTGTATTTATTGTCTAAATTTGTAACGGGCTCCAAAATGAAGTTGAAAACTTTAAAAAAAAGGTCAAAACTTGGATTTTTGGCAACTTTTGTATTTTTGAGTATGAAGATGTAATTTTTTTGATTTGCTACAAAGAAATGTTTTGTAGGCCAATCCAAGAGCAACAACTTTGCTAAAGATATAAAATCAAAATTCAAAAATGTCAACTAGATGTGGAACCGTCAATTCTACTTTGAAGCTGAAAAGTTCAAAGTGCAATAAGAAGAAAACGGCAGCTAATCAGACCTAACTACAAGCAGTGTTAGGAAATACCTAGGTACAAATACCCAGGTACATATCTAGATACATATTTTGCCATACCTTACCTCGGTAATTTTAAATTCCAGTACCTTTTACCTTACCTAGATCCAAATTTTCAATTACTTTGTCAAAAAGTAAGGTTTAAGATACTTTAATATGAATGAGAATTTAATTTCAAATGATGATGAATGCCGATGTGACTATTAAAATAACATAGTCTTGAGCTAATTACTGTGTTGATCCTTAATACGCTTTAAGTCAAGAAAAGACAGAAAGTTGTCGCACAACTAGAATGGAAATAACGTACATGAACTATCTTTTGAATGGTTTTAAAATGCGTTTGCTGTTCAGAGTTGATTATAAATGTCAGCATATTATTTAACACACAACAAACCAAATTATATATTAGGACCCTATCACCAGTAGACTTTGCTATCAGCTTAAATAATTAGGTTGCTAATTCTACTATTTAAGAAGTTTTTAAAACTTGTCCATATCGCTTTACTTTCTGTGTATCTAGGCCAAGACCAAAATCAAATACTTAGACCAAGATTAAATATGTAGATAAAGCCACTTGTGGAGTTGAAGCGAATGTGGAACTTAATGATTAATGTTAATTTTTAAAAATATATATTGTAAATTTTGTCGAAAATTCAAATAATATGAATTCTAGCCTAAAAAGTCGGAAAGAAAAAAATATATTTTTCTGACTCCTCTAGACCCTCTAGAAATTTTGGGAGTCTCGGAACACAGATTAGTTGTACTGATTTCTGAGAATCTTTTGTTTTTTCCGTACACTTTTGTTGAAATTTCGAGAAAATTTTAAAGTTTTGGTTGGATAGTTCACGTCATTCAGTTCACAACATTTTCGGGTAGGTGGTGTTGGATAAAGCAAGCTTTAAAAGGCATTTAAAAAGTGCCTTTTTTGTACCTTTACCTAGGTATTGGAAATTTTCGAATACCTTTTACCTTACCTAGGTATATTTTTTGACATTTACCTTATACCTTACATAGGTCAGAAAAATGAGTACCTTTCCTCCTTTAACTCACCATTACCGGTGAACGAGTTAACTGGCCGTTTTTTGCCCATAACTTGAGTATCGTTCATCCGATCTTTATCATTCCATCATAGAAGGAACGAACAATCTATCTCCAAAACTGTAGGAGATATGAAGTTTTTTCCAAATTGCGGGGGCGGGAGGGGGCGTGGCAAAAATTGAAAATAAACTTGATCTGCCTGCAAGTATAAGAAATATATGTCCCATACATGTCAAACCTCTATCTCTTACCATCTCTGAGATCTCTCTCGCTTCATACGGACGGACAGACGGACATGGCTATATCGACTCGGCTGTTGATGCTGATCAAGAATATATATAGTTTATAGGGTCGGAAACGATTCCTTCTCCCTGTTACATACTTTTGCACAAAAATTTATTATACTCTATGTACCTTCGGTACAGAGTATAATTACAAAATTATAAATACAACTACAACTAGTACCAGTGCCAAAAACTGAAAAGAAGGCTCTAGAATTTTTGCGTCTTATAAGAATTAAGCTAAAGTTATTGGAACGAAGAAGAAAAGTAGTCCGACTTCTGCACTTTCACTTATTAACTGATGTGTGTGGCCTTGCGAAGACTAGTTTTGCTTCCAAATTTTAATTTTTCCTACGCCTTAAGACCTCTTTTAAAGCTCCCAAAATCTTCAAATGAATTTCCAATTTAAAATTTAGTATTAATTAGTTTGATGTTTAGTAAGAGGTCTCTGTTTTTAAATTAGCTAAGAATAATTCTTTATTGTACTTTATGTCTAACGTTTTTATCTCTGGTTAGTGTGGTTTCAAGGTGGACGAAACCTTTGACAACCTTGAATTTGGCCTCTTCACTTACTACTTAAGTACTATATTTCTACATGTTCCTGCTCACGTGTTTAAAAGGGTTTACAAAACCTTCTGATAATAAAAAAATATACAAATATCAATCATTCTAGCACTTCAATTACTTAAATTATTTTGCAACCTTAATTTGTCCTTAGCCATTCATCATCCCATAAAGCTGAACACTAAACAAAAGACCACCATTCGCAATATCTCACGTGGCTTTCAAAAAATTTTTCTGACTAGTTTTTTCCCGTTAAAGCGTACTACGCCATACTTACTATATCAATTAGCCATATCAATAATAATAGTACTCTTTACTCTATCCTTCACCTAGATAACATAATACCCCAAAATCCACTTCAATGTAGAAAAGTCCAATCTGAAAAATGTCTGTCATAAAAATTGCCCCTTAGACGTGTGTACTGGCTGATTAGCACACGCAGCGCAGGTTCATCGAGACATAATAAAAAAATAATATTAATAATCCGAACACAGCTATAAATAGCCGGTATAATGTGATTAAGTGCGACTTAATCTAATCGCATCTAAAACGGTGTCTAAGTAAACAACTTGAGCCTATGCATTGACGCCATCTAGTTTGGCCAGTTAAAAGTCATAAAGCCAAGTACCTGTCAGCATGATTAGTAAATGTCTCGACATTTTAAACGTAATACTCTTTCAATATTAATGATTCGAAGGCTGCCCAGCTTGGAAATTGATAAGCCTTCGCCCAACCTTGTGAGAAATTCCACGGCTTCCGCGTGTAACCAAACTTTTTAATGATAAGCATGCTGTTATAGCCCACATATGTAAACAGGGAAGTCGACCCTTGGCATCTGCTCTTCACGATAACACAAAACAGGAAGCGGCGGTGACAAATCTCGAGTGCTAACTGGCCATTGCCATAAACTATGATAAGTTATATTTTCTGAGAAGCACAAATGGGCGGCTGGCTGCTGGTTAGTCAGTTAGGCAAACCTGTCGTCGTCGTCAGGAAACCAGTTAGTACAAAGATCAGCTTCGTGTGAATTGGCATTCCCTGATCAACGGAAATGCTTTTCCAATCAATGAGAAATCTGACTGGCACAGTTCCGTTTTCATTCCAAGTCAAAAATAAAAAAAATTATCATCAAAAGGCGCAGACGGTATATTTTTGGACTTGTGTCTAATCGCAGCAGTCGAGTGCGCTTGACCTTTGGCTAAAATAAGCCAAGTCTGGGCATGTACATATGTATGTATGAGTGTATATATATGTCGTTTGTACAAGCGTCGCGCTAATGATGATTACCATAACGAATTTGGCGAGCGCTCGACTGACCGATCAACCGATCGACTAACCGACCGACTGTAAGCTCCCAGCACGAGCAGCACGCTCAATTGGTGCTGGGGCTCGTGTTGCTGATTGCCCACCTTCTTTCACCCCGCAGCACCACCAACCCATGCCGGTCACTGATAATCATCTCGTGCGTCAGCAAAGCCGGAGCACTTTAGACTTGGAGCTGGGTACGGCGGGCCAGGCACGGGCCAGCCTCCGAGCCCATGATGGTGAACTATTCTCGCCTGATCCACTCTGGCAAAACAAACTTACAAATTGTGTAAAACATTTTTCCATTTGAGAGTTGGAAATATGAACGAAAAAGACGGTTTCTGAGGGAAAAGGCAAATGAAATGAAAAATTGTGTCATTACGAATATTTATGGAATAAAGTATGAAAATGGTACTCTCCACAATAAAAGTTGCATAAAATTCAAATAAATAAATAATTAGAAGTAATAATTAATAATTAAAAACACTTTTTAGAGATTCTGAAAACTAAAAAATAGGAACAAGATGACAAAATTTTTGCCAACAAATGTTCCAAATGTTTATAAAATGAGTAAAGTTGTACTAAATCGGATAATATTTGGTATAAAGCAGGGTTCCCCAAGCAGAGGGCGAAAATGTGACTGTGTCATGCTGAGTTCGGCAAGCATTCGGTGTGAATTGGCAAGTATGTTCGGCTCCCAGGGGCTATGGCTGGCTCTCTTTTATATCTCTCTGTCGTTTTTTTCAACTTAACTCAAGTAGCTCTCCAGATGTGAAGGTAATGAAGTTTGCAATAGCTCGATGTGCTAGCGTACCATTCCATACGTTGTTCGTTAAGTGCAAGATGGGTACCGGATTAAATTCCCAGTTAAGATCGAAAAATTTTGTTGTTTTTCTGAAAGACTTAAATGAAACAACTCGGGTGGAGTGGGTAGTTGAAGCTGTTGTTACAGCGATATGTGTCTCTAATTCTATGGAATATGGGGAGGCGTATCCAGTGCTTGTAAATAATAGTTGTTGCCGCCTCCCCCCCATTCTTCCCTACCTCACCAATACCTCTTGTATGTGAAGGCTGTCATATGAACCAAAACCAATTTGCCACTTTACCCCAGTTGGCATTGCAGGCGCCATCTATGTAATTTGACAACAACAAACGGGCTCAGGGTTGCTAAGTTTTACTTCATGATTGGAGTGAAAATAGCTTTAAATTTGGCATTTTAATGAATTAAATGTTAAACATGCATCATAAAATATATCAGACAATCAATAAATTTCAGTTAAACATCAAATTTACTCACATCTAGAAAAAGTTATGGAACTATCGTGAAATAAAGAGTGATTTTCGTGTGCTGAACACGAGTACACACTGTGTTCAGAAATGGTTCAAGTCGAGATTTTTAGTAATTTGAGCTTAAAGTTGCGAAAATGCCTGTTTTGAACCATTTTAGACGCGTTTTGTGGGTAAACTATACATTCGTTTACAATAATTATGTATATTATACGATTTTTTAAAGGTGGCGTCACTAGTATTAAATCGAATCGGACAATGTTGTAAACAACTTAATTTTTAAGCTTCATCATTACACTCAGATAAAAATTCTTTCTTAATCTATCGAAATCAAGCCAATTCGTTGACAAAAGCAGAGTAATCCCGCTTTTTCTTGAACGGTAAATAGTGGGTGTCATATTATGAACATTATGTGCTCACTTTATGAACGGCTTGGGCATATTTTATGAACATTTTGCAATATAACGCTGAATTTTTTTTTTTATTTTGTTTTAAAAGTTAATATTAAATTAGTTTTCTTTTTTATTTCGAATTTATCGAATTTAGAACCTCGCTGCTACTTGAACGCAAGAGTCGGCATCTCAACCATCACGCCTATCGACCTCACTCGAAACGTTGCGGCGAATAGCATTAAAGAAGGCAAAGCTCTGGTTGCTGAGAGCTTTGCTGAAGCTTTTTTCGAGTCAGAGTGGTAGAATTTAAAATTTTTCTCTATGCACGATGTTTGCACTTCGGTTATGATTTGTGCCAGTTTTAGTAAGAAAGCTTTTTGGTGGTGTTTTTCCGTGAACTTTGGGCTTGTTTTGTGAACGATAATTCACGAACGAAATCGTTCAAATAGGAGTCCGCTTCTGCTGGGTTTTGGAAAGTCGTTTGTTTCTTAGTATAGGCTTTCTTTTACAATTTTCGGGAAAGTTTACTTTTCTGCTTTCATTTAAAGAAAAATGCAGTTGAAGGCCATTGAATACTGTAAGGCCCCATACGGACATCCGACATCCGTAATTTAGCTAACTTCGTCATATGTTTCGTCACCGTGGAACATAAGAGTAGTGTGACCAGAATTAAGAAAAAATTACGCCGAGAATTGAAGTTTTTGGTATTTTTAGGTCACACTGCTCGATCATCTGTTTTTTTGGTTTGATGCCAAGTTCACTTATATTTGCAAGTGAAATTGGAGTAACTGCTGGTTGTGGCCCCATCTTCGGTGCTGTCTCCCACCTGTGTTGACGACAGCATAGACTCGGAAATGCACTTTTCTATATCCACTGCAGAATTGTATAGGCAATCAGCAGGAAGCCAGGGGTCCGTTTGAAATGTCCTGTAAAATAATGAATATTTCATTCAATTAATTTACAAAAATATTATTGATCGGCTTACCAGTGCTTTGATGATATATTCGGCAGAAACGACATTAATGCGCCGAATTCCCAATCAATGTTAACATCGTCCATAAAAGAAGGGCTATCTATTGGCTCACCACCGGCACTACCAGTGTTCATCTGCTTTGCGCTTCTGCCATGATAGCGATAGCTCTCCCGCAAAGACTTAAAGCCTTTTCGACAATCAGCCACTGTAACATATTGGTACAAATTTTAATCGAATTGATCAAAGTGTTAATTTTTCACATATGTACATACCTTCTTTTTGTAATGTGGCGGCCATTTCTTCCCAAGCCTTGTTAACAAAATTTAAGGCCGAATGCTTGTGTTGGGAAAGATCCCAAATAACATCCCGCTCTTTCACCACCAAAATTCAAGAAATTTTTTCATCATGTGAAAACATTTCCAAGCGACTCTTTCGTTTTTGCTTTTCTGCCATGTTCTTTTAGTTCAGTTAATGCACTCCAGCTGATCGATGCGCAGAGTGACTTAACAAGGTGCATTCTCAATGCTGCGTCAGCTGCTCAAAGCACAATAAGGCCCACAGCCACTTTACATAGTCTCCACAAATGTGCTGTTAAGCGTAACATTGACTGTTAAGGGTGACATTCAAAGTCTGATCTGCGTACTTGCAAAAAGTTCAAGTGGTGAAGTTGTAACTTCTGCTTCTTCTTCCCTCAATTTTTGTATGAAACTTCCCGTTGCTTCGGATGTCCGTATGCGCAAATTATATGGGCCGATCGGTCATACGCCAAAATCGATGCCAAAGCCGAATCTTCATATTGGCAAGGTTGCGCTCTCTTTGGTGGGACCCAAATTGGATCGATTCCTGCATCGCATCAAAAGACTCATCGGGTTTTTGAGATGGTTTACGAAAATTGACAGAAGGATAGAAAAAAGTAGTGACTATCGATGGATAATACTTTGAAACCTGAATTTGTAACAAATTTTTCCACAATAATGCGTCAAACTTGAAATAAAAATCGTTTAAATCTATTTTATACAGTTAATACATTTTACGAAATCCATTTGGTTCTGAATTTGGGATGATCATGTCCAGAGAAATCGTAACCGCAATGCGCCTTTTTTCAAGAGGAGCTTCTGAACATTACCTATAGCCGCTTTTCAAAATGTAATTTTTACAAATACTGTTAAAAAGTTACCTCAATATGTATACAAATTTTTACATTAAATTTTAATAAAATTTTATAAAAAATTTCAAAAAATTGCTCGCTTCTGTATGTAACCCCTGAATGCTATATTTGCATAACTATTAAAACCAAGTCCTCAACAACGCACTGATTTTTGAAGAACTTCATTTTCTATCATCGTTTACGGCTGCAGGCCAACAATTTTCCTGCTTATTGCTCTAAGCTGTTGGAAATTACAAGCGAAAACCAAACCAAAATGTAAATGAAACTGTAGAAAAAGAAAAAGATAAATATATCAAATTGATATGTGTATTCTCTTTATATTTGTGCCGCATAAGATTCATCTCTGTATCTACACATGTCAAATGTTCTTTGTTTTCGATGCTGTCTGAGCATTTTTTGACATTTAAATTAAAAAACACCATCTTGTTCCATTAACCCCAAGGCGCCCTCAAACCCTAAATCAACCAAAGAACGAATGATATATGTACCTAGTTATACATATACATGTATCTGTATATACACCCGATCGATATATACGATGACAACGGCGTGCGAACTGCTTTCGCGATCAATTGCACGTCGCTGCGGCTCGTTTCGCGAATATTGTTGCTATTGTTGTTGTTGTTTACTATTGGCCCCCATTTGGCGTCGACGTTGGCCGCGGCACGTGCCGCACAATCTTTATACGATTTCATTATTGCTACCCCTCCCACCTTCCGCCGCTTCTCTGTATCCGTCATCGGGTTTTGTTTGTTGTTTGCACATGAGCTTTAGCTTTTGTTATTTTTCCACTCGTTGTTGGTGTTGACTTTTGCTCGGTCGCTAGGTCGTTGTCGAGCGAGTTTCAGTTTCTTCTTCATCTTCATTATGTTTTTGCACTCACCCAATGGCAATTATTATCATGCTATGCGATTCAATTGGTCGCCGATCTCAAAGTTCCCTTTCTGGAACGGAATCGAAGTATTTATTGTGCAGCGCGTGTCAAGATTTGCATTTTTTTTTAGTGGGTCACGTTGCGAAATTTCTGCTCAAAATTTCTTTTTTCCTTAGTTCGATTTTCTTTTTACATAAGTAACTTTTCGCCCATTTCGCTGATTGGGTTTACGTAAGCGTGCGTGTTATGTAAGCATTGCATTGACTTTGAATTGAAATTCCGATTTAATGCGAGCAATTTAGTTGACATTGTGAATTTTTGGGGCTTATTTGGCGTCATCGCGTGTTTTCTTATTTTCTTTTTTTTTTTGGTAACTTGAGAAGTTATTGATCCCCGAAATTGAAATGCAGACACATAGGGTGATGCCGAACATAAAGAAAGTTGCAGTGAAATGCTGAAGTTTGAGGGCTACTTTGGAGTCTAGACAACAGCTGTCTTTTATTATTTTTCATTAGTACAAATATCATCTTGTATATCTGCTTGGTTTTTGCATGTTTTTAGGAGTTGGCAATTAAACTGAATGCAGAAACAAACTCAGATTCGATACGGTACCGTTACGAATATGTTGGTTTTACAATTTTAAGCTCCAAAATGATAGGTTTTTGAATACCGGCTCTCAAAGTATTTTTAAAGTATCGGTTCTTCATCTGAGCCTTTGCAAAATGTCAAAATGGATAATATAAAAATTTGCAAAATTCATATTTGCTCAAAGATATTTGAACAGTGCACTTGAGTCCAGGTACCTGCCACGGATGCGTTTAGGACTCAAGTACGCGAGGAGCACAAAAATAGACTAGACTATGTACAAAAAAGAGTATAAAAAGAGACCAAAAGTCAAGTAAAGATTCATTCAGCTTCTGGAAGCTTATAAAAAAAGCAAAAAAAAAAAAAAAAATTCTCTAACTATTGCCGTTCGGATTCGGCGTTAAACTGTAGGTCCCTTTCTCTTGTGCGAAAAATTATAAGCACACACGCCAAGAAATTAAGAGAAGCTTGGCCCTGGCCCTCCTGGAGTTGCTGTTTGAGCCAATTTTACCTTTACAGCTTCTAGAAGAGTACCTAGTCACTATTTACATATTTGGATTTTATATAGTATTTGATACATCGAATCCACAAAAATCAATATATCGATAAGATGTTATTACCAAAAGCCTTTTAAAATCTCAGAAAAAATTTTAAGTACAATAAGGAAAAAAATCCCAGATATCCGGACTAAAATCCATCCCAATCTATGTCAGAAGTCGGTCAATCCCGGATTTTCTCAAACCAAGTACGAAAGGTGTGCCTTGTCTACGGAATTCTTACCTTGATCCTTAGCTCTTTACTTTAGCTCTCAAAAGCTTGACTTTAGCTCGATATAGGCTTATTTAAAAAACACACGGGATTGATTTTATCTTCTTATTCGAGCTCGAATTTATTCCACAGGCGGATGCAATCAAGAAGGTCCTACATTGATATAAGTTCAAAGTTCGACCATGATTTGATCTCGAAATCGGCTTGATACAAGAATAACCGAGATTAAATTAAGCTCGATATTTGAACTATATTCAATTCGAAAAAGGTTTGCTGCAAAAATCCCCGAAATTAACTTGAGTTCGATATTTAAATTCATTTTGGCCACCAAAAAACAGCAACCCACAAGAACACCAAGCTACTTTTTTAACAACCTTTTTGATACTCAAACAAGCAAGGTACCAGCCGGCTTGAGGTCATTAGTTGTTAGCCCAGAACTGTAAGAACAGGACACCAACAACACAACAATGGAGGCTGTTCGCTGTTTTTAAAGAACCTTCCAGTTCTACCTTCAATAGACTTGATTGCAATTCAGGAGCTACCTACTCATATCGGAAGGGAATCGGTAGGGAATTGCAAGGCAGAATAAGTGCAAAAAAACCACACCACAAAAAAAAACCCTAAGTTTACAGAAGAATTTGTTTATGTGTGTGTACCCATTTAGCTTTAATGTAAGAGAGATTTTCTTAGTTCAGTTTTAAACTTGCTCTCGGTTTCGTTTTGTTCTTTCGCTTTTTCTTAAGTACTTTAATATAAGTGCAGAATTTTTTGGTTTTCAAGTAGGATTCGTACTTAAAATTAGATTTTTCGATTTGAACCACGAATTTTAGAATTGTTCCATTTCTTTCAAACTTGTCACAAGTAGAATCAAGTACAACTCGCATATTCAGTACTTGAAATTTCCATTTGAAGGTCGAGATCAAATCAATTTATTTGACTTGGATTTTAGCTCGCCTTTTTTTTACATTTGAAAGAACCAATTTAATGCCCATTCTAATTTATCTGTAGGATAGGATATGCTAAAAATTACACTGCGCTTTTAAGTAAGCTTGTTTACACCCATTTTAAATTTGCAGGAATTTTTTTGGATGGACTACCACCACCCATGGTATTGTAAACGAGGATTTTTTTTTCCGAATTTTCGGTTCTGTGTTCACACACTATTTACACACGGTTTTCTATTTACAATGTCTCTATACAGGTTTGTCTCTTCACCCCTTGTCGATACGGCTTTTTCTTTCTGTACGTCCGTACGTCTTTCTACTACTACTATCGTCCTTTCTATTTACAGCGTTTGTTTTCGTCCATCTTGTACAAACTCTATACAGTGTGACCATCATTCGATTTCTAATTAATACCGTAACACTAAAATATCAATATATCTACATCATGGCGGCCCTTCCCAAACAATTCCAAAGACCATACTATAACCCATCGAGACAGAACCATTTATACTGCTTTGAAACTCATCAAGTGAGACGACAAAAGTGAAGTGAACGGCCAATAGTAAAAGGGTCAGTAGCATTATCGACAATTTTGAAACAAAAAATATCATCTCAGAATCGATTTATCGTTACGATATTGCCAATTCTACATTTAAACATCGATATTTTTTCATTATATTAATTTTTATACTTCGGCTAGAATTTGCTTTACAATATCCATTGTGCAGTTATAGAATAGAATTTCGTGTAAAAATTATAGAATATTGAAACTAGCATAAACATTTGGCTAAGTGTTTCCAAAATTACGATTTTCGATGGATTGATATAACAGGCTATACAAATTCATCTCAAGTGCTTTTCTGACAATCGGTTCGGCAATCGATCCAAATTGGTTAAGAAAACTAATATTAAAACTTGCAAATTACAATAAGTGTTATGCAAAAGAAATTTAAAACATTATGAAGGTCGTAAGTCCAGTAAGTGCTAAGAAGTTCGTCATTATACGGCTACCCCCAAAAGAAATCGACTCTTCGGATTGCAAGTAAGTTTTTTTTTTTTGGGGTTCCATTAAATACGTAAACAAAAACAGTGAAACTTTTGTAAGAACTATTTTTAACTCGAAAAAAAACTGCTTTACAAAATGCAATTATAGTATCCATATTTAACCATTATTTATGCAAGTGTACTGACCGTTTGACAACATGCAAAAAACTGTTGATATTTAAAATTTATTGCTATTGTTATTGCCACACGCAGAACGTACCACGCGCTTGCGAAAGAAACTGACCAAAAAAAAAACGGGTAGACTTTTGCATATGGCATATGGGTACTGAGGCGTAATGACCAAAACGTGCCACGATTCGCATCTTCAGCAAATTTTTTTTTTTAGTTTTTTTCTGCTTAGAAACAAAGCATCTGTTGGCTGTGGGGCTAAGGTTAGTCGGTGGTTCGGTCGGTCGGTTCTGTCGCAATCAGCTTTGAAGCTCATCAGCTTCAATGAGCAAATAAAATAGAACACACACGCGTTAACCCAAAAGCCAAACTATTTACATATGCTTGATTTATGAGGCATTTTATCAGAGCTGCCGGCGGTGGGGGAAAACCTGCACGAGTGCAAAAGGCGTGTTGTCATTGCCGCCGCCACCGACGCGGCGTATTGACACCTGTTGCCAGTCTGGCGGTGGGGGCGGGGAGGCATTGAGTCGGTTAGTCGGTCGATAGAATGCAGGGTGGCGGCAGCGTCGGCGGCTTTGACTATAACATCAATCAAACGCCCCCACACAAGCCCCATTGAACTAATTGACAGAACGTCAGTGGCAAATTAGACATGAATGCGGTGACACTTGGGGAAATACTATAGCAAGTACAGTTGAATTTATTTACTTATGATAAGTACAATTTTGTATAATGTGTAGGTGACTTTTGATTGAAGTAGTCATACGTTCTGGTGTTTACTATTAAAATAAATAAAGAAACTGCAAAAATGATATCTTAAAATCAGAGCTTATAAATAACCGAAAACGCATTTATTCAATGAGGACAGCTCCCTCTAGTACAGCCGACCCACGCTGTATCAACGTTCCGTCAACGATTTTGTGACTGTCGTTGACGCTCGCTTATTTCCCTCACAATGGGCTCGACTGACGTATTTTTCAAGGCGATGTCCGCTCAATACGTTAACGGGTCTCCAGGCACGCTAGGTCGACGCAATGCCATGCATAGAAGCGACAAAACCGACTCTCGTTCGACACGATGCCATGTAGAGAAGCGACATAAGCGACGCACGTTCGACCCAATGTCATGTATGGGCCAAATTTAACGAAACTCGTTCGCCCTAAAGCCGTGCATGGAGCGCCATAAGCGACGCTCTTTTAAACCAATGCCGTGCATGGAGCGCCATAATGCATTCCACTGGCATGCTGCGAAATATTTTGCTGAAAGGGTGTTCGAGGATTGATATACCTTTTTTATGAAATTCTTTCCTATTCTTTGCACACGTTTTCTCACGGAAAAAAATTAGAGCGTATGCCTTCTTTCTCTCTCTCTCTCTCTGTTTAGCGTTCGGCCCATGTTACAATTTGACAGGCGGCACGACACATCACCGTACAAAGAGCAACGCTGGGTTGACGAAAATAGAGTGACTGACCCCAGCCGTACTAAAGGGCTTCTATCAAAGATACAAACATTTTTTTTGTGGATTTTTGAAAACTGCAAAAATTACAATTTGCCAATGAATCAACTTCAACATAACAACACATCAACAACATAAACTACTCCGAATAAACAGAGACGAAACGGAATCTTAAGTCAACAGAGAAAACAAAAAAATAATAAAACACGATTATCAGGTCGGTTATCGTTTCCGAATTCGGTTGCTCGGAATTATTGAAAGTTCTTATTTCCAAAAATGGGCTAAAGAGTTCGGTCGAAACGATTGACAATAAAGAAAGTCGAATGTATTATAGATAAATGGAAATTTTAAGTTTAAGGACGAATAAAACATTTGTTTTTTTTTATTTTATCAAAATCAAAAACTGAAAAATGCCCTGAATATTCTTAATTGAAGTCCCGATTCAACAATCTTTAGTTTGAAACAATAGTTTTTTCACACGGCATGGCAACTTCACTCGCTTCACCATCGTCCGCACGCGTCACTGTGCCACCAATCGTAGTAAAAGCTCTCGGCACGCAAATAGCTGGACGGTGCAAATGCCTAAGTGGCCGGTGTGGAGCAGCGGTTAGTGTGTCGGCCTGCTGTGCGGGAGGCGTGGGTTCAATCCTGCCTCGGACCATGTAATAAAAAGTTATTTTCTTTGTTTAGAAAATAGCTTTTACACATCCGGCCACCTTCACCAGATATTGGCGCCAGCTGTGAAGTAACTAGCCATGAATTAAGTCAATGTTAAGTCACTGTTAACCCCTTTCCCACCCTCGCAAACTCCATACAACCCACAAACACACAACCCACCCACCTGCTGCTACGGCAAATGGTAAAACCGGTTGACTTTACAGATACAAAATGCAATGACAAAAGCGTAGCCAAAGAAATCTGTCGCAAAGACAAACTTTTTTCTACTTTTAGTCCCCCAGTCCGACGTCCATAAAAGAGCTTCGCAAAACAAGAGCTTAACAAATGACTCGGTTCTTTAGGGTTAAGACGGTCATATCGTTAGTGTTCAATCACCGGAGGTCCCGTATTTGAGTCCCAGCTAAATAAAAATGATCATGTCTTAGGCCTATTTCCAGAACGCACGAAAATAAATTTGTATGTTAAACTTTACATGAATAGAAACACTTTTGAAATGTTTTGAAATCTGAATGCTATTACACAGCAGTCCTATTTGCATGAAGTATTGTCATCTGGAATCCAGCCTTTTTAAGAAAGAAGAAATTTAGTGAACAATAATAACACCACCGCACATGGCATTCGCTTCCTTGGTTTATAAATTGCCAATTTTCTGAGAAATATTTGACCTCACATTTTTGGAAAATGACAACCCTAAAATTTATGCATTTTTTTGCCTTATATCAAGGTTACAAAGACCTAAAGACTTAAGATCATTAGCAACCTTAAAGTAAGGATAAGATGTTTTTGGCCATGTCATATTAAGGCTAAATCGCCCTGAATTTTAGGTTAATTTCGGTGGTTTTAGGTAATCTATTTTTTTTCGGTGTAATAGCTCCTCTGTGTCTATTATCTTGAATCTCTCGTGTGTGTGTTTGTATGTTTTTAGTACAAACTATAAATGTATCTATATATGCACGTTTATCTACGGAGTGTGCTGGGAATGTCGCCGCAAATTCCGCGAATAAATAAAAATAACCATAATGAAGCGTGTGAATTCAGCTGCTGATGCAGTCGCGTGGACTAAGCCGAACTATGAATATGACAATTCAAAACTATGACAAAAGCAACGTTGCTAGCGCTAGCTGAGCTGTCTGCTGCTTGCCTGACTGGCTGAAAATTGCTCCACTGGCGCGTGTGGCTTGAAAAAGCCCCGCCTGCTGCTGCCCACCTCAGACGAATTTAACTGACTGGTTTTTTTTTTTGTTTGTTTTATTGTGATTTTTTAATATTTTTTTATTAACTTTAACTCTTTTGCACACACGCGCTCGTTAGGTAATTTTTCTTTGTATAGAGATTTTGCTTTCTTTTTCGAAGGGGAATTCCAGATAATCGTCGTCGTCCATGTCTAGTATTTTCTCAGCCAAAGGCAGACGTGACACGCTGCAAATTAGAATTAATGTCGTTTTAAGATTGTTTTCGTTAGACGGCGGCGCCTATTAAAAATTCTAAAAAAAAAAAAACTTAGACTGCTTCTTGTTGTTTTTTTTGCTATAAATTTGAGAGCCGCTGGCCATGTCTGGCCAGAATTTTGTTGAAAGTACATTTATATAGAAAAGATCATTTATCAAATTAAATCTTTGAACTTTTGAGGTATTTGGGTAAATTTAATGATTTTGTAGTGTTATTTCCTTTTGGAAATATAAGGCTCAATTAAACCCAAAGCTTTAGGATCCAGTTCAGTTATGGGTTCCCAACTTCGAAGCATCAAATAACAAGTTAGATTTCTCCATTCAACCCTTAAGTTTTGTTGTCCTATGATTTATGGAACTCATTTCTTTTTATGATATTTTGAACAATAGCGAAATTCCAAGCAAGGTGACTTTGTTTTTCATAGTCTAAGCGAATTTGTAATGCAAATTTTTTTGTGCGATGTCGAAGTCTGCGGTTGATCATATAGGTATATATAACTTTTTCTGCGCACATAAAAATAAAGGTATTAATTAACAATAAAAATAACTTGACTGGAGGCACGCTTTGGCGTTATTTCATCGCCAAAATTCAAAAGCAAACAACCAACGGCAACAACAATGTCATCAATCTTCCAAAACTCAATCTCTTTGTTATATGTTATATTTTTGGGCAACGTTTTATTTATATACCAGCAGTCACTGGAATATCATGGCAAAAATAATATTAAACCGCAAGGTTTTTAACAATATCGTCGCCATCGCCTCGGGCAACCAATGACGCAAGTATCACCTTAGGATCAGACAGTAGCTGGATTGACAGAGTGGTCGGGCCTCTGCAAGAGGCAAGTGTTGACAATTCACACCCGGCAAACGGTTGATACCTAGGGCACTTTGATAAGTCAGTGATATGTAAAGAATTTCGAGTGTTAATTCAGTTCAAATTCAATCAAACTGCCCTCTGCTCCGTCATAGATCAATTAGTAGTAACAAGTTGTGCCAGTTTCCACGGACGAATGGAAAATTTCCAAAATTTGACAGCAGTTGATTCACTTCAGTCACTCGCTTAAGCCTTAAGTAAATATTTTAAAGTAAATGTATAAGGTGGCATTACGATTTTTAACACCTGATAAGATTTGGATTTTGATATCTTAATTAGCATACGATAAAGTAGAAACATTTCCATATCAGTTGAGTGGTATTTTTGGCTCAGTCGCTTGTTTCTCATTTGGCTTGCCACTATTTTTAGAGTTTTGTATTGTAACTGAGCTTATAAGCCAGGTAAATGGTACAATTGTTACTTAAATCAAGTATAAACGCTTCAAATTGCATGACAAGTGCAAAAATACTTGATATTAGTACAAAAATCCTCATTATTAGAACAATTTTTACTAGATTAAAGACCGTTTCGGTGAATTTTCAGCCTGAGTGTAAACCTATTAAATTCAGCAAGAAGGTTCAGTTTGGAAGTTCAAACCCGTTGGAAAGTCTAAGGGTCGATTCGCAGACCGATTCCTTTACTTATTGACCCTAAGGTTTTGGTTCGAGTCTTGGTTAATAGATACTTTCATCGTTGAAACATTTGGCAAATGTTTTTTTTTTGGTCTAAAAAGTCAAATTTACCAATCTTTTGAAAACGTAGAATGGACCTCATTCATTATTGTCGTCTTTCCTCTACCAAAAAGTGTCTCATCTTTAATACGGAAAGCTAAACTCGCCTTTTATAACGAGTTTTGTTTTGCCATTGTACAAAATGATGTATGCCTTCTCGAAGCCGTCAATTGATAATGCACCGACTCATCCGATCTTTTCATCCGATCAAAATATTCTTAAAAAATTGACTTAAGTGATTCTTTGAACCGAACTTTTCTCCAAAAAGAGGTGGTCCGGTTTAGGTTCAGGTTTGGGAGATTAAAAGCTTAGAGGGTTCGGTTCACGGTCCTGTTCGAGGGACCCAGAAAACTCAAACCGAACCGGTTCTGTAAGGTTCATTTCAGGACCGCTTGGCAGCCTCGATTTTAAGTAAGTTTCGGAATGCTTTATGAGCTTTTGTCAAACAAGAATTTGAATAGTTGAATTAAGAACAAAGTATTCATTATATAAGTACATACTTAAATTCTGAAACCATCATTCTTGAATTCTAAAAATAAAATTCGAAAACTAAGTCCTTATCAGGGATTGAATACTAAATTAACAACGTTACCGGTAACTATTTTGACTTTAACGTAACCGTTATTTGACGATCCTAACACAACAGTATCAAAATATAACTTTCGGTCAAAAGTTCTTCGTTTCGGTGAAAAGAATCCCTGAATCCCATTGGTTAACAGCACTGATGGTCTTGTTCAGCGGTGGGCACTAAGTTTCAGTTGGGGAGCAGTCTAGCAACAACAACAAGAAATAACAAATGTTATCGGCGAGTCCCTTCTCACTTCGAAGCAAGGAAATGGCGACGTAATTTTTTATGCATCTTATAAATGGGAGCAAGGGCGCGCCCACCGCTGGTCTAGTTGATCATTCCATTTACCGGAGACACTTGATTGCTGATCAATGACATAATTTTGTGTAATATCTATGGTCATCCTCTCATATTTAAATGAACATTCTCTTTTATTGTATTACATTTAGAAGTATGCAAAGAAATAAAAATAACTGTTCAGTGAGCTAGGTTCTCAACTGAATACGTCCATTGATATGGGCATGACGACTTTGAATCAAATGTTACAGCTTGGATATGTCAAAAGAAAGTCATTTCTAAGGCTGCGGTGACACCTTCTTTTTTCACCGACAATTTCGAGCAGAAATATTGGAGGGCGAATTTGACGAAAACGGACAGGTGCAGATACCCTGGTCATTAAAGAATTGGTAACCTAGGTGCTGGGTGCTTGAGGCCATCTTGAAGACAACTTCTTTTATATTCAGCCATGCTTCCATTTTCGTTTTCGAACAAAATTCTGCGATTTTGAGTCCAAATTGGTTCTAAAAACGGGTTTGGAATCGCAAAAGTTTTAAGAAAGCGAAAATGGGAGTATGGCTCTATATAAAAGAAGTTGTCTTCTTTTTTTATACCCTGCAGAGGGTAATCAGGTCTGTTGTTTTTACAGCACAGAAGGAAGCACATCCTTATCTAACCATGTCCGATGTGGCTTGGCTAAGCCTGGGATGACACATTCAATTTCTACCAACAATTATTGTTACAATTTTTTGATAGTAGGGAAACGTCGTTGGTGTGATCGAGACAAAGTATTATTGAATTCGCCTCACAATATTGTTGATGAGTGACAGAGGCATTGCTGCTGCCGGCAGCGCAGTAGGCAGAATTGATTCTACTAGATTCAATATTTGTAACAATTCGGTTGACATTTAATGGATTTGGTAAATCTAGGAGATTTGCATATTATTATTAAATATTATAATTATTTCATTGCTCAAAATGAAATCGCGAGAGAAGAAAAAAAGAAGTTTTCTTCAAAGAGAAGCAGATGGTATATTTGAATTAAATATACAAGGAATATTGCATTTTGGTGATAGAAAAATTATCCAGAAGAATTCAGCCACAAACATCCTAAAGAATGAGTCCGGATCACGCCTACGCTACCTATCCCTGTGAATGACTGTCTCACTCATATTAGGTTAGGTATTATTCTTATAATCAACTGATGATGAGTTCCAGACACAGCAACCGTTTCTGACAGTGCCAAAAAAGCAATTAAAACTAGCTGCTACGTAGACTGAGTGTGACCCTGGCATTTCCTGATACCAAAAAAATTACCCAAAATACTAGATTTGTAACATTTTTTCGCTTTTTGGGGATTTTCTTTGATAACTTTTTAAAGTATGCGACGAATTCGCCGGTTTCGCTCAACAATAAGTTGTGTCTAGAAATTGAATGTGTCATCCCAGCCTAACCAACTGTTCACAAAAGAAGCGTAACCTATTGGTCTGCGTGAGGAATATGAAAAATTAATATATACATAAGAAAAAACTGAATTTTTATCATTGAAATAAATAAACAGTTTAATTGCAAGATGCATTAAGTAAATTTATGTAGCTAAATAAGTAATTAAAAATAGCCGCCACAGCAAATTGCAGTCTGGCGACAATATTGTTTCTATCCAAAACAATTCTGCCGGCTGCTCTGCCTTCAGCAGCAATATATTGTGCGGCGAATTCAATAACCGTCTTTCTCGCTCTCACCCATTTCGACTCCCATAAGAGCAAAATTGCTGCTAGAAATTGTCGGTAAAAAAAAGAAAGTGTCATTCCAGCCTAAGACAATGCTGCAGGCAACGAAAATGCAGCAGAATGTTCCACCAAAGATTCAAATTTTTAATTTTGATTAAGGCGGCGTTTAATCGAGGCGCTTTTTAGGAAGAACTAACCCCAAGGTTTTGATTTAAGGCGTTGAGAATTAAATATCCCACCCAAAACTTTTAACGAAAAAAAATTCAATTAGATATTCATATAGCTATTGCCGTTCTGTGGTGAGTTTAGCAAATCGGCACAGAATTGTTTGAGAGCCTGGTATAGAAGAGAAGTAATATGATACGATTCAAGAAGAATTTCGAGTTCTAAATGAGGACTCAAAGATTGAAAAGTGTACATATTATGAACTAATATTTAAAAATACTAACTGAATGATCCCAAATTAGCAGGATATGTCGTTGATGTATACGAAAGTAAGTAAAACACAACAATAATAAATAATCGTTGCATTTACAATAGACATGGGTTTTTTAATTTACTTCTTCACAGTAAGAGCAGTCTAAGTACCCTAACAAGTACCTCAGTTAATATCACAATTCTCCAGTCATTCGCTATAGTGAAATGATTTCAGTTCTCTCTCTTTCGTTAGATCCCTTGCCCCTTAATTCTTAAATCAATATTGATAAAGTCTTCATATTGATTCTTTAAGCCCAATAATGGTGCCGATATCTTCTTCAAGTAGGATCACAATAATGAATCCAAATAGTCCGAAACGCCGCAAAGGCAAAATAATATGTCAGAAATCTACCACCACTCCTTAAGCAGAATTATAGAATTAATTGGAACTTTAATGGCTTTTCATTTTTAGAATACTTCGTGCTTAATCCAAGAAACTGTGTACTTTAATTCAGAAATTTTTCGTCGTTTTTGAATTTATGAATAATTTATTCTTCATTTGAGTACAGAAAAAGAAACGGTGTATAACGTCCATCCTGTTCGCTTTAATGGTCTTACACAGAAAAAGTAGGATATTTGTTGGATAATGTTGGTATCCATTTGGGCTGGATAGTTAAAATAACGTAAAAGGGATATAATAACATCCATTTAATGTTAGATTGAAATTAGATTTTCTTCCAAAGTATTTGAAAATCGTCAAAATTCTATAAAAAAGAGGATACGAAAAATCTATCCATACCAAATGAATCTTTATCTGTAGATGTGCTTTTCCAGACAAGTTTGCAATTTCTCTTTTATTGTTGCTCAATTAATATGAAATGTTGCTCCTTTTGTGACCTATCATTTCATATGAAAGCCAACTCTGAGACACAATTGAGGAATGCACGTTCTTAATTCCATACGGAAATGAGTCGAGCCCCACGACAAATTACCTCATTGTGTACGAAATGCCAATCGACCGATTAGATCTAATCTCTAAGTGACTTTGTTCTTTCCGCTGTGTGGGTGGTGGTTGGCTGACAAAGCAAGTGCCCTGCACACACACATTTAACATAAATCGTATGATTTTGTAGCTTCTCATCTACCTCCAGATCCGGTACACTAATCATTGGTGGCGCTGACCCACATAGAAATATTCTATATACTCACAGCCCTTAACAGACGTTTGCGAACAGCTGTGGCTGATTTAAATTCCCCCTGATAACGTACCAAGACCCATGCGGTACAACACGTACTCCTCGTAGTGAGTCTCTCCCCGGCTGCAGTATTTCGCCATACGACGCGGGCCATTGCGGAGCTGAATGATAAGAGGCCGCGTTGTTATGACTGATTGTCTGCCGCAGCAAAAGACGTCTTATCAGCTGACGTCGTAGTTATAGTCAAAAAAAAATGCTCGAAAGTCCAATGACAACGTCATCGTTGACGCAATAACCTTGTAAAATTTCCAAAATGACGAAATCACCTTCGAAAGTTGATCCACCTGCCTGATGAGAAAGCATGAGTCATGACTTCAGTAGAAAAATGCGCAATGGACTTTTGCTTATTTAAATGAGGCAAGTGGAGTTGATTGTATAAAATTGATATAAAATAAATAGTGCAGGATTTGGCAGCAGCTCTTATTTCGCGGAATAGGTGAATAAGTAATTCTCTGGAATTCATCGTTTTCGTCATCTAATGGTGACTCTGATTGATAAGTGAAAACGTACGTAAATGTGAATGGTTTTCTAATAAACTTGATAGGCAAAAGATTCGCCCAATCTGGTTATTAAACAGTTTAACTAAATAAGTACATAAATTCTCTTCAACTCTTTTGGTGCTTTTGAGAAAGTAAAGTCTCGCCTTTAACACAAGATCCATGTGACTTGCATGCTTTCAGTCTCATAGATTTAGCCTTACAGTTTGTTTTTGCTCTTAACCGACTGTTTATATTTATTCCGTTGAAACCAAATTCGACAAAAACCACAAATACACAACTTGTTCACCCAAAAGCCATAGTCAAGATCCAGAGCCAGTTAAGCTGACGCACCTGGAATTCCCCATAAATCAGTCGAAAATAACTAGAAGCGTTGGATTTTTGTTTGCATTTCTGACTTTTGCGCGAGAATTAAACAGTAGCCCAAGCGCCAAGTTGAAAATACCACGAAATAAAACAAACTGACAGATACAGAAATCAAAGATTGATAAAGCCAGGGGGAATCATTGTTGATTTATAATTAATGGCTCATCACTAACACCAAAATAATAATTATGGAAATTTTCATAAGTAAAAATAACATATTATAATTGAGCCAAAAATTTGACAGTCTCTTGGCATCATGGTGATTGGGCAATTAAATGTCTATGAATCAATTTAAAACAACAACAAAAAGAACTCCTAGAACATAGATTTAGACTAAGATTTTGAAGTTTTTCTACTATTTTTTGGCACGCTTAAATGTTTCAAGGTCGCTCAAGGTCGACATAATCGCACATATAGTATTCAATAATTTGGTGCGTCCAATGACCCATTTGATGGTATAAGTTTACGTTTTTGTTTTTCATTTTTTGGGGTGTGCGAGGCACATGAGGCGTATGCGCAATAAACTAAGTAAATGCGACAAACGCCAACAACCCAACCCACAAGGCGCGTTCAATGTACATATAAACGTATGCAACAAAATAACAATCACAAAACGAACGAAACGGCATGTGTGCGGTACCATGTCTGGCGCTCAGCTCAGCCGGAACTTTGACAGCGGCAACAACAACATTAGCAAAGTAAGCATTGAGTGCTATCAGGCAGGGGACTGGAACTGAAACTGGGACTGTGAATGGGCCTGGGTTCGGGTTTGATACATGTCGTGCGGGTGGCGTGCGGGCAGCTGCTGCCTGCAGCTTCAAAAAAGAAAAAAAAAACACGAAACAGCTTTGTTGTTGTACACAACGCCGGCGAACTTGAACCGTCCGCGTTCAAGGCCAATAATGATTTGGTTTTGTTTATACCCCATATACCAGAAAGAGATTGATCATTCTGACAGAGTCGAAAATTGGGAAAATTATGGTCTTGAAAAGGGATGACAAAGGTAGCGTTTTGTACTAAACCATATTAAATAAACAACTTATTTTCCCTCCCATACTGTTAAAGATAAATATTTCTTAAGATTTTAAAATAATTTATTGATGTTCAAGACAAAAAAAATATATTAATAAATCATATCCGAAATAAATCAAAATTTAAAATGTAACATGAAAATCAAAACATTTCATATGATAATCTCAGCGATTTGTTGAAATTCATCGAAATTATAGGCAAAAACGTTTTAACATCTTAAGAGCTAATGAACCTTACTTAACGACGGGTTCGAAACTCCGTGCTAAACTTTTTGCAACACGAAGCCTGGCTTATAATTAGAGCTTGTGAATAACAGTCAACACATATTTTGAATGCCAACAGCACACAAAAAATTATGTTACTTAACAAAGGAAGGTTGTTCTCGACAGTGCTATTTTGCAGGTCTTTCCGTGCTTGATCGGCAGTCCATCCTAGTAGAACAATGCTTTTAGTATTCTAAATCTTTGACCAAAAGTACCAATTTATTATTCAGGAAACTGGATAAATCGTCTATCGGAAATGATTTTGAATACATATAGATATTTTATTTCAAAACTTGGAAGCATTTTACAAAATTGTTTTTGAATGGCAGCCGATCAATGCTGATTTTTCTTTAAATAGATGCAAGAAATAGAAAGTTAATAGTCAAAACTATGAATGCAATAGCTGCCGGAATTCGATTTTATATTTTCTACTGCGGACTAGAAGCGCTTTTAAGGTGTTTTGCTTTGGTTTTCAGAAAATCGAGTTGGAAGTGTTATACCTTTTTATATTGTCCAGTAGATTGGACCTCCTGAATATGAAATTTTTAAGTTCCTGGTCTCACCCCACTATCTGATGCATTTTGTTTTATAGTACTCCGTTTTGAGGTCCGATCTAATGTACATTGTACATATGTAAGAGAGATAAATGTTTCTGGCACATTCTTTCGTGTGCCATTTGTGTAAGTTACGACGTCATCTTGACAAGCTGCGGCGTTAACTTGACATGTTGCGCTTGACAGTGGATGGAAGAGAGGCATGAACAATGTTTATTCGCGTTTTGACTCTTGATAAGTTTGCTCGTGGACACTACTGTTCCTCTAACATTTATTCAAGTGCGCGATGCCTCGAACAAAAGCAAGCATTTTCTTTTGATATAGAAAAAAACATAAGCAAACAAAAGCAAAAATGTGAGGAAAGTCTATTCATAATAAAAAAGACGTTGTCATACAAGTTCTGATTCGAGTTGGGATTGGGACTAAACGGGTATACTCCTGTACCACTTATAATGAACGCAATATGGTTAAAATGGTGGAACTCTTGAATCTAGAGCAGCGGTGGGCATGAAATTTAAGTTGGGAGCAGCCCAACAACAACAACAACAAAAAAAACAACCGTTGTCAGCGAGTCTCGATCGCCGAAGATGCAGCTGATGCGCCGACTGTGTGCGCGTCTTGAAGCCGCCGTGCTCCGATTCGCATTGACTTTGTTGTTGTTCTTAATTTGCTGAGAGTAAATTACGACGCAGTTTATTATGGGACTGACTGGCGCCAATCGCCAAACAGAAATCTCGAAGCAGTGGCAGCAATGGGAGTAAGGGCTTGCACACCGCTGGTCTATAGAGGATGAAGGCGATGATCATAATGAAGATGACGACTTTGCATTCCTCAGTGAGTTCTCCTTCGATTTGAAGTGCATAGGTAAAGGAATTGACTAGAAAAGTGATTCATTTTATAACCTTTTCATTTGCTCTGTTCTTTTGTTCTGTTCTCGATTTTTTTCTGTGGTCTGGCTATTTGCTTATATGGACCAAAAGACGATGAAAAACACAAAAATAAAATACTCTAATTTGAATATTAGTTTCTCCACTTAATTTGATTCAGCTACGGTATTTATCCATAGATTTTCTTTGCTAATACCTAATTTCCTTACACTGAGACACAAAAAATCAATCTTAAGTCTAGATTGAAAATCTCGTTTTCAAGAACCTTGCATGCTTATAAAAACAAGATTGAAAAACCTTGAAATGAGCTTAGAAATCTTACAAACAAGATTTATCATCTCGCAACGTATCAGTAAAGCTAAAGCTAAAGTTGAATTTTTTTTTTGATATATAGAGATTTATTTTGCTAAAAAAAAACGAACAAAAATAAACCAAAAATAAATAATTTTGGGCTGCAATGCAACCCAACCCACCCCTCCTAGGACTCGAACCACGACCTCTTCGTTCAATAACAGATTGGCACGGCCCATTACTCGATTTTGCCGTAGGGGGTCAATTGTTAAGCGCAGCCAATTACAGCTTAATAACTCAGGCTGCGAAAATCTCTGCTCTTATAATGCAACTGGTTGGACCTAACTTGTGAAGCTCGGTGGTAAAGCGGTGGTGTTAGTGTTTCAGTGAGCAGAAGGGGTACTGAGCTCAAGTCCCAGCATCGGCGGATTTATAATTTAGAATTTATATAAGTTTTCAGAAAGAAAAAAATTATAATAACTAAAACAACTAACTAAACTTTTCCCCACCCATCACCCAGAAATAAAATATGCTTAATTTATTTTTGTTTTTTTTTCAAATTAAAAAAATGAGATTGTTTCATCTTAAAGTCGAGTATAAACGATCTTAATTCAATATGGTTGGATTTAGATTTAAATTGAGATTATAATCTTGGGTTGAGATTATCTCGTCTCTGTCGAATTCTGACACCGTTTCGTCTCGTTTCAAGATTATAATCTTGGTTTTAAATTGATTTTTTTCTCAGTCTACTACTTAGAAGTGCGATTCTTTAGTATAGTAGGTGTTTTCTTGCTTGACCTGCGGATAATGATTTCAACAAGGTCGAAAAGAAAGTATTCTTTACAGGACTGCAAACCGGTTCGGAGTCGGAGTCTCCGGGATTTTTGGGAAGCTCGAACCGAACCTGAACCGGAGCTCAAAAAAACTAAAAAGGGAATGGTTTAAACAAAAAGATTCATTTTTTAATTTATGCACATATTCAATATGCCCAATTTTAAAGTATTTCGACAAGAGTTTTGAGATTTTAAATGCAGGTTTCTGCTCTGATAGATTTTTGCAAACGAAATACACTACAAATGCACAAATATTTTCTGAATGAGGAAAAAATGAAGCTCTTTAATCACAGCAAACACTTAATCGTTCGCCGGCGAAGGTATTCCTTAAGTTTTTCAGAGATTTTGAAGGTCTTTTATGAGTGAGAAAGTGTTGATATAAAAGGCTCCCACGTCTAAAGGCTTATGAGTACTGGAAAACTTTAAAGGGTCGTTACCATGTGTGAATAAGAAAGTGAATCTGTAGATTGTTTTGTTGGGTGAATGATTTCAGGCAGTGGGAACATTCAAACGGACGACAGCCAGTAAGAGTACGAAGGTGATTTTATGGACTGCCTTGTTGGCTGAAAATTAACGAGAAGCGGAAACCTCCGTAGATTCGACCTGTGGAGACATTCGATGTGTCGTTTTGAAGTGATTTGTAAAACAGAACTGAAAACAGATTTTTTGCAGACAACCCAAAACTGTTGAGCGATTTTGGCGACCTCTGCTTAGAGTAGAAGCAGAATGTAAGTAGTATTGGAAGTGGTTTTCTGGAAATTTTTTTTTGTTTTTTAAATGAAATTCTATATTTTAATACTCAAAACTTAAATTTGTACTTTTCAATTTTAGGAATATGCTCAAACCAGCAGCTCGGTAGTGTTCATCTCTGCCAAAAATACTGGATACTTAGATACTAGAAAATGATAAAAAAAAGGTTACACCAGGCTTTTGTGCAACCTTTGTTAAGTCTAAAACGCTCTCCGGTTTGATAAAATGAGCCGATTTGTATCTTCTTTTCTTCTAGTTCCAATCCCGAGTGGGACATAGGGCATCTGATTTGTATAAAACAATGCTATTTAATTCTTACACGTAATTTCCACTTTATTCCTCTTTGCACATCAACAATTGAGCAATAATACAACGTGTCTGGGTTAAGCATTATCGCTGCCATTTGGCCCGCAGAACTAATCTGGCGCTCCTTTTGCGTAAGCCAAATCCCACAGCCCAACTGACGCAATAGTCGGGCTCAGTTGTCGCTTCTAGGCACCTAGACTAACTAAAACAACAAGAACGGCGCGAGCAGACAGCCAAAATACAAACATACACACAACAAACACTTGGCCAAGACAGAAAAACCATACCATGGTCAACGAAGGTGATCAAGACAAGTGTGAGACGGCAAAACGGGTGATCGTCAGTGCTAATTACTCTTAAGCCAGCAGGCAGACAGCCGGCAATCCGCAGACTGAGCGACTGACGCATCTCTTGAAATTGCAGAAACTTGCATCATCATCATCATGGGCACAGCTAATCTGTTGCCAGGCTACATGGATTTATCATTTCCAATGAAAATGAATATCAAATCCTTCACACCATGTGCGGCTCATTAGGCAATTCATAAAATGATTCGATGCGCCGTCATTTAAATGTGTTAATCGACTTGCATTGCATTCATTATCAAGACAATATTCGAGTATTTTTACTGAAATTTTCCACTCTTCCTTGTGGCGCGTGCGACATTTGCTTGTTGTTTTATTAGATTTGAGATTGCATGAAAATTGATAAAAAAAAATGTTATATTTATACCAACCAACAAGCAACGTCACAGTTTTGGGTGCTAATCAAGCGTTTAGAGACAACGTTAGTCAGTAGCCAGTGGGTCATTCCGGCCAAGTGTCCATTTCAGTTAATTGATTGATTGATTAACCAAAAATATGGTTTGGCTCGCCAACACCTGTAACTAATAAGTGTAATGCGTCATAAGAAAATGTTTTTTGTTTTTGTTTATTCGAATTTGGGATGCACATTAGAGCCGCCGCAATTTGAACTCAAAGCCATAAAAGGTTAATACCCGGGGATTTCCCTAATTATTTAAAGTTGAAAGTCTGAGCCAAGATTAGTATGGCGTCAACACTTAGTCGCAGACAAACAAAAAACAACCTGAGGCCTTTTGGGCCATGTCAACGGGTTGAATATGAAATTTACAAGTGGGAGCAGAGAATAAAAAACTAAGCAGAAAACCAGAATGGAATTTACAAGTAAGAATCATTCAATTCGGATTTTTGGGGTTTTATTATACACGGTTTACTATTTACAATGAGCACATTCAGCAGATAAATCCGATTAGCGATTACTGATTTACGATTGCCAATGAGTCTGCTGAATGGCTTTGATAGCAGGCTTTGGGTTATGCTGTGTCTTTAGTACTTTTTATCGTAAAAACATCCCCGGGACAAATAAACTTCAATATTTACATACACGAATAGAAACCTTTATGCGAAAAGTTACACTAAGGCAGGCTGATCCGGCAATCGGTAACCAATCATACTTTTGGTTCGATTCACTTTCCAAATTCATGAATGTCAAATTTACCAATCGCAATCGGCAATCACTGCATTCAGCAGGTAAAACCAGCAATCATAAATCACAAATCGCAAGTCGAAATTATCTACTGAATGGGCCCAATGGCAATACGGGTTTGTTCTGTCTATCTTGTCCTTTTTATTTACAATGTCTGTTTTCGTTCGTCCGTCTGTCTACGCTATGCTCGTCGTCCATTCTTTGTTTAGTGTGACCATCGTCTCTTAAAAATAACTTAAAGCAAAAAAAATACGATTTTGGCGGTCATTTTCATATAATTCCAAAGTCTACATTCGGCCAACCTGACAATTAGATCGTCTTAGATCTTAACAGGAATCAACAGTCCCTCCACATACATCCACGGTTTGAGCCTAGCGGGCTCTAACATCCACTCGAGTCCAACATTCCACGGTTCCATCCAGGTTCAAAGGCTCCACAGATGCATGTGGAGTCCATACATGTCGGCTCCATACGTGTCTAACGGCTTTCGGCTGCAACATAATCATGTGACTGCCCAGCAGGTTTAGCGGCAGGCTTGACGGAAACTATACTATCTGCGGGCAACAGCTTTTGACGCAGCTCGGCTTGGGAGTACCTCTCCAAAGCAATATGTGCGGTGTCCAAGGGGATTACTTCCTTCTGCAATGGCTGGCATTACGGTGTTTGTCAAGGAACGGGGTTGATATACAATTTGGTCAGCAGCCTGGGCTCACCACACATCTGATTTGTTAACGAAGCTTTCTTCAGGTTTTTACACACGGTTTACTATTTATAATGTCAATACGGGTTTGTTCTGTCTGTCTTGTCCTTTTTCTTTTAAAGCGTCTGTCTTCGTTCATCCGTCTGTCTGTTTACTACGCTCTACTCGTCGTCCATTCTCTGTATAGTGTGACCATCGTCTCTCTCTTCAAAATACCTTAACGCTAAAGCATCGATATACCACCCACTTCTTGGAGGCCATTTTCAAATAATTCTAAAGTCTACAAAATAGATATAAAAATTTAGATTTACAGTGAAAAGGCAAGCTTTTAAGCAGGGGTCGGCAATAGGAGCAGAAAAGTTGCCACTGGCAACTGAGAAACTATTTGTATACATTATAATTATCAGAAAACAGTCTGAGAGCTTTCGAAAGGTTTAAGGCAGAAAACACTGAGCTTTGACTCACAAACCCTAATGAAGCTTTTGAAATTCTGCCGACGTCTCTGCTCCGAATGCCGATCCCTGCTTTAGGGATCAATAATTCTTGCTACAATCAGTCATAGCTACTCCCAAAACCCTCCTTAAAAAATTGTTTTATAACACTCCCAGCATTGTTAATTGATTGTAGCACTTATAGTGAATCGGCAGTGTCTCTGATATGTATAACTAAGTCCCATTACATATTTACAATCTAATTGCACTTCAAAGAGACACCCTAAGCCAAGTTAAGCTAAGTTTGGCGTCCATTGAACTATCTTATCTGTGTCGCATTAACTACCTTTTAAAGTGCCGACCCCCCGACATTCATGCATATAAATCTTACCTAGATTATAGATTTCATATGCGCGTGCCAAAGGAAAATGCCATTGGTTTATTATTTTTTTTTGGAGGCTGGCCACTGAAAGTGGAAAATTTTCATAATTTACCTACCAAACTTAAAAGCTGAAAATGAATTGTGTAAATATATGTAGATAGCTGATTAACACCCATCACATTCGGCCAGGCCTATGGCCCATCACTCCCACTCCGCTCCGGAAATTAACACCCATCAAGAGTTGGTTCTGCTAAGGGAGCCCAGCGAGCAAGCAGGCAAATTTGCAAATTCGGCACGGCATTTACCAGTATTCGGCTGTTATTTGTTGTTGCTGTTGACTTGGCACATTTTTGTGATTTATTTGCGCGGCGTTTTTTGATTGAAATCAAACAGCTCACCATTGACGCAACTGTGGGAATATTCCACTGCAGCGTGCGCAGCGATGTTTGCTTAACTGGCTGCTGACTGATCCACACGCCTTGCTTCCTTCCCTACCTACAAAAATAAAAAAAAAAGGTGTTAATGGAGCAACAGTTTTGTGTTAGTTTTCTGCGGTGTTTGGGGGTCTAATGCAGGCAGGTTGTTGTTTTGACAGTCGTACCCCCCATGTTATTGATCGATTGCCCTGCTAATCAACCAAGTGAGCAGTGGGTCGGTCGGTCGATTGGTCCCGTGCCTGGCCGTGTGCGGCGCCAGTTTTTTTTTTGAGTGAGCTTCATATATCTGACGGTATTTTTCTTCGAATTGTTTGTTGACACTGCCATTTGGAGCGTGCAATAGACTGACTAAGTCTTGGACGGTACTTTTATCATCATAGCAACAGGCACAAATCGTCGTCATCTTCTGACATGTGACCCGGCTCGCGTTGCTCCGAACGTGACTGACCAACTTTAGGTTTCATTAACAAAACAAAAATAAACATTGTACTTTAATGATACACCAAACGGGTCGATACACCCTTAGATATCAAACAGAAATAGAAATTTATAAGATTAATTAATGAAATCTTTTAAAAGCTTAACAGTTTTGTTAGGGGAACTACCTACTGATCGCTTGTTGTTCTTTGTTATTTCGCTTTTTTGTCAAATTATTCAATTTTCAAATTTAAGTCCAGAATGTTTTTATTATTTCTGTTAACTTTGTTGAATTCATCTTTTCCATGAATTCTATACTCCTCCCTTTTAAGAATAAACCACATTTGATGCATCTGATTGCGAATTTTTATTAGAGTTTCTTATGAGCTGAGCTGAGTGTTTTTGTCAGAAAACAAGGAATGATTTGTACAGAGATAACAGTAATGCGTAGTTGTAGGCTGCTTTGACGTACAGTACGGAGCGTAAAATAATACAGAAAATGCGTAGACGTAGACTCATAATTGTATACGCACAAGCTCGCTGGCGATACTGGAAATGTACGCACATCTTAAGTCCCTTAAGTTTCCCGAATTTCGGAAAATAAGTTGCCTTCAAGATGTCTAAACTTTGACAACAAATGTTCCAAATGTTCTTGAAATGAGTAAAGTTTTACTCAATCGGATAATATTTGCTTTATACCAACACCAGAACCGGGTTTCGGCCGAGAGAGACAGAGAAAGTGTTGGCTCTCTTGTCGATCTCTCTCTTGTTATACTCTGTACCGAAGGTACATAGAGTATATTAAGTTTGTGCAAAAGTATGTAACAGGGAGAAGGAATCGTTTCCGACCCTATAAAGTATATATATTCTTGATCAGCATCAACAGCCGATTCGATATAGCCATGTCCGTCTGTCCGTCTGTCTGTCTGTCTGTCCGTCTGTCCGTCCGTCCGTATGAACGAAGAGATCTCAGAGATGGTTAGAGATAGAGGTTTGACATGTATGGGGCATATATTTTTTATACTTGCAGGCAGATCAAGTTTATTTTCAATTTTTGCCACGCCCCCTCCCGCCCCCGCAATTTGGAAAAAACGTCATATCTCCTACAGTTTTAAAGATAGATCGTTCGTACCTTCTAGAGATACCTTGTAAACATACCTTGTTATTTATCGATTTGCTGAAGGAATGATAAAGATCGGATGAACCATACTCAAGTTATGAGCAAAAAACGGCCAGTAAACACCCCCCCACCCATCACCACAGCATTCTATTGAACGGCAATTTAGTGAGAGAGAGAGAGAGTGAAACTTAGAGATGAGCGCGTATAACTCGTGAGCAAATGCGAGCTGCGACGTTAAGGGTACAGAGTATGTTATAGTCGGGCTTGTCCGACTTTCTTTCTTGTTTTTATGATGTCAAAATTTTTGACATCAAATGTTTCAAATGTTCTTGAAATGAGTACAGTTGTACTTAATAGGATAATATTTGCTTTATACCAGAGCCGGCCAGTCATAGCTACCACGAGCCGAAGTCAGTCGTGTTTTTACGCAAACGCGAGTCGAACTCATGATTGTGTGAATCGGTGTACACTGAATTGCAAGTAAAACGGCTGTAGTCTAGAGAGAACTCTCTTGCTCACCAACACAAGCCCACTTTTTGTCCTCTTCGTTTGGCCGGCACTGCTTTATACCAACGCAAAAACAGACAGAGAACGAGAGAGTTGGCTTTCTTTTTGATCTCTCTCTTGTTTTTTTTTAACTCAACTTTTTGTCAGCTCAACCACCACACAGAAAAGAATAAGTGTACAATAGCTCAATGTGCTAGCTCGCCATTCCATACGTTGTTTGTTAAGTGCAGAAGGGTACCTCGGGTTTGAATCCAAGTTTTTCTGAAGACTTAAATGAAACAAGTCGGGTGGAGTGGGTAGTTGAAGTTGTTGTACAGCGATGTCTCTGAGCCTATAAAATACGGGCGGAGGAATAGCAGCAACATATATCCAGCTCTTATATAATAATAGTTGGCTCGCCTCCTTCCTCCCTTCCCAATCCCAAGAGGTATTTCCCATTCTCTATTCCTCCCGAAGCCCCAAAAAATTAGGAATCCTTTTATAACCTTATGCAAAATGAATCCAAGTTTTTTCCCAGTTTTGTTTAAAATGTTTTTGAAAACAGCACAATATCAACTCAAATCAAGTTTTTAAAACAGGATCAAAAAATTGTTATAGAAATAAGAACATTGTACTACAAATGAGAAAAACCGTTCAAGCACTGTTTGAGTTCATCCTGAACTCCTGTCCCTCTGTGTATTTTGAAATGCAATTTCCAACCCTCTAAAGTATATTCTTGATCAGGACGACTAGCTGTCTCTCAGTTTGAAAGCTTAAATTTGGTCAGCATTGCCCAGGGCGGGTTCACTTGTCCGCTGTCCACTATTAAATAACTGACTAGAGCACATGGCTTATTTGTGAAATCAATAACCATTTTGTTAGTCCCCCGTGCTTTGGCACTTTGAAGCGGGCCGCCCCCAACAAAAAAGGCGGAGGAGTACTATGGGCGGACTTAGTAACAACGGGGCTTTTTTTTATTTTAATTAGCTGGTCGCTAAAGCCGCTTAAAGCATTCGAGGCTTTATGGCTCAAGTGATTTACTGGTAGCATTTTTATATCCAGGCGTAAGTTCAAATGGGGGTCGCCGCCTCAATAGTAAGTTTAACGCCAGTTGGGTAAAAAGTACAAACTGGGTGAGTGAGTGTTTTGTGATTTTTGGCTAAGATTAATGCAGGGAAAATCTATCTAATCTAAACTTGAGTCACAAATGAAATAGTTCATGTACGTAATATGGAAGTACTTGCAAATTCTCAACCTGAAATTGTTGTTTCGGGATATTAAAGAACCTTATAGACTATTTTCAGTTATTTTAGACCAGAGGTGTCCAAGACCAGCTTGGACATTATACGCTCATCTCTAAGCTTCTCTCTCTGTCTCTCTCTCTCCCAAAGATTGTGTTTGTTTGAATACAGCGGTATGTAGAGGAGGAGTGGGGGGTGCCGGTTAACTTTTTTTTTTTTGCTCATAACGTGTGTATGGTTCATCCGATTTTTATCATTCCATCAGCAAATCTATAAAGAATTTTGATTACTAGATATCCTTAAAGGGTACAAACAATCTATCATTAAAACTGTGGGGGATATGACGTTTTTTCCAAATTGCGAGGGCGGGATAAGTATAAGCCTGCAAGTATAAGATCTGTGCGTTCATACGGACAGACGGACATGGCTATATCGACTCGGCTGTTGATGCTGACCTAGAATATATATACTTTATAGGGTCGGAAATGATTCCTTCTCCCTGTTACATACTTTTGCACAAACTTAATATACTCAGTCAGTGGTCGGGCGTGGCGTACTAGTCGTATGTGTGGCGGTGCGGGAGGTTGTGGGTTCGATCCCGCCTCGGACCATCTAATAGAAAAAGTTTTTTCTTTCTTTAGAAAAAAGCTTTTACACACCCGGACCACCTTCACCAGCTGCTGGCGCCAGTTGTGAAGTAACTAGCCATGAAAAAAGCAAAAATTCTCTAACTATTGATGTTCGGATTCGGCGTTAAACTGTAGGTCCCTTTCTCTTGTGCGAAAAATTATAAGCACACACGCCAAGAGATTGAGAGAAGCTTGGCCCTGGCCCTCCTGGAGGTGCTGTTTGAGCCAATTTTACTTTTACTTTACTATACTCAGTCTACCTTTGGTACAGAGTATAAAGTGGGTGTCGGAAAGCTTTCGTAAAATTCCGACAGGCCTCCTACGCTCGATCGAACTCAGGCAAACTAATAAAGCTCATGGCTCCGCTAACTTGACTCGCACAGGCGCTTACTTGACAGACTGAAACAGCTGATTCAATTCCGTTGCGTTGTGTGTTGAAAGAAATAATGGGCCGGGTTGCGCAGGTAAGGCGGGCTATGCGGTTGCCCACTGCTGATCCAAGCCATTGCACAGTGGTCGATTGATATAAAATAATTATTAAAATAATCTTGTAGGCCCGACTGACTGACATATAATCAAGCCCCAGCCAAAACGGCTTATCCTAGAGATCTAAGATGAGGCATAGACCTTCGTTAAGTTATGCAGGCACGCACTAAGAAAGGCACAGGAGAGGTGAAAATGCAAAAAAAAAAGTTTCCCACAGGTTTATGCCTGTGTGTGTAAGTGTGTTATGTGTTTTTTGTTCAAAGTCAAAACGAGAGAGAGTGACCAAAAGAGAGGGGCGCGAGATAATGAGAGCGAAAGCACACAAATTTAGGATGTGTGTGTGTACAACAAAAAAAAACACTCACACTCGCCCAAATTATGTAGAGCAGGCATGCCCAAAAGCAGCATAAGACAGAGCACTCACCAATACCCACAAAGATAAGCACCAATACCAATAACGAAATTGTTATTGGTCAGTTTGGTTGCGCGCGCAAACACCAATCAAAGAAGAGAACAAAACCGGTTTTTGTTCTACGCGACGCACACACACGAAATCGTTTGCATGCATGTCGTTTTGTATACGTCGCGCCCTGCATGTATACGATCATTGATTTCCTATGTTCGGTGCAATTACAATAGCGTACGTACGCAAAGAGCATACGGCTGGGAATCGCTGATGTAGAGCGTGTTGAGCAAAGAGAGACGGGGGCGGTGAAGAGGGAGTGAAGAATGTGGACGAGGGGTGAAGAGTGAAAGAGGGGGAAAAAGTGAAGAGTACGGTTGAAGAGAGTCGGGGAGCGGGAGAGTGAGACCGAGAGCAAACGCAAGCGTTACACACAGAAATGTAGGATGTGTGTGTGTGTGTGCAAAAAACAAAGCAGTTAGCACTGCAAGTCTTGGACACGGACGAATTCGCGGCGGGTTCAGCTAGTTATTTATAATTATTTATAAATTTGAATAAAAGCAAAGAAAATTTTTTAACAAAAAAAAATTTTATTTTAATTTTATATTTTAATGTTCTAGATAAATAATTAAAAAGTTATATTAAAAAAAATATTTTGTAATTCAAAATATTACAAAATTGTTTCATAAATTATTTCCATTGCATAAGTAGAAACCAATTTTTAATAAAAAAAATAAAAGTAATTTTCTCCCTGAGTTGCTTAAATTGGAGTCCCTTTTTAGGAGTTTATCGAGTTTAATAAACTTTTTTGAGCACGATGAAGTACTTTTTGATATTGACGTTATCAGAGGGAATGATGATGCATTAAATCTTTTATCGTATTCCTACGCTAATTTGTTCCGTTGTGCTTCATCCGAGAGAAGGATGTGCTTCTCAAGACTGACATCGAACCTATAAAATGTAATGAACTAATCAGTAGCAGAAAGTAGCTAATCAATTTGACACTGAACTATCAACAGAGGACAAATTTAACAAACAAAAAGTTCTATTCCACAAAAGTCTCGGGTATGAAAGTAACAAAAGTTAAGCTCTACATAAAATTTCCACTAATATGTACATATTAGAACTGCGCACACACAGATTTTTAAAAATAATTAAATACATTCCAACTATGTTCCAATTAAACACTTATTTCAATGCAAATCGCAAAACATTTACTTTCACAGAGTAGCACAATCGAAGTAAACTTTTGATTGTATAAGTTAAATTCTACAGAAAATTATAATTTTATTTGCAAAAATCGTTTATTCATTTGCTTCACTGGTAAAATTTAAATCAATTTGAAAATATTTGTATAAAGTACAAAAAGTAGCAAAATTCATGACATCTAATTTATTTACATCTTCTTTAATATTTTCATGGTTTCTTTAAAGAAAAATCTTGTACCATTGTAAAACTTACAGGAAGTTATTATATTAAAACTTATTTGCATTTTGACTTGTGAGAACAGTAAACAAAGTCTACATGCATAAGTACATGTGCCCTTTCATACTTACCAACAAGTGTTTCCCTTTAAAAAAAAGGGCACAACAGATATGAGAAATTTCTTAGATAGGAAAGTGTTACCTAAAGTAATTTAAAAACAAAAACCTACCGGTTTATTCACTTCAATTAACTGGCACAACAGACACCTTAAATGGTAATGATCATCCAGAATTTTATTTATTTAACAACCCACATCAATTGAGCTGAAGCTCTCTTCCAATAACTACATATGGTTCGAGTAGGTTGCTTCCCTTTTCAAAATTTAAACACAACTGCGCCATTTCATTGAACCATTTCATCACAAGCCAAAGAATTGCGTGACAGAAAACGTGATTCGAGTAGGTTCCGATACGGTATTTGCTTATAATTTTTTTTTTTTTCCAAAAATAAAAATATGAGTAAATAAATATATAAATTTACTTGTACCTGTATATGAGATATTTTGCCTTGCATTGCAGTTTGTGCTCGAAAAAAAAAAATAAACAAAAACAAACTCAAATTGCAAAACGATAACGGGACGGATGCCAACAACCCAACCGAACGAATACGAAAGTAGATCCAAAAGATATGCAGATAGCAGATTACCGTACGGCGTCCCAACATTTCCAATGAAGCCAAAACAACCATAGAGTCCAATAGCAAACCGATCAGGTTGCCCTGGCCAAACTGTTCGTTTTCGTTGGTCACGTGCCGCACAAGGTGATAAGGTGGGCCCGCGTAAGCTTTGGGTAAACAGAAGAAAGGAAGGTACAACCTATCAGTTTCAGTGATAGACTGTGTAAATATGTGCATAGTTGGACTACTTGTGTTTTTATGGCGCAGTCTTCGAACTGGGTGAGCAAATGACTTAGGTTAGTTAGCCAGAAAATCGACTACTGGCCTTGGGAGTGGCTCAAGTGTCACTTGAACTACCGGCCAGAAAGTTGAATGTCAAAGACAAAAATCAACACAAAACAAAAAAAAAAAATAGCATAAGCAAAGCTTTAGTCCGTCTTTTGTCTATGCCAAGCACGTCTACGGGTATGTTTGATTTTATATAATAATAATAAAAACAATAACATAACGTTAGACCTTGGCAGTGGCCAGATGCCCAGTTAATCAACTACAGTGGTCGGCATAGGTATTTTGACAAACACATAAAACAAAATACCAAAATTGAAAAAAATTATTGAAATTATTTTCACAAATAACAGCTTTAGTTTTATGTGTGTAGTGAGTTTTATTGATTTGCTTACAATAACCTTATAGTTTATCTGATTGTTACCAAACTTGGTGTATATATATTAGAAATGGTGATTACTTTACCTATAGACCCATTTTACAGTAGGCAGGTCTACTGATTTTATTAAGGTATCATTTGACAATTTAAGGGGGGAGCCTGATTTGAAGCCTCTAAAGCAGGCTCCCCCCTTAAAAAAAAAGCGATTAATTTCATTAAGGTCTCATTTGACGAATTTTAAAAACTACATTCTGATTGCGTTCAAAATCTAGAGATCGGAGCTCCAAAACACAGAAAGAATATAGATTTAGGAACGATATTTCGTCTTCCAGATAGCTGCTGTGTGTCAGATACCTGCAAACATTCTGTCGTGTTTCTTATCTCTCTCGTCAAAAAGAAAGTTTGGCTATAGCTTAAGAGGAGAGTTTGGTGATAGTTTGGCTATTATACCAACAAAATACATATGGCAACGCGTTTTTAACATACATACAAGGAAAAAATTGGCGATATATGGTATCGATTTTTTTTTTAATTCTTCCAATCGGTAAATTGGAGATATATCCCTAAAAAATCGCCTTGAAGACATGAATTCGATTCTTTTTAAACGTGTCTCGCATTTTCATCATCCAATCTATACATTGGCGATTCCTCGCAAATTTCAATTCCACTATTTATATGGGCTGAGTTTGGAATTCGATCTTCAGAATTACAAGCACGCAAATATAGGCAGCTGTCTAAGGCGTCGTTCCAACAGTGTTTTAGTCCGAGGGCCCCGAGCTCGAATCCCCGCAGAGTAAGTAAAAGTTTTTAATATAAAAAATTTAAGTTGGTTTTTTTTGTTGTCTTTCGGAATAATAAAATATTCGGAATAATAAACATAAAAATCGTATCCTTCCACATAAGAGACTCATTCATATCTTCAGGAAGAAACGATTTCCTATCTCCAGAAGATACTTTTTCTTATCTCCAGGAAGAATCGCTTTTTTTAACCCTTAAAAGACGCTTTTTTTTATCGCTTCGAAGGGTCTTTTTCTTATCCCCAGTATGAAACGCTTTCTTATCCCTGAAAATAGACATTTTACTATTTTCCAGAAGAAACGCTTTCTTTTCTCCCAGAAGTGTCGCAGAGTGGCACATTTCTTCCCGAAGGGAGATGATAATGCGATTGCCATTTGATATCGCTAGAGTAAAGTGATACCTACTGGAAGAATCGCATTCTTATCTTCTGCGATAATAAATGTTTGCTGGAATACAGTCTGTTGTTTGTTAGTATTTGTGAAACATAACTCTATGTAGTAGATGTGAAATCGGCGCTAAATGAATTTTAATGTTTAACAAAACATATGTATTTCAATCTGGAACCTGAAGGAATGATAAAGATCGGATGAACGATACTCAAGTTATGAGCAAAAAAAGGCCAGTATACAAAATGGTTAGATTCAACCAACGAAAATGTTTTCTGTGTATGCTTTATTTCATTCAGATCAAAAAAAGTTGTAAAGAAAGATGATTAACTTGAATAGAAAACATAATATTATGCGTAGAGCTTTAACTTTTTGGTTTGGGGTAATTTGGTGCACACTTATATTCAAAAGAATGAGGCAATTTGGTGCACACTTATATTCAAATAAATGCACTCAGTAAACCTCTCTATTCCTGGCCGAAAACAACAAAAATTTCAACAAGAAATATTCAATATCGGATATATCGCCTTAGAAAAATATTCGATAATATTATATCGAATTTTTTACAGAGCTTGCAAAAAACTGACACTTTCAGCACTTATTTCTTTTCTGTTTTGCGCATGTCTTTTTCACTGACAGTTTTGCCGAGAGCCGACTTCCAAAGTGTCTTTGACGTATGTGAGCGTGGTTGTGACTGGGACGCCTGTGTGTGTGTGTGTCTCAGTCAACGATCCTTGTATAAACATATGGAGAGTATGGGGAAATTTATTGTTATTATAAACCTATCAAATGAAATTCAGAATATATTTATATTTGTTTTGGCTTAAGGTCTAAAAAAAATATCGCTCACAAGTTTTCCCTCTCAGTTGTTATGGGCAGACAGTCTCGTTTGTTTTGATCAACCAAAAATACGAAACAGAAAACACAATTGGAGAGAAATAAAGTGTTCGGCTCAGTGAGAGACCGTGTGTGCTTTGTTTTTTTCTGTTTTGCACTGGAAAAAGGGTTGAGGGTTCTATGCAAGCTTTGCTTCTTTAACAATTTGATAATATTATTTCCGGGTTCTCTAATTTTAAGCTGCTGACTTTTACCATCTCTAAGATCTGCTTGTTTGTTTACGAACTCATCATTCTCTTTGTTCCTTTAGTACAGGTTAAGAAATACTACAATTTTTATAAATGCGTTTGTCAAAATATAAATGCCAGCGACTGTATGTAACAGCTATTTTCATAACTAGAATTTGGACTCCTTGGGAGTGCGTGTTTGAAGCCTTGAACCATAGCAAATAGTTCAACAGCATCTCACATTTCTGAGAGCTCGCACGCAGTCGATAGCTCATTTCTTATGCGAAAAACGCCTCTAATCAAAAGTCGCAAAACGAGTTCAATGGCTTCGCCCTACCCCTCCCCCCCTTCCCTACCCACCCAAAAAACAAAATAACTCAAAAATAAACAAAGCGCAGCGCATTGGGCAAGTTTGGAGCTATACATGCCATGCGGGTGTCAAGAGCAGTTAACAACATTTTGTTTTTTGTTTTTGTGTTTGGCAACAAGTCATTAAACTTGGCTCGCATTTGACATTGCCAATTGGAAGTGGAAGTGAATAGATTCGGTTCATTCAACTTGTTTATGCGTCGAACTTCAAAGTGCGGCTTGTTATCTGGACAAATAATTCGTTGAAATTCAGTGGCAAAGATGATGACAAGTTCTATGAATGAAATGCCTCATGCGGACAGAACAGTTCCATGGAATGCTACACGAGTCGTTCCACATAAACAAACCATCGCGTCGTGGGGTCATTTGCCAAAGGCGAAACGTGACAACTCTTGACGGGCGGCGGCATTCCAATTTGGAGACACCACGTACAAGCCATAACCCAATCCGCCTTGGCCCTGAGAGAGATTTGCCACTGTCGAACTGTTGCTGATTTTTGTATAATTTCGATTTCATTTGTGCGCAACTGTAACAAATTTTTTGGTGGCGACACCAATTGGAGGATCACAGCCAGACGACATGCTGACTGGCAGTTGTGGTATGCAGACGACCAAAAGGCATGCAAATTGTAATTTGTTTCACCATTAAGGGGTTTAAAGTCAGAAGCATGCATGATATGCATAATATTTGTATGTGGGTGTCTGTGTACAATATGTAAGTCAAAAACCAAGTAAAGATTTGGAGAAATAAGGTTTCCGACATAAATTGGTCAAAACTGGCATGCTTCTGTCATATGTGCTCAGTTTTGTTCGCCTTTGAAATATGTACTTAATAAAAGTGCACAAATCGACTTGAAACTTATTCAAACTTGTTTGGACCATTATTTAGCTGGACAAATATCTAAACTCATAAAGTTTTGAAAAATGTTTCAAAACCACTTTTGAACCGAACACAAATTGTTTCGAAGCACATTTTTAACACAGGAAATATCTCACTTTATATTATCAACCTGTTCACCAAATTTCAAGCTCCAGTATCTTAACTTAGGTGTGGGACAAATTTATGAACTCTATTCAAACCAAATTTAAAAATCTTAATAATTTTAGTATAATATTTCAATTTAAAGTTCTACACCAAAAAAAAATTCCCCATTATCAAATTCTTTTGTTCTACTACTTAAACGATTTGCATTTCACACCATTTTTCCCACCATTTCATTGATGGACTGTGATGGACAAAGTTGATAAGAAGCTTAATGTTTTTGTTGATGTTGTTTGAAAAGAATAAATATTCTAGAAAGTGTCAACGCTAGAAAGCTCAAGTTTGAAGTTTGACCATTTATATTAATCGCTCTGTTAGCAAATTTGTTAAGATGAAACATTTTGCTCATCGTTATGTGATACAATACTTTCATTTTTAGCCATGTCAAAAGTCTAACAAAATATTATGCAAATTTTTGGGCGGTAGAGCTTAAAAGAGGTCGTATGAGCGACTAGCAAAAATGTTCTATTGTTTTATCAAATGCTTATGAGGACTACGTACTCTTTGTTTGATTTCGACCGCTAATCCGTGCTATAAAATTGAGGTACGAAAACGGAACCAAACAATGAAAATAAAAGACCCAACACTGAACCTTTTACTGATTCTTATTAAAATTCTGATTCTGACATCAAATTACTTAAATTTTTTCGCTCATACGTTTGTGTTTTAAAACCATCTAAAAGATATTCATAGATTTTTCGAGCAAAGCTCTTTTACGGAAATTTAACTTCTTTGGCTACGCTTTTGTATTTGCAAAGTCAACCGCTTTTACCATTTGCCATAGCAGCAGGTGATTTGTGGGTGTGTGGAGTATGAGGGTGCAGCAGTGAATTATTCTTGATTTAACAGTGGGTTAACAGTCTTAGCCGGGTGTGGCGTACCACTTGTATGTGTGGCTGCTGGTGCGGGAGGTTGTGGGTTCGATCCCGCCTCGGACCATCTAATAGAAAAAGTTTTTTCTTTCTTTAGAAAAAAGCTTTTAGACAGACACTCGATCACCTTCACCAGCTACTGGCGCCAGCTGTGAAGTAACTAGCCATGAAAATGCAAAAATTCTCTAACTATTACCGTTCGGATTCGGCGTTAAACTGTAGGTCCCTTTCTTTTGTGCGAAAAATTATAAGCACACACGCCAAGAGATTGAGAGAAGCTTGGCCCTGGCCCTCCTGTAGGTGCTGGTTGAGCCAATTTTAGATTTTACAACAGTGTCTTAAAAGTGTCTTAACAGTGCATTAACAGTGTCTTAATAGTAACTTATCAGTGAATTAACAGTGACATAACAGTGGCTTAACAGTGACTTAATAGTTACTCAACATTGACTCAACAGTGATTTTATTTACATTTAACCCATTAATCAATTCAGGAAATACCCTAAGCAAAGTCGACCACTGAGCAAGTGTGAGAGCAGGCGAACCACTGACCAGGAAGTGAGCGAATAACCGAACCGTAAATTTAAGATAGTAACTTAACGAAATAGAACAACTGTACCACCGAACAAAATGACTAAAGTGAACAACTGCACAAAGTTACTCACTTGGTTCACTTCACATCCAAGAGCGTTATAGAAGCTTTGTTAGGCCCTTTTAACTGCTGAAGCCAAGTTTACACAGAAAACTCACTCGACTATCAGGCATAAGAAAGAACAGGCAACCAAATCATAGTTAAGAATGTAAGCAGTTGGCACTTTGCCGCTTAGCCAGCGATAAAGCCTATAGTCTAGCGGCAAGACATTCGCTTAGAAAACGTCGAGGTCGTGCGATCAAGTCTCCCGTAGGAGCATAGTTAGGTTTGGGTATATTAAAATTATTCGGATGTTTGTAACGCATAGAGGAAAGCATCTCCAACCACATAAAGCAGGGGTGCCCAAGCCCATTCTGCAAGCCACGCATTCGGTGTTGTTTTACGCAAAGGTATAGCAAGAGCGTACGGCCTTCACGCAAGCCTCGGATGACTACAGCATATAGCTGCCATAGAAACGATTAGACGAAAAAGTAGTGAGTGTCACCTTCCATATAACCTTATTAACATGGAGTTAATCGTACTATAGAAACGGTTATACAAAAACCGAATCGGCATCGAGAGCTGGCCTAATTATCTATATTTTATACAATCCTTTCAATTCATTCTTTTTATACCCTTGTAGAGGGTATATTAAAACTGTCCAGATGTTTGTAACGCATAGAAGGAAGCATCTCCGACCACACAAAGTATAAATATTCTTGATCAGCATGACGAGTTGAGTTGATATAGCCATGTCCGTCTGTCCGTCCGTCTGTTTCTATGCTATCTCCTCCGTCAGTTTTAAAGCTATCTTAACCAAACTTTGCACGAAGCCTTTTGGTACAAATACGCTGCACATTTGTCGGAGTCGGCCGGATCGGATGACTATATCATACAGCTGCCATAGGAACCATCGGTCGAAAAAGTAGTTTTAGTGAGAAAAACTTTTTTGTCTTCAACGCAAACGTCCCCAATCCTCGTATTTCTAAGTTTTCTATGCTTTTACATAATTGTACCAAGTTTTATGAAAATCGGACAACTATCTAGTATAGCTGCCATACAAAAGATATGTCTGAGAAAAGTCTTAGTAGGAAAAACTTTATTGTTTTCAATGCTATCACTCCCAAACTTGTCAATAATGAATATTATATGCTACTGCACAATTCTACCAAGTTTGATCCAAATCGGATGACTATAGCATATAGCTGCCATAGGAACTATCGGTCGAAAAAGTAGTTCTAGTGAGAAAAACTTTTTTGTTTTCAATGGTAGCGTCTTTATACCTTCCAGTTTGTGAATATTATCAGTTTCCACACAATTTTGGGGAGTTCGGTCAAAATCGGATGAACACATCGTATAGCTGCCATATAACAAACTGGGAAGCAAATGCACAAAGTAGTGGCACCATCATGCTACAAGGGTTTATAAACTTTGGTCGAGGCGAAGTCAGCTAATAATAGAGGAATTATTATGTTTGAAATTTTCACGTCATTTTTTTCATGTGTAATACATTTTATGTATGAAACTTCTACAATATATGCACAGAGCCAGCTTACGGCCGCGTAGACACCAACGCAAAAATCACAAGTAACAGAAAGAGAAACCCGACTATTGTGTGCTCGTGGCTGTCGGATACACACGAAATCAGTCGTCACTCAACAACAAAATCTGCATTGATGACGACGCACACACATCTATGTTGTTGCGTTCGAATTTTCAAGAGTTATACGAGAGAAAGAGAAGAAGAGAAACATATATGAAGTTGTTGTTGCACCACGCTTAACCATATGCTATGCGTGAGGGCTATTCGCGCAACAACGAATGCGCAGCGCGCGCATAGGGCATTCTATTTGACAGAAATGTAATTAATTTGAAGCTTTTGGGTTTATTTCGTATTCCCGGGTGTTTTTGAGAACATAATATAGTTTGAAACAAAGCTGCCTTCATTTAAAATTCTGCAGAAGGTTCGGTCTGGAGGGTCGAACCCATCGTGAAGTACAATTTAATAAATTATTTGATATGTTTATCAACAGCTATTGACTTTAGTCCAATAGCACACCATTATTAAGGCTATCAATCATACTTCCCCTTCTAAAAGTCCCTGGTCTTTCCACTTAGTACTCGTACAACTTTACTTTTGCTTTGTTTGCCTTCTCATAGCCGTTATATACCGAGTTTGGATATAATTTACAAAACGGATATACAGTAGATAATGCACCAACCCAAGCAGTACTCAGAAGCTGTGATCTAAGTATCTTTCCATTTTTTCCCCTCCATATAAAGGGGTAAGTACAAATAAATTACTTTAGTTAGTCAAGAAATTCCGAGATCCTGTTTAACGTTCACATCTAATCATTATTAATGATTCATCATGCAAATTTTCTCTGTGATTTTTGTGGGGTTGTAAAAGTTTATGTTGAAGAAGTGAACGAAGTGAGTGCCTGTGATAAATTTGGTGGTATGTATGACTCATGTCTGCTAAAAGCTCGACCAACCTATGACTAATCCCATGCTAATCATAGGTTCCAAGTGCATTATCCAGTTCATTGGTTCAATTGACAAACATACTCGTGATCGTGCTCTCTTACTCGTACATATGTAGTGCATGATATTCTAGAATTTACGAGTTGTTTTGCTGTCTTAAAATCTTTTTTGTTTATTCAAGACTTTCATTGCGCACGACCAGTTTATGATCATTTTGTTTATCGCAGACAACATGACGCTTGGCCTAGCCAGCACTGCAGATCAGTCATACGAGAATACTATAATGCTGTTGCAATTTTTCGTCTCGGCCAGTTTGCACCAACTGTGCAGAGCCGGGTCTAATTGTTTGTGTTGTGCACTTGATTCATGAAACAAAAGCCAAAACAAAAATTTATTTATTTTTATCATGTTTCTATTATCAGCATGATGCGGTGCTTTCTGCTAGACTTCGTGGAAACTTTTGTCACGAGTATGGGATTTGCACAGATTAGAACAACAAATCTACATATATTTTGCGGCAGCGACTCCTTGAAATGGAGAGCATTATATTGCAACTGGCTTCATCTTGTGATGACTCGTTTTGCGTTAGCAATTCCCTGGATAGTTCTTTGTATTGAAATCGAGAACCTTCGACTTTATCAAGCTTTTACCAGATTAACGACTCAGGGATATTGTTTTATATATCAAAATTGATTTAGGGTTCCCTTGGGGACATACGTATAATTTGCTTACATATTGTTTCAATGACTCAATAAGTTATACTTTTCTCAAGGAAGTGGTATGTGGTGAGGAGATGTGTTGATCAGCATGGCTTGTACCAAATTATGTTTACAGTTCAGAAAACCGAAACCTCTGGGGAGACTTCAGATTTGAAACTTTGATTGAAATGTTTAGTATATTTTGTAAACAAACTTGCACGTCATGTGGTCCATTTTTTGGGGGGGGTTTTCCGTTTTTATTTCATTCTTAAGAAATCTGTTTATTATGACAAAATATTGTGAAATATTAGAAAAAAAAAATTTCCACTAAAAACGGTGGCATATTTTAATCGAAACTTCTTGAACATATTGGAAAGTACCAAAACGAATGAGTGACTGATTAGGCCAAAAAGTACAAATATTTTTTTTTACTTGTTTGTCATCAATATTGAAGAATTTTGCGGCAATTGGTCCTCGCTATGTTTATCACGTACGCAATTGGTCCTCGTTATTTTTGTCACGTCCGCCTTTATAATATCAAAAACCCGAGAGTTCTACGAACTATTTACTGTTTCCCAATCTAAAAAATTTGTCAACATTTAAGAGTCGAAAAGTATATTTTATTGTTTTTATTTCAGTAGTTCGATACATTTCACTATACTTGAATCCCTAGTTCTGTCTGAGACATCTTAGGTTACCCAGTTTCGGTCATCTAATAAAAAAGTATTTAAATATTACCCAGACAAGCTTTTGAATCCCATAGGTTTCCACACAAGCGTGGCTCTTTGAATTTATATAAATAGTATTAAGACCTTTGTACAGCTATACAGACAACAAAGGTACAAGAAGAAGGAATGACCTTCAATTTCGCTGAGGTGAACCTGGCCATTAGGTAATAGGTAAACCTGCGAAGGTAATTGGACCATATGGCCCGGTTACCATCATGCTAAAGCATTTGGGTCCCCAAGATTTGGCTATACCCGATATATGGAAGACGGGTAATCACGGAGGCCTATTACTTTACTGTCACCAGTAATTAAGCTCTTAGAAGCCCTCCTACTACCTACCCTAAAGGAACACTTACCCCCTGCCAAGCACCAACTCGGCTTTAGGGAAGGCCACAGTACCACCACCGCACTCTGCGAGCTAGCACATGAAAGGTCCATCATTGTCGCGCTTGAGGAGGCTTTTTATATGGTTAACCATACGACCTTGCTTCAGATCCTTCTACCCAGTACTCTGCCATGCAACACCAAGAGATGGCTTCTAAACTAGGTGTGGGAAGGCAGTCCCACGTATAATTTAGAGGAGCAACGTCAGGAAGTAGATAGCTGGAACAGGAAGTACCGCAATTAGGAGTCCTCTCTCCCCTGCCGTTCAATCTATACTTATAAATCGGTAGACCCGACTGACTGACTGACAGATTATCAAACCACAGCCAATACCGCTTACCCTAGAGATCTAAGACTTGGCATAGACCTTCGATTAGTTATGCAGACGCGTACTATGAAAGAAAACTTGGAAATGTTGACCGCAAAGTGGGTGAAAATGCCAAAAAAAAAGTTTTTATATATATATCCCATACCTCTCTATTTTCTCTGTAACTGTTGTCTATTGTCTCCATACATAATTGAAACCAACAACAGTCGCAAAGAAATAACAGTTATGCTCTCACGACATTTCTGCTCTCATGATCAAAATCCGCGGGAGTGCACTACAAATAGCACCAACAACGACAAAATGTACTTTTTGCGTGCCGGGACACCTCCCTTCGTTTGATTCAATGTAAGCGAAGACTTCATTTTGATTCAATGGAAGCCAAATTATTATTTCGATGTTGCTTATGAGCAATGGGAATTTGTGAGAAGAAGAAAACTAACAAAGAGTAAAACCACTAACAATAATATACACCAGGGTTCCCCAAGAAGAGAGCCCTAAAATGTGACTGTGTCTCTCTCTTACACACAGTGATGTACGACTTCGGCAAGTATTCGGTGTGAATAGGCGAGTATGTTCGCCCCCCAGGGGCTATGGCTGGAGAACTCTGATATACAATCGCTGCTAAGCCCTCTCTTTTTTCACTGTAACAGTCGCAAAAGAATAACTGTTGAGCTCTGAAATCTTCTCACTTCTGCTCTAATACTCTTATGATCCACATGCGTGCTCTGCAAGTAAAACCAACAACAATGCAGGTGGGTTCTGTGTTTGTGGATGTGTGGGAAGGGGGAAACAGTGGAAAATGTGGGGTGGGGAGGAGTGTAGGGAGCGTGGAAGGAGTTGGGAAAAAAGATGGATAGCAAATTTGAATTAAATATTGATTGAAGAGTATCTGCCATGAGGTCAAGTTGTGAATTCAGTGCGTCCCATGAAACCCACTCTTTTTTATACCCTTGTAGAGGGTATATTTAAAGTGTCCAGATGTTTGTAGCGCATAGATGGAGGCATCTTCGAGCACATAGTGTATATATTCTTGATCAGCGTCTGTTTCTATGCTATCTCCTACGTCAGTTTTAAAGTAACCGTAACCAAACTTTGCACGAAGTCTTTTGGTACAAATACGTTGCACATTTGTCGGATTCGGCCGGATCGGATGACTATAGCATATAGCTGCCATAGGAACTATCGGTCGAAAAAGTAGTTTTAGTGAGAAAAAGATTTTTATCTTCAACGCGAACGTCCCCAAACCTTGTATTTATCAGTTTTCTATGCTTTTACATAATTGCACTAACTTTTATTAAAATCAGACAACAATATAGTATAGCTGTCATACAAAAGATAGTTCTGAAAAAAGTCTTAGTAAGAAAAACTTTTTGTTTTTGATTCTATCGCTCCCAAACTTGTTACTGGTCAATATTATATGCTTTCAAACAATTCTGCTAAGTTTGATTCAAATTGGATGACTAGAGAGTGTAGCGGCCTTAGGAACGATCGGTAGAAAAAGTAGTTCTAGTGAGAAAACCGTTATTATTTTCAATAGTAGCGTCTTTATACTTTCCAGTTATGAATATTATCGGTTTCCACACAATTTTGGGTAGTTTGGTCAAAATCTGATGAATATATATATATATAACAAACAGGCAAGCAAATTGTGTGGCATCCCTGGCCACCTCTGGTCACACCATTCATCTAGCACCATCCCTACGCAGTAGCAGAACGACAACACACGCGCCATCCCTGACGAGCAGTTTCCGGCTGGCTTCGATCACGCGCGGGTGGCTCCCGCTTCGCTCGGTTCAACTCAACGATAATTGTTAGCTTACGTTGTGTTCAATAAAGTTAGTTATACATTGAACCTTGTAGCTAAAATTATCACAGTAGTGGCGCCATCTATTGCTGAGTCGTCGAAAATTATTTAATTTATTGTTAATTTTTTTTTAATCTTTAGTTTAATCTTTAATTAGTCTTTAGTTTAATTCTTCGTTGGTCCGGTTCTGTTATAGAGAGACTTTTTTTTGTGTGACAGAGATCATTGTAGTTCCGACTAAAACCTTTTCGTTCCCGTTCCCTACTTCCCCAAGTCCAGCTTCTTGAGTTGTCAGAGACCCATCTGTGTACCACTGAATTGTGTGTGGTTGCATTTTATATGTTGCTCAGAGATGATAAAATAGCAGACTGATTCAATTCCTTTTAATTTTCCACAATTTTCAAAAGTATCAAATATTTCACAATTTTGAAGACAGTTGGTTCTAACCTTTAATCAGACAATCGATAGACGAGTTAAAAGCGAGAGCCACACAGTATGTGTGGCAGCACTCTTATAGTTTATCACTTATGTACAAACTTTGGGCAACCCAGTGACCGAGTTTATAGTTAAAATTTAGCTTTTTTTCCACAATTTTAAACTTGATTCACCCTCAATTGAGCAGCAAACCAAAACCAAGGCATAGTTAAGTTGTAAGATCAAATCGTTAAACACAATTCTGAGAGGGCGTACAGGAATTTCATTGGCTTTCTTATCTGGTTAAGTACTCGTATTCCGGATGTGTGGAAGTCAAGTGAATGTCAGTCTTTTCCAGATCACTTGGGTTTTTTCTTCTTTCACAACTGATATCGCCAGAAGCGAGCCTCTGGGAATGTCGCGTCAAAATAAAAAATAAAAACACACAGAGTCATAACTCTTGGGCTTGACACCAACCCACAATGGTCAATCATAAATTGCGTGGATTTTTCGCACCTTATGATTTATGGTTTTGCTAATTTTCTTGGTACTGCTAATTTGATAACCCCAATCCAATCCACGGGAGAAAGAAAAACTCTTTGGGTGTGTTTAATTTTTTAGTAAAAATTTTTAAATTTTTTATTCTTTGTGTTGGTTTTTTTTTTAGTGTGTTGTTTTGTTTGTTGTTGTTTTTATCAATCTTTTCTGGTTTTTGTTTTCATTCTTAGACACTCATTATGTTCTCTATATCACGTGGTCTTACAAATCTACATTTCTTTTTTCCTTCATTTAAAACTTAAAAGCAAGAGAAAACCCTAAGAGGCTTAGCATTAATGTACAAAACTATATTAAAAATGGAGATATATGTATGTAAATATGTGTCAAAATGTTGTTGTTTGTTTTTGTTTTTTTTTTTTACTTTTTCAAAAAAAGTATTCAGCTTTTGTTGTTTTTGTGGAAGACTTTTGCTGATTTGCTGTTTTGCTTAAGCAGAGAGACAGAGAGAGAGAGATGGAAAAAAAAAACAATACATGATACTCTATATGAGGCAATTCAACACCAAGTACTTGGATTGAGGTAGTTTGGCGATGTGTAAGAAAAATACCGTTTTTTTGTTGTTGTTTTTGAATGAATTACATAATAATAATAAATAAATTATAACAATTTGTGTGTGCGTGTATGAAAGTCTTGACCTCGTTGAGGGTTTATGGAAAAACTCTCAACGAAGTGCAGGACCAACAGGAAGTCGCATGTTTTTTGGCACTTCAAAGCAACATTTGCGTGATCCTGGCGAAATGTGGTGAAATGTCTGCGCATGCTCACAACGCCTGCGCATGTGTGTGTGTGGGTGAATGTGTGTGTGTGTGTGTGTGTGTGTAGGTGTTTGTGTGTAACGCCCATCAGTCTTTAAAGCGGGGAGATTCCTTCAATTGAGCCAACTCTTGGATTTACCAAGGCCGCCAGGGCTGTTCCTCTTCCTTGATCTGTTTCTTGATCACCAGCGACAAGGGTTGCTGCTCCAAGGGCACACGCTGTATAACCGAGGGCTTAATGTCCATGGCCTCATACGCCGAATTGGCCGGACTGGGTGGGGCATAATGATGATGATGATGATGGTGGTGGCTGCTGCTACTGCTGCTGCTGGGCGCCGACTCATAACCCGCTGAGGAGTGTGAACTGGCCGATCCGGTGCTGGCGGTACGCATAGGTGGCTGCTGTTGAGCAGCCGCTGCTGCTGCTGCTGCTGCCGCAGCCACAGCCAATTGCTGCTGCTGCTGTTGTTGCTGCTGCTGCTGCTGCTGCTGTTGCTGCAACAACTGTTGCTGCTGTTGTTGGGTTAGACTCTGGGGCAATACCAATGCTATGCTGCCATTGGGCAATTTAGTGGGTATCACCTGCATACCATTGGGCAGGAAATAACCATTGGCATTCTGTTGGATTTGGCCAAAAAGATAGGGTGCGGCTGTGGCCGTTGATGTCTGCTGCGACATATCCTGTTCCGGGGAACTGGGCGGTGAGGGCAACATCTGGGCATGTATGGATTGGGCTGCTGCGGCTGCCTGTTGCCGCTGCTGATGATGCAATTCCGTTTTGACACCATTAATACAGTTGCTCAGATGTTGCAACAAACGACGACGCTGGGCAGGCTCAATGCCCGGAAAACGACCCACTTCATTAACACAATCGGCAAAGCCGGCCTTGAATTTGTTGATGATTTTAGGATCGGCCGCCTGTTGCATGGCTGCCTGTTGACGTTGCAGTTCCTGCAAATGTTTCACTGTTTTCTCCAATATGTCGGCTTTTTCCAATTTGGAGTGGCGAGCGGGCTAAAATGAGCAAGAGATGGAGAATTGGGAGATTAGTGATGTGTTTTTTTTGTAGGTTTGGAAGTATAAAATTAGGAAATATGCGAGATTTGCTGATGGCAGTGCAGATTTTGATGCAAAGAAAATCATTTGTAATAACAACAAGCTTAGGTAAGAAATGGCTGCTGTGTATGTGCCTATGGTAGAGTGCTTCATAACAACATTTGTGCTCCTAGTGCACTTTTAGCTTAGACTCTTGACGTTAAACTTAGGTGCCCTTTATCTTAATATCACTAGTGCACTTTTAGCTTAGACTCTTGTTGTTGAACTAAGGCGCCTAGTATTCTATTATCACTCATTTTTTTGGTTTGAAATTTATAATTTATTATTTAAGAGTTTATCAGCCTGCTAAATTTACAACTTTAAAACTTAAACTTCTGTCCAAAATATTGACAAAAGCTGAATATTTCAACTCACTAGAGTTGAAATTCTTGTAATGGTTGATTTTCAAATTTGGCAGTTATCTCGAGGTTTACTCGTACCTTCCGGTTACTACAATAGTCATTCAGCAGCTCTAACTATGCCCAACATGAAAATTCTTTAGGTCTTAAGGCCTGTTCTCTATTTCTATTTTCGTTTTCGTATGAATAAGATAGTTATTCAAAAGTGTTTCTATTCTTATATGAAGCATTGTGATAAAAATAATTTTTAGTCGATCTCAGAATAGGCCTTAATGTTCTTATTATAATTCACTTTACCTAGGTTTATCATTTGAAAAAATCATTTGATTTTATCTGAAGTGAAAGTATAATTAGGTACTAAATAGGTACTGAATAGGTACTGAATAGGTATTGAAAAATTGATTTATATACAGATTTTCTTAGAGCATTATAAAAATGTGCCCAACAAAGTCTTAATTCTCATAGAATTTTATAGCATAAAGTTGGTTTGATGAAAATCTATCATTTAACATTGCATTGAATCAAACGAAAAGACAAAGGAAACTATTGAATAACTTTACCAGGCCTGTTCTCGTTTCCGAAATCGATTGATCGGAATTGGTGGAAATTTTGATTTGCAAGAAATTATTAAAGAATACTGACGTATCGACTTGCCATCAAGAGGGTTGAATATAGATAAATGGGTTTTGAAGTTAAGAGCCGAATAATATTTAACAATTCCGATTCCCCACTATTTGATCGAAATCGAAAACGGATGCAGGCCTGATAGTCTAGCTAGTATTTCATCTGACTCTTTATATCTTTTCCCTAGTAAGGAAAATACTTTAAGAGTATCATTATTCTAGTTAACTGCAGATGACAGAACTATTAAGTAAAAGGCTTAGGAAAATCTGTGCTGAACGAAAGCATTACTTTTGTTTTTGTGTTGAAAACGTTAAAAAAATTACACTAATTGCATTTCTTAATACAAATTGCCATCTCAAACGGATACTATCAGCCATGTTCCCATTTTCGCTTTCACAAAAATTTTGCGATTTTGATTTAAAATTTGGTCCAAAGACCGGTTTGAAATAGAAAAATTTTAGCGAAAGTGAAAATGGGAGCATGCCTGTATTTCCCAGATTTGTTGGCATAAGTTCAATGATATATGGGATTTTCGATTTTCTAACCTTAAGCTGACGTTCTACAGGCAAATAATTTGCATTAAATTTTGATGAAAATTTGGCTAAATAGCTTTGATAGCAGATTTTGATGGACCTAAAACTATCAGCCATGCTCTTATTTTTTAACCGGTTTTTGATCCAAATTTGGGCTCAAAAACGCAAAATTTTTGAGAAATCGAAAATGTGAGCATGGCTGTATGTTTTCCATACGCAAATAATTTGTTCATATATCACCAAAAAATTTGCTAATTTCAACAAAATCTGTGCAAATTATTTACATTGATTCTTTAGCTTAAAGAAGTTTTAATTATTACCTAAGCTTGAAATTTGAAAACTACATTTTTATTTTAAGACTTTTGAAGCAGCTTTATCTGCGTTTTAGCTACCTAAAGCTATGTTCACAAAGGCAAATAATTTGCACAAATTTTAATGAAATAGCCAATAAGCCTAAATAAGCCGAATTAGCAAACTTTAATTCCATATTTGATCAAATTATTGGCGTATTTGGAGTTTTAAGTCTGCAAATATGAATTGGATACTTTAACAAATTTTCATAAAAATTTGTGCAAATTATTTGCCAGTTTGAACAAAGCTTTATACACTTTATTTGTGTAAGTCTAGTATTGAGAATGACAAAAGTTAAGCTTTGGCTTGTTTTTAAGGCTTAAGACTTGTCCGCAAGTTCCCTCTTCCTCTTTTAGAGCTTCCATATCTTTAGACGCATTTCCTTATAAATAAAAATATTCTAAATACTTACGTCTTTTTTGGTGGCATCCAAAATTAAAGTTTTGAGCTCATTTAAGCAATTGTTAATACGAGCGCGTCGGCGTTTTTCCATTATGGGTTTATTTGACTGTAAGCAGAGAAATAAAAAACAAAAATTACAGATTAGTCAGAGTTTTTTTTTTTGTTTCTTTCTTTTTTTTTTTGCATAGCTAATTTGACCTCATGCAGCGACCCAAAAATAGAGGAAGCTGCATGGGTCTTTAATTGGACACACACCGAAGAGAGACCGAAGAGGCCGCAAGCCTGAGAAGCTGAGTCTAAAACTGGCTGACAGCCAACATTTAGTCGCACGGCGCGTGCTCTATTTATATAACAGCATAAAAATAGTTTGGCGGTTATAAATTACAGCCGCAAACGAGGCATCCCAGCTAAAAATATAGTGTGTGTGTACCACCAGGTACAACAACAAGGTCGACCAAATTTGGTTCTTTAGCTTTTAACCGTTTTGGCCAAAATTGCAGCCACCACGCGGTGGCGCACGCGCCAAGTGGCAGACTCTATTTGGATGCCTCAACCGTAGTGGGCAGCAGACTCCATATGAATGAAAGACCAACCACGTAAAAACGACCACCAACGCCAAGCGCGTGTGTTGGCGAAGCCGTCGGCTGTTTTGGGTTGACATGTGGGAGACGACAACAAATTGTTGGCCAAAAAGGAAATGCATTTGGGGGCACTATTCCACTGTGGGCGTAATCCATTTTTTTTTATTTCTTTTTGTAACTTACCCGACGATCACTTTTCAGCGGCGTCTCCTTCAGCTGCGAGGGCACCACCGCGGTACCCAAAACATTTGCTGTCATATTGGCTGCTGTCACGCCGGTAACCATTTCGGCCAAGAATTGTTTATTAATTTTAAGACACAGTTTTGTTGTTTATTCTCACTTGGCAGCAAAAGATTTTTGGTTGTTTTTTTTCTTTAATTTGCTGCAATTTTTAATTTCAATTTCAGTTCTTTTCACTTTCACGCAAAAACTACGTAAATATTATGTGATTGTATTTTTGCTCTCGGTTATTTTGGTTTAGCGTTTTTCTGTTGAGAACGAACCGCACGCTTTGAGTAACGGCAAGCGAATGAATGTCGGGTTCTGACTGCAGTGCGGTTAAAAGATACAAATACACACGAGCCCGAATACGAACGAGGGAGCACGATCGTGTCGGCCGAGTGAAATACGTAGACTACCTTATCGCTGGACTAACAGCAGAAGACTGACTGATTGATCGACAGGTTTGTTGGCTAAATCGCCGCGACGAGACGCGAGCGCGAGCTCGAGCCACACGACCAGGCGGGGGCATACCTACACGAAAAAAAGAGACACACTGAGAGTGTAGGTAGGTAGGCTAGCGCTTTCGTTTGCTACCTGTGTAGTATGTGTGCTGTACCTCATACCTCCAACACTTCTTCCTTTTTGGAAATATATTAAAACCCCCAGTGAGAATTCACCTCTGCCGGAGCGGGATTCACAAGCGAGAGAGCGTACTTTGCTGATTCATGCGGCGGCCAACGCGACGACGACGACGACGTCGCTGGCCATAGAAGGTGAAAATAGCGGCAGCAGCGGCAGCCACCGCACGATATGACGCCACCCCAGTGCGACAGGTTCGGTTCGGTTTTTGGTCTGCTGTGTGTGTCTGTCTGTCTCTCTGTCTGTCTATTTCGATGTGGTGGGGTCGCTAAACAGTAAACAAGATCACAAGGTTGCCTTGGGGCTGTGCGCACGCCAAGCGGAAGCGGGCGGTTCAGACGGTGACGCAGTCCCACCCCCCATACCCAGAATCGACTGACTGCGAGTATGTTCCAATTTTTCTTTATATCGCGTTTAGGGCGTCATGTAAAACTCATTCCCCATGCCAGTCGCCGCAATTAAGTGAAGGTCGTCTTAACGATTTTTATAATGGATCGATCGAAGCGTACGTTCGAGGTTGCGTGATTTACACGTGCCCTATGCGATGCTTAGATTCAATTTGATGGCATCTACGTGGTTTAAGGGACTTTCACGTTTCACAGGTGTGTTTACATTATTTTTCATTAATGATGCATCGAAGGTTGGTTTTGGTCAGTGTACTACAAGTGACTTGCCAGAAACTTCTGAAAAATTTGTTCTTCTCAGTATTAAACTGTTTTCATTTTTTGGTAGACGAAGAAAACTGGGTTCAAAATAAATTGGAAAAAACACGAATATGTCCTTGAACTTAGTGTTCCATGATTATTCTTTGGCCAATTAATACACCAAAAAAAGAAATTTTTTTTTAACCCTTTCCTTGTGAATTTTTATTCACTCAGAGAAAAAAATGGAGATTTTCATACTTGGATAAAGAATGTTCAATCCAAGTACCGTACTTCTGTACGGTAAGAATGAAAATTTTTGATGGAAGAGCGAAATTCTTGATCCAAGAATAAATTTTTGATCCCGACATTCTTGATTCAAAATGTGCAACACTTGGTCGAGGTACGAATATTCTCTAAATTAAGTATTCAGAATATATTTGAATGGAAAGGGTGGGAGGGAGAGACACGACCGACCGACTTGGTGTTGGTCATAGTTTTTTTACCCTTGCAAAGGGTATTATAATTTTGCCCAGAAGTTTGCAACGCATAGAAATATTCATTTCCGACCCCATAAACTATATATATTCTTGATCAGGGCGATGAGCTGAGTCGATTGAGCTTTGTCCGTCCGTCTGTCTGGCCGTCTGTTTCTACGCAAACTAGTCTCTCAGTTTTAAAGCTATCGAGCTGAAATTTTGCACAGAGTCTTTTTACTGCACGCTGCTAATATGTCGGAACCAACCGGATCGGATGACTATATCTTATAGCTGCCATAGGAACCATCGGTCAAAAAACGGGTCTTAGTGAGAAAAACTTTTTTGTTTTCAATGTTAGCGGCCTTAAACTCGGCCATTATTAATATTATTTGCTTTCAAACAGATTTGCAAATTTTGGTCAAGATCGGATGACCATATCTTATAGCTGTCATAGGAACCATCGGTCAGAAAATGGGTCTTAGTGAGAAAAACTTTTTTTGTTTTCAATGTTAACGTGATTAAACTCGGTCATTAATAATATTATATGCTTTCAAACAGATTTGCAAATTTTGGTCAAAATCGGATGACTATATCTTATAGCTGCCATAGGACCGATCGGTCGGAAAATGGGTCTTAGTGAAAAAAACTTTTTTGTTTTCAAGTAAATCGTTCTTAAAGTCAGTGATTCTTAATATTAAACGCTTTCAGACTAATTTGAAAAAGTTGATCGACATCGGGTGACTATATCTTATGGTTGCCCATAGGACCGATCGGTCGGAAAATTATTCTTAGTGAGAAAAATCTTTTCTGTTTTAAAGTTTATCTTTCTTTAACAACGCGATTGTTTATTTGATATGTTTTCAAAAAGATTCGCGAAATTTGGTCGAAATGAGATGTTTATCTGTCGGAAAATGGGTTTTAGTTAAAATTTTTTTAGATTTTTTTGTAAGCGTATAAAAACTTCGGCACAGACGAAGTTAACTTGGGAAGTTTCTTTTATTTTTTTTCAATGTTTTTTATTTTTATTTCAGGTGTTCTTAACATTGTCACTATTTTGTACTATCCTTTAATCGATTACTTCTTCACACTCGAAATGATCAACATTTAATGAATTAACGATCGACCGCTAACATCTAACAACGACAGTGCTCTGCACTCAATTACCGATTGCGCCCTCCTCTCAGTAGTTTCTGCACACACCCCTCTTCCATGACAAATGAAACTGTGAGAGTGTATTCAACGATATTCTCGCAAAGTTTGCTTGCTCTCTACGCTCCGATACTTCTCTTCACTCCTCTTGCCTATCAAAACCGACTTGAGAACGAATTTAGCTCGATTTCAAGAGCGAAATTCTTGAAAATTCAAGAACGAATAGATTTTAAAATTATTCGTTCTCCTTTTTTCCTTGTTACCTTACCAAGCCTTATGTTCCATTAACATATTTTGGCCAACTTTTACACTGGAAAACTAATTTTACTTTCCTAAAAACTATTTAACCTTTTCTTTATGAATTTCTATACCTTTTATCTATCATATCTGTTATTTCCAAGAAAAGACGAATCCCGATGGGGTTTGAAATATATTGGAAAATCAAAAACTCGTGTTTGTTTTGTATATTAGTACGTAAAAAACATTGACCTCGAGCCAGCCAGAAACGCCAAATGAAAAAAAAACATAGCTCGCTATCCATAGCAACAGAAAAGCTCTACGAAAATCTCTTTCTGAATACTTTAAGTCAAATCAGTAAGGGGTATAACGACTTTTACTTTAGCTTTTCTTTCCGGAGTACTTTCTAATGGAATAGGGTTCAGTTTAAAAACAAAAATATTACACAGAGAAAAGTTTGACGTTCTAATGGTTCTTATTTTCCGTTTATAAGACATAAAATGAAATGAGCTTAGAGCTGCTTGATTAACTGAGTAAATGTATATTCTTCGATCATGAGTATGTAAAGCAGGGTTCCCCAAGCAGAGAGCGCGAAAATGTGACTGTGTCTCTCTCTAACACACAGTGATGCATGACTTTGGCAAGCAGTCGGTGTGAATTGGCGAGTAAGTTCGTGCCCCAAGGGCTATCGCTGGGGAACTTTGATGTAAAGGTATTTGACGGCCTTCTCGGTGGAGAAACTCCCCCTCCTACTGTGTCATCGAGCTTAGCATTTGCTCTATATGTGCACTTGTGCGGCCTTATTGTATCAGTGTCTCTGACTGTGTCTGTATGCGTGTAAGTAAGTGCTCCGCTAAAGTCTCGTCACCACTTTAGTGAATTAAAAGTTAGTGTTTTGTTCCACTAATAATATTTATTCTTAACTTTAATAATGTAATAAAAGTCGTTCTGTGCGTTAGTCAAGCGGCTCGTAAATTTAATATGGGAAACAAAGGGCACGAGAGACAAGCTCAAAGTACTCAATTAGAGGCAACACAAAGTCATCAACTAGAGGCACCTCAACTAGAGGTAAAGGAACTACAAAGTCCTCAACCAGAGGCAAACTAAACCAGAGGCAAACTCAACCAGAGGCAAACTGAAAAAGAATTTTTAGAAAAAATGTCAATTATACAAATTATTTTTAAGTTTTAGGCGATTTCCCTACTTAATTGAATTTTCTTAAATATAGAAAAATAATTTTCTGAGTGTTCTATGTGGGAAGTTATCCCAGTCGTATCCACGTCATAAAGTTTCTGAAATGACGTAGTGGGTATACAGTTATCAGTAATGTGGGTAAATGTCGCGGTTTGATGGTTGATTATGGTTGAGTTAGACCCGAGTTGCCCGCGTTTTAGGCTTCAGACTTTCTTAATCTTAGGTCCATTGCCCCCTTACAAACGTTTATTATTCCCCAGAGTCACATCCTCGTTGTTCTGCCTTTCAATCGTTACCTAAATCTGTAAAGACTGACTGCAAGGGGTTTTTATTAAGCAATGGCGAAATTCCTAACTACCATTCGCTAGTATATTCGCTAGCTAAAGGTAATGCAGAAAGAGTGTCAGTTAAATTAGGTTCATGTGGTCATCAGCAGCTTACAAAGTAAAGCACTACTACCCCCCCATTACCGAACCCTCCTGTTGCTACGTCTATAACCCACAAGTTATGCGTTTTATGGTTTATTTAGAAGGTTGCCAACGTCGACAACACCTTCGCGTTCCAATTACAATTTGGCAGCCGATCAAAAGGCGGCCCGCCCGCGGTCAGCTGCCGGAGCTGTGGCAGAGTTAGCGGCAGAGCGGCAGAGCGGCACCGTCACTTGTGCATGCCAATTTAATTGCACACAAAAACGTTGGCGGCGTTTACATCATGCATGCTGCTTGATGCTGGCCAAAAACAGTCAAAGGTGTGGATGTATCTCACAGATACACAGATACAGTTGTTTGCGCGCGCAACGCCCAATTTGATGCCCAATTCTCTTGTTCTTCTTGTTATTGTTATTGTTGTTGTTGTTGTTGTTGTTGTTGTTTGGCGCGCCCGATCACATGCAGCGTCTAAAATAAACTGTGGCAAAAATTTATTGTCGAAAGAACTACAAAAACAACGCAAAAATGTGCGCATTGCTAATTGCGTCTAATTTTAGACAGCGCCAGATCCCCAGCGCCTGTTAAATCTAACAGCGGCAGCGACGCCCACGCGCCAATTGCGACGGTCAACAGCGCCATGTAACTAAAAATAACAGTGCCAGCGAGAGAGGAAGCTCGCTCATTGCGCGCGACTCTCGCGTTTAAAACGCCATAAAAATCGCCAACGCTGTTTTAAACGCGTGCGCCAGCCGATCACAGAGCGAGAGAGAAGACAATCCCCACATATTTCGGTACACATTTTTGGTTGTTATTGTGCAAAGTATTTTATTACTCATTAACGTAACAACGCATTTTGGGCCAAATGGGCTGAGTTCAGCCGGGTTGGGAATGGAAAGGTGGAAAGGGGGTTAGCGGGCGGTTTATTTTCAGCACAAACGTCAGCACATCAACCGACGACAGACATTCTAAATTTAGCCACAGGTAAAATAAAAATTTGCAAAAGAGAATTCGGTTCGGTTTTTGTTTTTGGGGTTGGGTGGTGGCTCTGGGCCAAGCCCCAGATTGCATGAGGCGGAAAACAAGCGATGATAAGGATGAACATGATGAATGGTTTCAACTGGTTAAGTACTATACGATTTGACAGTAAAATTTTATGACAGAATTGACGTAGTTTGCATAATTACGCTTTTATAATTACCTATAATATGTTTGTCCTTTATATAAGGGCTAATTAAATTAACATACGTGGGTGGATAAATGTTAACTTGTTATGTTAACATCGTAGATAGCCATATTGCAACTACACTCTGGAAAAAAATCAAGAACTTTGTACTTGAATTAAATACAAACGGTGACAATATTTACGGTAAAAACAAGAATACCTGGTTCAAGTACCAATTTCTTATTGCCAGAACGATATTTTCAATCTCCAAATACTTGATTTAAAAATATGTCGAACTATATGAAATTCTTTTTGATCATACCTTCAGGTTTTAATAGACTTAAGTACATCAGGGCTGCAAACCGGTTTTGTACCGAAATGGCTCGAACCCGGAGTTCAAATTTTGATATTACTGCGAACCGAACCTTAAACCAAACCAATTTTTAAATAATAGCTGAAGAGGAACCTGTTCTGAACCGAAAATTTTTCGGTTTGGTTCAACAAAAATGATATTCATTCAAAAATCGGACCTACTGCCTACCGTCTTTTTCTGTTTACGGGCCGGCATTGTGCGACAGAGTCTCAAAATCACTCAAATAAAAAGTAATGTAAAACTCTTATGCAACAAGTTTTACGTCTGTTCTCCTGTCAAAATGTGTATTTGAAAATTTTACATTTCTTATCGATAGTTCACAACTGCGAAAAGGGCTTTAACAACACATTTTTCATAGACTAGAAACTGATGTTTTTCTTCACTTTACATGACATTTTAAATATTATTTTGATTTAATTTGAATTACGACAGTTGTTAAATAAAACCTTCAAAAAACCATAGCATAATCTCAGGCTGCAATTTTACATCATTGGAATTCCCATACGAGGTTTGCAGCTTGTTAAAGCGTGAACAGTGAAGAGAGAATCGTGGTAAATTCTCGAATCAGCGCTGCATGGACATACCATTGCTATTTCAAATCTAGTAGTTTAATCTCTGTTGATTTGTGTTGATTATATATTGAATTATAATTAACCGTGTTGAACTTGAGCCAGGCAAAAGCAAAAACTTTGACTAAAATCAAAACATACTAAAACCCAGATTCAATATTATTTTGATTCATGAACAAAGTAGTTTTTTTTTTCATTAATATTGTGAAAATCATGGGCTGAACCAAGGTTCGAACCAAAACCTTCGCCCAAAAATCTCGATTATCAAATTTTCGAACCTTAACCATTGGTAAATTTGGCTCCTGAAACATTTTTTGGGTTTGCAGCCCTACTTTAAATAAGTACAACATATTCTTTGTTGAAGTCGAATGCATTCTACACTCTGAAAACTATTTTTCTATATTACATAAATTTAAGAAAATAGCCTTAAAATTTAGAAAAAGATTCTGTATATAAAAAAATTTTTTCTGAAATTTATTAAAGTTACCCAAAAAAATATTTTTGTTTTCAATGTTAGCGTTCTTAAACTCGGCCATTACTAATATTATAGGCTTTCAGACAGATTTGAAAATTTTGGTCAAGATCGGATGGCTATATCTTATAGCTGCCATAAGAACCAACGGTCAAAACATGGGTCTTTGTGAAAAAAAACTTTTTTGTTTTCAATGTTAGCGTTCTTAAACTAGTCCATTATTAATATTATAGGCTTTCAGACAGATTCGCAAATTTTGGTCAAGATCGGATGACTATATCTTATAGCTGTCATAGGAACCATCGGTCGGAAAATGGGTCTTACTGGAAAAACCTTTTTTGTTTTCAATGTAAGTGTCCCTAAACTCGTCCATTAATAATATTATATATTAAAAAACTTTTCTGTTTTAAATTTTATCTTTCTTAAACTCGGCGATTGTTAATTTGATATGTTTTCAAAAAGATTCGGAAAATTTGGTCGAAAACAGATGTTTATCTGTCGGAAAATGGGTTTTAGTTAAAAAGTTGTTGATTTTTATGTAAGCGTTCTTAAACTCTGACATTCCAAAAACAGCATTTGCAAGGGTATAAAATCTTCGGCACAGACGAAGTTAGCTTGGCCTTCTCGTTTATTTAGTATTTCTGATGCTCCTTGTTTTTTTCTAAAATTTAGTCTGAATCGTCTTAGTACGGATTTTATAGAATAATATCTCATTTTCAGGGCAAATTTTTAGCTTTTTGTTTGATCTAGTTGTTTTTCGAATGTAAAGTCAACCGCAATACATTTATTGTACTGAAATTAAGAACAGGTTTTTCCTAAATTTTTCAACTTATACAGTAAGTACAAAGAGATTTTGATTCAAGATGGCTAACTTCTCATATTGAAAATGTTAACGGTTGTTTTTGCGATTTTGTAATATTTCATACTTAATTTAAGTACTTCCAAGAACAAAACTTGTTTGAAATTTTAAGTACAAAACGATATAAGTTGTATCCCGCTCGATCTTGAGCACTGCCAGTCGTTTTTTTTTTCTGATTGTAAATATAAGCAAAGTTGGAACTGTTTTTTTCTATTTCAATATTGAGGGGTTGGTTTATAGCTTTCGAAAGCGTACTTACAGTCTTTAAACGGCTATTAAGTTTCTACATGACAAGATTGGCCTCAAAAATCTGTGTTTGCCTTAAAGTCTTGGCTTATTTTAGGGTTTGAACCTATCAATGAGTTTTTGCGTAGTCATTTGGTACACACAAAAAATATTCCTACACCAAAAATAAAAAAAATTGTAAGCTCAACATTTTCCGTATTTGGCTAAAAAATGGTTGATTTAGCAATTTTTCTTGTTGATTTTACCAATTTAAACATATAAACTAGATAAAAGTCATCAATTACTCTCTGTCGATAGCTTGTCAAAAAAAGAGTTGCGATGCGATAGTAATCAGAATGTACGAACATAACGAAAAACTTCATGAAGCACACTTCATGGTGTAAATGAGATGGGAGTTTTGAGGATGTTTCAAAACGAAATCAAAGAGAGGTTTATAAAGCAAACTTTACAGTGTAAACACGGACTAATACTTTTGTTTTCTGCTGCTCTTATTTCAGTTGCCCCTTTTATATGTATTAGTCTCGCCAGGAACTCGAACTTGAGAATTTTTAGCAAGCATCTATTGGTGTATGTTTTTAGGCAGATTCAGTACAAGTTACCTCTTAGATGTGTTACCTTTACCGCGCACCGTGGTGCAACCGGTTAAGACATCCTTCCAATCGTGTGCAGTTCAAGGTTTAAGTTCAAAAACCCCAAAAGTAAGTAAAAATTTATAGTAAACAAACTATAAATTTGTTTAATTCGTTATTTTTCAGTATAACAAAATAATGGAGCCAATTTTTTTTTTATTATGAACAAAAATCAAAATTGCAGACATTTTGCTTTAAAATAAAAAAACATTTGGGTGAAAATCAAAGATGGAAATTGGTGAATTTACCAACTTTTTTGTTTGTGTGTAATGAACGTTTTAGCAAAAACCGAAATTATTTTAAATGCAAATTCTTAAAGAAACCAAACATATGACTGTAGATTTAGCAATTTCGAACTTGAGTTTCAGTGTCATTGGCTTACTCCACTGTAAAGTAAACTTTTTATATGTTTATGCTTAAAACAGATGTGAACTTTAAATTTAGGTTCAATTAACCTTAACTTCTGCTAGCCACGTCGAACCAGAAGCAGCTAAGTTTAGATTTGCTACAAGCGATTGGGAAAATCAACCAAGAATTGAAAGCGCCTTAAAATTTAGGAATAATTTCTATATTTTAGACATGTTTTTCTGAAAAAAATTTATTTTTAGGGCAACATTAGTAAAATTCAGAAAAAATGTCTCAAACAACGAAGTTATTTCAAAATTTTAGTGCGATTTTAATTCTTGACAAATTTTCTTAAATATAGAAAAATAATTTTCTGAGTGTACGGTTCTACGCAAAATCACTATGAAATCATCTTGAGGAACAAGATTTGTCAGATTTGGCAGATTTGTCAAACTCAAATAATTATACATCGTGGATGGCCTGCATAAAGACTCTCCCTTCACAATTATAACGACCACCTTTCTTTGTGTTGGACGTTGTGGTTGGTTTTCTGTAGTATTACTGTGGTCTCTTAGTGGGTACTTTGACGACCTTTGTTATAAATGAAGAATCCGTCAACTAAGAGGCTATTGGTGCAAGCCAATTCAATCGGTAAACCCCTTACTATGGGTTTGTAGTTGTTGGATCTAGATTTTTCACCGGCATATTTGTCTGTACCAGTAGCATTAGCTACGGCAGGCTTCGTTCCTAGGATCCTTACACCTTGATTCTTCATTGTCAAGGTAGCAGTTTGTAGGAAGAAGCTCAAGGAAAGAAGCAGGCTGGGCTCTGAGCTGCTCTCGGCTCTAGAGCAGGGTCGACCAAATGGAGAGGACAGACAAATGTGCTTCTTGTGTTAGTGAGCGCGAAATACTTCAGCCAAGTAAATCGGTTTTCTTTACTAACCGATTCACACATTCATAACAACAGGAGTGATTTCGACCACCGATGGGCTATGGGCTGGTCGGCCCTGCTCTAGAGCAGCGTTGGTCAACGAGAGCGAGGCCAAAAAGTGAGACTGTATTGGTGTGCGAAAATAAAGCGCCGTAAACCAGCTTCAATCTGACCGCATCGAAGGCTAGCCAGCGACTGAAGAACTGTTTACTCTCTTGGCCTCAGCTTCGGCATGCGTTCGGCTCGTGTATGTGTAAATAGCGAAATGTCTTCCATCGCTGCTCTAGAGCCACAGCTCCCAGCTCTGAACTTAACATTGCATCTGTACTTAGTTACAAGCGAAAATGATGAAACAGGTATCAGTTTCTTTGCATAATTACTACTCGAATCTCTTTGGTGATTCGATCGATTTATCATTAGTCATCCTTTTGTATTTATTGCGGTTCAGTATTATCATGTGTGTGTATTCTTTGTGGTCTTCAATGCAATTTCTTAATCATTGACGTATTTAATTACAATGGAAAGCCTTTAGCTCAGAATTACGTTTGATTTACAGTGAAGCTAGCTGTCATTATCACTATTTTTGGCCCTTATGACTGGTAGTCCGGCTGCCTGTTCACGAGTTGGGGCTCATATCTTAGAGCCAAAAGCTGCGAGTTACAAATATATTTACACTATCACTACTATTTGGTCCAAACTCGGCTTGAAATCACAAAAATTTTGATAAAGTTATGATGGAAGCCTGGCTGTATGTCTCCGCCCCACAATGGAACAGTGGCCGGTTGTGGTGCAGCGGTAATGTGTGTACCTACTGAACGCGAGTTCGTGGGTTTGATACCGTTTCGGAACATCTAATATCATCACCTTGGCTTTATCTATGTGCATTCTGACAATGTATGTATTTGGTACTGTGTACTCAAATCTCCCCTTGCTATTCCTTTCTTGAAGTACTTACAGGCTAAACCCTTCAACCACTTTGTATCCCCCATTTTATGTCTCATTTTGTAGGCTCAGCCGTGGAATTTCCCTAAGCTACAAGTTGACTTTGCGACTCGGTGACTTTGTATTTAAATTTCTTTTGGGCTGGCTAAAATCCTGACTGAAAGTCAGGTCTTAAGCAAAGTCAACAGCCAGTGTATTTGGTAAATATTAGAGTTTTTCCAGTAAAAACAGTAGCCGAAGTCACCAAATCCTTTTCAATCCTTTCGCTGGAAATCAACCCGTTGTACCACCCATTTCTCTATTGCCGCCTTACAGTAGCTGCTTGGCTTTTAGCAGCCAAAACGCCCATCAAGTGAAAGGATTTAGCACAGGATGCTGGTACCACCACCGGGGCTTAGCTGGGCGACCGCGTTAATTAAATCGCTTTAGACACGCTCTCAACGTGTCGGGCGGCCGCAATCATAGCGAAAGGGTTTCGACAAAAAGGATTAAAGCTAGAGCAGGTAGCGCTTTCCACTTGGTTTCTATTAACAGGATGATCATGCACATCAAAGGGCTAAAACCACACACCCATAAAACCTGAACGTGCAACAATGCTTAGCGCGTGTGCAAAGGATTGTCAAAGGTTTTCTCCTTACGGGTAGCAGCAGCAGCAACAGCCCGTTCATCAACTCTTCTGTTTATGGCACCCCTTTGGCCTTTGTACCCTTTCTACTAGATGGCTGTCTGGTTGCTTTTTACCTAGAGCAGAAGTCCGTGACGTGTTTGTTTATTTGCCATAAAAGGATTATGGGCGTGGGTGCAGGTAAAGTAGGGTTACACCGCACGCTCGCTGTTTTGATGGAATATTAACCCCTTTTTGAGGGGTAAGTCCAACAAATTTTTGCGTCTCTTTTTACTTTACGTTTCCTGGTACTTCTTCAGCTCATAAATAAAAAATGACTTTGACTACGTTATGCAGCATTGCGTAAAAAACGAACGTTGTTCCTGGAAAATCACAATAAAAAGAAGAAATTTTAGGACTTTGTGACAAGAAATTGCATAAAAAATGATTTTTCATTTAACAAACATTTACGAGTTCGACTAAAAAACGCCACACAAACACACACACACAGAGCACACCTTCTTCTCAAGGTGAGGATGGGTTCGCAGCATGCAGAAGGATTTTATGGTTTTATTTAGGGTTATTTACGGTGCACACCAAACCAACCAACCAATCAACCAACCATATCCTTGCCCACGTACAGGCCTTCCTCCTCTCCGGCTTCAATGTCAAATCAATTGGCGTGCAAACGTCAACTCGTCAAAAGACTTTTGGGTACAGCACTATGGGCCAAATGTCACATTTTGTTGGGAAAAGGTTTTAAAGTGTATTTCTTATGTAAACGAAAGCTATTTACACGGTTTTCTATTTACACACGGCTTACTATTTACAATGTCAATACGGGTTTCTTCTGTCACGGCTTTCTATTTACACACGGTTAACTATTTACAATGTCAATACGGGTTTCGTCTGTCACGGCTTTCTATTTACACACGGTTTACTATTTACAATGTCAATACGGGGTCAATACGGGATCGAAATGATTCGTAGTTCCGGTCGATTTCAAAAGTTTCTTCTCTCTTAATGTTCCTCCATAATTAAAATTTTCTTAATTATACCCAAAAAAAACTACCACTTTGCCCATAGTGCACAGGTAAAACCTACTGAAAGTAAAGAGTGGAAAGAGTTTTGCCTACCTCCTGCCCTTTTAGCTGCTGCTGCGACTCGCGCCGAAAGAGGTTTGTCGGCATAGGGTAGAGTTTAGAGTTTCCACGGATTAGATGGCTGGGTTTTATGATCACCACGCTAATGTCTGGCATGTCCTTGAAGTTTTCGATGCTGCCTGATTCGCAAAGAGTTTTTATGACACGCACACACACACACACACACACACCCAGACTGCAGCTCGCCACACGAATCCTTGCCAATTTCCGGGAATATTATTTGCGTGGCTAACTGTTTGCTAACCAACGCCAGAGGGCGCATAAATTTCGTCTAAAAAAAAAACAACGATCCTCAAAGCCGCCGCCTAATTCGTTTCAATGTTGTTGAGTTAATTTTTATTGAGACTAATTTGCTATCTTGATTCCAGACCCCGTTAGATCAGCAGCTGCCCCTCTTTTAAGGTAATCTACATAAATATTTGCCTAATGACAGGATGTGTTTGCTTAGCTCAAGCCAGGAATAGCCAGCTCAACTCTCAACATTTCAGTTCCCACCGTGTTGTTTCTGCTGCAGCTGAGTGGGCGTTCTTTTCTGGTAGCTGGAACAAAAAATGCAAAAATGCCATTAAAAAAATAAAATCGCTGAACTGCAGTCATGTACGAGTATATAGATCGTTGAGGTGCTAAAAATGTTTTACGACTCTCAACAAATCGTGACCAGACCCAGAGAGACAGACATAACGAAACACACATACTCCACCACCAGATCCCAGACAGAGCAAAAGCTTCCAAGAGCAAAACTAAAGCCACACAGCAAACACAGGAGAAGGTGTTGAGCGTGGAGTTCCAAGACACAGGGAAAATTATCAAAAGGGCATGTTGGACGAAACGGCAATGCTCTTGCCGAGAATATTATGGGGAGTAAAACTTATATTGTTATGCTGCAAAAGAGACCAAATTGGGATATCAGTATTTATCAGAAACGAATGGTTTACCATTAAAATAATGATCCCTGATTTGATGGATTTGTCTTCGCCCCGAATAGCAGAATAACTATTAATAAAAAAACGAAATTTGCAAATTTTTCATACAAGTTTACAATATTAAGAAGATAGTATATATAATATATCAAAAGTAGCTGTTAAATGGGAAATGAAAGTTAATCGGTCCAAAGAAAATCCCGAAAATTTTGAAAATTTCTTAAGAAGTTAAGATTATTGTGAAGATTTAATAACTGGCAATAGTCGATGGGCCAATCGGTCCAAAAAATTGAGAAAATTTGCAAAATTTTATATGATGAGTTTGGCTTGTCATGAAGACGGGTAAATAGATAGTAAAGGTTAAAAAACGCGAAATTTGCCTTGTTTTATGAGTGAAGAATATCATGAAGATTTGATAGATGACAATTGTAAAGTAAGCTGCACTTCTTAGTTTTCTTTTTAAAACACTAGTGCGGGGTAGCTACGCACACCGGATACCTGCTATTTTGTTATGAAATAGTCCGAAAACTGATTAATTATAGTAAATGGTTGCACATACGAACTGTTTGAGCGGATTCAGTGAAGATTCGTCCAAATGGTGGGGAACCAATAAACCCGCGTTTCTTCTTCTATATAAAACATTCTTTTTCTTTGGACCGATATTAATATCTGTACAGCTTAACGCTATCGGCCGCTACTAAAATGCTCGCCGATCGTTTCTGTTGTGCTCGAGGAAACTTCAGTGTCTTGCCATACCGTCTTTCTTAAAGCCTTTCGCATCCGATTTTTCACTAAAGATTGGTTAGAACGACTCATTTTCTTACTTGTATTGATCTTATAAACCAAATGAATTTGATCTGTTTGGAGAAGGATCTGTTTGGAGTCAATGGCCGTGTTCACCAGCACAAATCGATGGATCTATTGTTTTGGTGTTGTGTTTGTGTGTTTTGGTCGATTGTTGTGGTGAACGAATGTGATGTGCAATCATGATTGCTAATTTTTACACATTTTAAGCTGTCATTTAAAATTAAAACAATAACTTTGATGCATACTATTTTTAACTAAAGATTTCATAAACCCGTTCAGCATAAGCCAATCAACTTTTTTATGGATGAAGTCTATTGTTGTGGTGAACGAATGTGATGTGCAATCATGATTGCTAATTTTTACACATTTTAAGCTGTCATTTAAAATTAAAAGAATTACTTTGACGCAACTTTTTAACTAAAAATTTCATCAACCCGTTCAGCATAAGCCAATCAACTTTTTTTTTATGGATGATGTTTGATGTATGATTTTTGATGTTTGCTGGTGAATACGGCTTTTATTAATATGAGCTAACTCAAATCAAAAAAATTTCTGAAGTGATTTACTTGAACCTTTTTTTCAAAAGTTGAAGCAAAGGGCACTATGGCTCCACTCATGCAGGGCTCTATAGGAGACTAATCTGCTGAACTAATCTTCATAATATTTTTACATGTCGATGAGGACATGTAGTGAGGACATAGGACATGTCCCAAGTCTGTGAACCGGTTCAAAAGTGGTTCAGCGACATAACCCAGAAATGATTGAATGTACGATCTTGACATTTTATAAGCTGGTTGGAAATATGAAGTTAGATATTTTTCTGGTTCAAGAACGGTGTCTCACCCTCAACTGAAAAGATGGTCTAGTCTCCGTGAAAGAATCCAATTTGAAGCTCTTAGACAGAAGACGCATGCGGAATCTACAGCAGGGTCTGTAGTGCATGTGTGCGTGTAGCCACTGACACGAAGTTCATTTTGATCGGCTGCATTGTTGGCGAAAGCAGCGCAGCGACGAGCTTATGCTGCCTGTGTGTCGCCTGCGTTGCTGCCAAGAAGTTTTATATCCACAGTAGATAGCAACGCGCCGACCCCTTATCTACAGATACCTCGACTATAGGTGCCCTTAAAGTGCAGTTCCTGGAAACCATCTTTGATCTCATTAACGTTAAGATCATGAAATTTGAAGGAATCTTTTTTTATTTCTGCGACAGTTGTGAGGTAAGCAAGGCTGCAAAATCGGCCTAGATCCGATCCCATTTGCTCTCGATGAATTCCTTGACTCTCGTTCGAACTATTAAAATGGAAAGAAAGTCATTTCGGATTATTTTAAATATATAACGTTAACCTCGGTTTAAAAGTAAGAGGGAACGACGCAATAAGTGAACCATAAAATGTCAACGTTGGTTTTGCAAAATTTCGTCCTGCCCGACCCATGATACAACTAGTAGCAGGTATGGCACTCAGCATATATCGAGTACTGAGAGCTTTTGCTGAAATCGAGAAAGAGAGAGAGAGAGAGGGAGAGGGGGAGAGTGAGCGTTAGGAAAAAGAGCAAACGGCAGACACACTCGAAGGCGGTATGTATCTTCTTCAGTGCAACAGAAACCCACCCCTTACGATATCCCGTCGGCTGAACCAAAAAAATATACGTGCGCACACAACCTTTTGTATCCAGTGGCAGCAACACACTGAAGCTGTGGAGTCCCGAAAAGAGAGTGCACTAAGAGAGCGCCATACCTGTCATAGTTGTATCATGGCCCGACCATTGGAGCCTGACTATCAAATCAAGGCAATAATTCATTAAAATCCCCGATCTTGCTTTATTAGATTGTCATTGGATTCATTCTTCTTTAATTTAACCGATTTTCGGTACATGTTTTTGACGATTTCGCCCCACTTTATATATTGTATTATATGTTTGCAGAATTAATGTTACGCTTAACTGCACTTTTGTGGAATCTATGTAAATAGGCTCTGGACTTTATTTTACTTTGAGCAGCTGACGCCTGACGACTGAAGTTATATTAAAAACGAGAAGGCTAAGCTAACTTCGTCTGTGCTACGAAGCCTATGAGAGTTGAGCATGATTGATCTAGTTGCTTTGTTGAGCTGATCTGAGCTGAATCATTTCAAACAGATCATATGGATCATGGCTTCTGTCATTCATGTATTCAATGAAACAATAATTTTGTGATTTATGAGTAGAAGTTCATAGATAGTTGCAATCAGAAACTAAGTCAGGGGGAACTTCAATTCAATTCATGTCTCTAGTCTCCTATAAGGAACATGGAAACATACTTTTATATATATGCATGTGCAGATGTATAGCTTTATAATCGTCTAGACCGTTTGTGTCCAAATTTGAGCCTATTGCTGCACGTTTAGGTCCGGAATCCCTAGCTTACTTGGTAGGTTTCCAAACTGCCGGAAATTCTTTCTGATGTAGTTTTTTTTATATTTGTGAATACATTTTTGTTTAGAAGATAATAACAATGAATCTGGGTTCAGCAATCTTAAAAAATTAAGTACAAATAGACACCCCAAAAGAAGGCAATAAAAAATTATCAAAGCGTTTTCCAAATTTAGTTTGAAGAATCTTAAATTCTTAAGTTCAAGAAAGGAACCCAAAAGCAACTAAATAAGATTTTAGTTCTTTGATCTTTGGCGCAGATTAATGAGTTCTTGATTTTTTAATCTTTTTAGTTTTGTTGCTTTATTTAAGAACGAAACGGGCTTAGTTTAAGAAATAAGTGGATTCAATCAACAACGTTTTACATATTATATGCAAATTTTAGTTCTAAAAATAAACTGAAAATAATCAAAATTGAATGAAAAGTTTTTAAAATATATCCAACCTCGGACCTTAGCAAATATCACCTACCCTTTGGCAGAGTATAATCAACTTAGTACAAGGGAATCGCGTGCAGTCTAAAGGAAGCTGCAACGCAACGACAATCACAAAGGCAGCCCCTCACCAAAAATCGACTCTGGCATCGATCATAAATGCTGAGCCAAATGTTGGTGCGGGAAAATTGTAGTAAATTGTGGGGTACGTGTGTGTGAGTTTGGGGGGAATATAGAAACAAAGCTGACGAAGTCGTGGTCAGAGCCGGCTGGCATTGCATGCACTATTGAACTTTTTGAATGAAACCGACAGGCTCCAGCAGCAACAGCAGCGGCAGCAGGGCAAGTAGAAACAACATCATGGTACACAGCCAACGGCAACTTGTAATTTACACTCCTCAGCACTGGGGTGGCGTTGCCCGAAGAAGCAACACACAGCCTCCAAAGAGGCAGCATCGTCACAGCGGGCAGCTTGTCACGATGGCCAAGGCAGTGGCAAAGGCAGCGGTGCACAGTGGTCTCGGCCATTGGTCAAGTGGAAAAAACGAAAGTCTAATGTTAATTTCACTCAAGAAGAAGGTTTTCAAATTTAATCTAGGGCTGTATCGATCTCCAAGATTATGAGTATACAAACGCAGAAACGCATTCTACAAATCTTTATAAGATCGGATCTGAAAAAAACCCAGCGATAGAGACAATTACTCGGATCAGCTTAGGTCGTCTTTATAGCTGTTTCAAGAACTTTCCGGTTGAATCTTTTGTAGAAAGTATTTTTGTCCACTGACCCCATAGACGAGAGACCACAGTGCCGCGGCGGCGGCGGCGTTGGAGTTGGCAAGATCATGCCCAGCGATTACCTAAACGCACACACAGAGAGGAGATCCTTGAGCTGCGGCTGCATAAATTATAATGTGAGGGGCCAGCATGCTGACCGGTTCCATCCTCCATCGTAGTCGCCGCCGTCATCGTCGTCTGGCACACTTATTGCGCAAAATGCGCGCTCCACGAAGCATGGCCAGAGCTGAAGCTTGCGACCCAGCATCGTCTACCTCGCGTCGCGCCGGCGCATTGTTTTCATTTTATGGAGATTAACATTCTGCCGCCGCCACCGCCGCCGCCGCCTCCGTTGCTGCTGCTATCAGCATCTGACAAGCATCCGTTGCAATAAACTTGGATGCAGCTCTTCTTTTTACCGATTTTACTTGTTTTTCATTTCGGCAAGTCACGACCCGCGTAATGAGCTGCTGCTGGTGGCTGGAGTCGTCAGGGTCTGATCTGGTCTTTGTCTTCAAAGGAAGTCGCACCACCACTGTCTGTCTGACTGGCACTATTGCCAGTTGATCCATAAAGCAAAGGGGGGCGAAGCCAAAGAGTCTCAAAACACAAAAATGTTAATTTTTCTTCTTATTGGGCAATGTGCCGATAATTAACCTGGTTAAGATTTCAACTACCAAGCCGAACCCAGCTACGGGCATGGAAAATTGTGTATAATGTGGCTGAAAATTGAAATTTAATTTATGAAGGCGGTGAAGACAACTGTGTGAACTATGTAGCATAGTTTGGAATTTATGGGGTTAAACTGGTAGGTTGTTGAGTTGAGCTCTGTTATGCAAGCAGGTCGCAATTCCACCAGGAGTTGTGTCCCATAATTATTCGTGCAGATGTAGAAATATTGGTTTTTGTTTCAAAATTATATATATTCTAGAGCGCGGCAACTCTTTCACTAGTAGCCTTTAAGACAGAAGCATTTTACGGAATTTGTAGCAATGTGACAGAATCGTAGCGGTCATTTGAAAAGGCGCAATCCCACCAATATCCAAGAAAGGCAGGATTCTATTCAGCGTGAGTACTGCCACTTCGCTTTCAACAGTAAAATATTGGGTAAAAGAGCTCAATCGGGGACTAACATGCTCCATTTTGGCTGACTCCTCCTATTTTGCAGTTATTGACTTATGGTCGGGCATTGATGTATGCTAAGGACGTAAAACTTTGCTTGTCGTATAACGACCCTGTCTCTCCACTTCTTCTTCAGCAAGATTTGTCTTCCTTCAATAGTTGGTGCTCATTAAACCTTCTTTCATTAAACTGCATCAAATGCAAACTAATATCTTTTTGTCGTACCAAATCTTATCTTTTTATACCCTCTATAGTAGGGGTTCTCAGAATTAGCTTACGACCTCGTGAAAACAAATACAAATTCAGAAAATACATCTTAAACTTGGTACGGAGATACTTGCGAAATGTGTGCGAAATCTCTGCACATTATATCGTCGATAGCAAGTGCGAAATAATGCACTCATCTCTAGTTGTTTTGTTTGCAAATTTGACTTGGCGGGAAAATTTAAATTAATTAACATCGGATACTTGTGGTGGCCTCCAATGATGCAATAGTTGCTACAATAGCTTTCTGTGATTTGTAAGAAGCTGTAGTGAAGGCAATTAGGGTTCGACAGTGTTTTGTTTATCCTTATTTGTAGTAAATGTCTAAGAGGTGGCAGATGTAAAACGTATAAAAAACGTAAATTGCAAATAATTAAGTAATTGTAGGTCCATCGTGACCTTTATTTGTAATAGGCAAATGGTGCACTGTGAACTCGAAGGGGCTGACATGGCATCTCGTTATTATTTACTTATAATGGAACGGCTTAGACTAGAAGATGTCGTTCACGACTTGTTCACGACAATTGAATCACTTAGAGCTTGGCCAAAAATCCTCATCATCAGCCATCTTGTACAAGGAGCTATGGTTTCTGTAAAAGACAATTCAAAATGCTTAAGTTAATATAATATAAATGACACACATATAAAACCTTCTTTTACCAACAAGTCTGGCTAACGGGAAATTTATAGAGCTTTCTCAACTACTGATCAGCGTCTCTCTGAGATGCGTTTGTTTTCACCCTTGGCGTGCAATCAATTATACATAAAATAATTAAATTCCATAATTACTTTACTTACCAACTTGCCAAAACGCTTTTCTTTATTTTTTTCTCATATCGGTTTTCACACATTCATTTGAATTTACTGCGCCACACGTGATTGCGAAAAATAATCACTTACTTCGAAATAATCACTTATCGATAGACTATCTAGTGACACATTGATATCGGGTGGCAATCGATGATATCGATGTGACTATTTCGCGCTTGATCTCCAGACCAACTCACGAAACTGCAACCTGCGAAATCCGTGCGAAATCATTTTTATACTCTGTACCAAAGGTACTCAGAGTATATTAAGTTTTTGAAAAAGTATGTAACAGGGAGAAGGAATCATTTCCGATTCATCATCATTTCATAATTTCTGTCCATCTGTATGAACGCACAGATCTCAGAGATGGTAAGAGATAGAGGTTTGACATGTTTCTTTCTTGTTTCTATATTTCTTATACCTGCAGGCAGATCAAGTTTATTTTCAATTTTTGCCAAGTCCCCTCCCGCCTCCGCAATTTGGAAAAAAACGTCATATCTCCTACAGTTTTGATGATAGATGGTTTGTAATTGTAATCAATCAAAAAATTTATCGATTTACTGAAGGAATGATAAAGATCGGATTAACGATACACAAGTTATGAGCATAAAACGGCCAGTTAACTCCCCGCACCCCCCCACCCATCACCACCTTTGCTACCAGAATCTGCGAAGTAAAAATTGCTAGATTTGGTACAAAAATTGGTAAAAATTGCTCAAAATTATGTGAAAATTGTCAAAAAAAATGGTTAGCCATTAAAGTTTTCGTTTTCGACAAATATATATATGTATTGATCAAAATATGATCACTTGTCGCAATCGCCGTGTGTTTGGCAATGTGTAGGCATAGTGCCGCTTCCTGTTCCTCCGTTTTTGTTGAATTTGGAACGAAAGGCAACTTTTTTTTAGGGTAAATGCGCCCATCGCAGCCGCATGTTTTTTTGAGGCGTCGTGGTGGCGGATATCAGAAAGGTTTTGCGCCTATTGCGGATTTGCAAAACGCACAATATCTCGTTGGATCAGCGCAATCCTTGCGAATCCATTGCTTGAACTCCTCATCTTGCAGCCAGGCATCACGAAAATGTTGCTTATAAATTTTTGGCAACTTAACCCAATCACAAAACACAGCAAAAGAGTGAGCGAACACTATCAAGTTGTTCATATAATCGAACCACTGAGTCAAATAGAAGTTCCGATATCTTTGTGAACCACTATTAATAGTAATTTGTGCAGTCAATTGCACAAAGGTATAAAAAAAAGTAAAAAATTATAAAACTGCTAGTTTTGTAATAAAGTTGTTAAAATTGCTAAAGAAATATTAAAAATTGCTAGATTTGTGGCTAATAGCTTTTAAAAAAAATAAGTTGCAAGTTTTTTTAAAAGTTGCTAGATCTAGCAATTAAATTGCTAAAGTGGCAGCAGTGATCACCACAGCTTTCCATTGAACAAAGGCAATCATAGTGAGAGAGAGGGAGAGAGAGAAAGAGAACCTTAGAGATGAGCGTATAATAAAAATATTGCACGATAAACGCGTGACTCCTTGGATGTATTATAATATTATAGTCGGGTGCAAATGAATTGGTACAGAGTATGTTATAGTCGGGCGTGACCGACTTTCTCACTTGTTTTTATATGGAGTTTTTGATTTTGCAGCTATTTTGCGGGTATCTCCGTACCTAGCTTGAAGCAAGAAAAACCACAAGAAACAGAAAGAGAAACCGCATATAGCTTTCATAGAAACAATTGGTCGAAAAAGTAGTTACAGCACGAAAACTTTTATTGTTTTCAATGGTAGCGTCTTTATACTTTCCAGTTATGAAAATTATCTGTTTTTGACGAGTTTGATCAAAATCGGATGAATATATCGTATAGCTGCCATATAAAAAACTGACCAGCAACAAGGATTAAGCCACTTTAATTATGAGTTAAGTTTTTTTTTTTCGTAAGCTCGAACATCCAATGGATGTATTGACGTTTAATTTCATTTTCTACCATTTCCTATCCACACTGGTCGCAGCTTCGAATAAATGGTAAAAGTCAAGTCACCCTGTGTTATTTTAATAAAACTGTAAAGAGAACAATAATATATTATTATCAAACGATAATTAGATATTTGTTCAAAAATATTTCCTCTTCAGGAAATTGCGTTTTCTTAGTTTGTAAAGAGTTGGAACACTACATTATGTTTCTTAAGGATTTCCGTAAGGTTTGTCAAATGACCTTTCATTTTTGTTTTCTCAATTTTCACTGGAAACCAGATTAACTTTCGTTTTTTATTTTTATTTTACATTTTTTGCCCGCACTCCATGAAGTCTCCGCAAAACCCTTTTTTGTTCCATTTGACTTTTTGGCTTTTCGTCTTAAAAACTCAATTTCCCAATTATATACCACGCAGTATGCGTTATGCTCATTAACAGCAAGGCCATGCCAGTGGTTTCGTTTTTTAAGCCTTTTCCTAATCAAAAGAACTTTCCAAGAAATACCAAAAATTCTGCTAAAAAAAATTGCTCTTCTAAAAAAAATCGCGAAACCAAACCAACTTAGTTCTAAGAAATCTATAAAAATGCTCTTTTTTTTACAACTTGACAGACCTAAAACTCGGTTCAAAAAGAGTTGAGAGCAGAGCAAAAAGGCTTAAAAAACGGGCAAGGTCATAAAACCCTGCAGTAAAAAATGCAACCCAGGCGGAACAGACGTTCACAAAAGGGTGACAATTACCACAAAAAGGATGCAACCCCTTGCAAAAAAAAAAGGAGGAAAAAAATACAACCACAACAAAGAAATTGGCCAGAATATCAGCACACTGGGAAAGAGCCATAGGGTTAAAAAACGAAAGTCAATCGAAAAGGACCTGGACGCGCGCGACTTGAAGACGAAAAGGTGTCATAAAATTGCAAACGTGTGCGCTAGGCATTAAGGTTTCTCCAAGGTTGCGAAAGGATGTTTTGCCTTAATCCTTGCACATTTCTGCAGTATTCGCCAATATTTTGATTTCGAAACTAAACAAATACGCCCACAATGCATTTGAACCGTACCGGGTTCAGGTCAAACGAAGGGCTTACTGGAAGGATTAGTCGCGTTTAACCATGACGCGGACTTCAAGCGAATTTGAAGACGGCGGGGCGTTCTGTGTTGCTGCATTTAGCAAAGGATTACGGCTCATTTTAACCATAATGAGAGACAACAAGTTGTAAAGCCATTAAAGCCAAGATTGCATTTCCCATGTCAAGATGGCAAATCAAAAGTTAAATGAAATGGCATTGCATTGGGAAGGTCAAGTTCTATGTAAATTTGATGTGCACCAATTTTTTGTTACAATTTGAAAGAAGTTTTGTTAAAAATGACCATAAAACTGACAGATCTAACCCAACCCAGCAGGTTACGCTCTACTTTTTTACAACCGTTTCATTCTTTGTATTTTTTTTTTTTTTGGGTATGCTCTAGTTCGGGTGTTTCGACAACATTTAACCCTTCTGGGAACTGTAAGGGTTTTTTTTTTTTGTTAAAAATTCGTTTTGCTTTGCTTTGAGGCAACATTTTTTTTGTTTGTTTCAACAAAATACGCAGAACTGTTTGACACATATTTCGCTTTAAGTAGAGTAATTTTGTGTGCTAGATTTTTATGATATTTACTCCAGTTTAACATTTTAATTGTAGCACCAGGGAAAGGGTGCATCTTTATGAGGATCCGGCCGGAGTTTTATGAAGACGCAGCGAAAGTGTTGACATTGGTTAAGGGCACATTTTTGTCAAGGTTGATGAGGAAGATGCTGGCCAGTAGTCATTAGTAAAGGTTAAATTTGCTCATTAGGGCCAAGAAGGTAAAAGGCCAAATGAGAGTAAAAGTATACGGGAAAAGGATTAGAGTTAGAAGAGCAATCCAACAGTTTTGATCGGATAATCAAGTTGTTGAAAATTTTGAATTAGAATTACGAGCAGATCCTTAATTTCGATGAAATTGGTTTGTATTGGAAGCGGTTACCTCAAAAATTCTACATATCCTTCGGTGAATAATTTGTCAGTAAAGATCGACTTGCACTTATTTTAGGAGGGAATAAAGAGAGAATTTAAGATTCAAGCTTCAAGAATCCATATACACTTAAAAATGTCACTGGCACATTCTGAACAAATTAAACAAAGAAATTCTTTGTAAATCAATTAAAGACTTAAATGCAAATCAAATTTCTCTAAAAATACCGAAATATGTGCCTCTAGCAGTTACTTTTCATGTCACCATCAAGCAATGCTTTCGAAAAAGAAAAACCTTTTCGTTTTGGTGTTGCGAAAACAATTTTACTTTTTAAAATTTGCCGTCAAAATGGAATGGACAACTGATTGTTGCTCTCGAAACCTTGACTTTAAAATGCTGTTACTCTTGGACAATGCTCCAGTTTAGCGTTACCACCACCACTCAATGTCCAAACATCCAATACAAATCATCCTTCCACATCACATTCAGATTAAATAAAAATTCGCTGACTGCGGATATAAAAATGGTGTATCGTCAAGTAATGGTAAATGAAGCGGATAGACAATTTCAGCTCGTAGTTTGGAGAAGAGATCCATCTGAGCCTTTGAGAATTTTTGCATTGTGACTTATGGCACTGCGCCAGCCCCTTTTCTTGCTATCCGGTGTTTAAAAAGGTTGAGTGAGACTGCCGAAGTCTCTGACCCAAAAGCAGAAAACGTTATTCACTTGCATGAGTGGAAGTTGAGGAAAGATATGGATAGAGTTCGTGTCTATTAAAACATTGTTCTATGGAAAAGAATGTTGAAGGAATGCAGATTGAAGATATTGACAAACTGTTAAATTCGCACGATGATTAACGATGATAAACAGAACGAAAAAAGCTAACAAATGAGCACCAGGGAATCAAACCGGAACCATATACCGAAAAGAACCCATTTTTAACTCAGAACCAGGACCGAAACAGATATTTTGAATTTTTTGGGTACCGGTATACGAGTAAAGATATTTTTGGAACCTAAAAGACCGAAAAGAACCTGATCATTGCACCGGTACAGTTTCGGTTCTGAGCGCAACAACTGGACTTGCAAAGCTGCCACAGTTTTAGGGGACTTTTAATCAATTGCCAACAAAAAAGAGTCTAATAGTAGAGTATAATACACTTGAAAAGTGTATTATAATTTTGCTCAGAAGTTTGTAACGCATAGAAGGAATCATCTCCAACCTCATAAAGTATATATAATATATGGGCATTTCCAAACTGACGTGACGTTACGTTCGTACGAAAAGATGTTTTTAAAAAATATGAAAATCTTGGATTTTTAAAAAAATTGTTCTATATTTGGGTAGCAATCAAGTAGCATTTGAATTAGCAAAAACAATGACATCAATCGATCATAAGGAGTTAAAGATATAAGCAGTCATATATGCTGGCGTGACGTTACATAAAACGGATGTGGGTTTTGACTTGTCTTAGAAAAATGCAAAACTCTGCGAATAGGCCAAAGCTTTTTATATACAAATTTTTTTCGTAATATTTGAAATAATACAAGATTATTTTCCAGGTTATCTTATTCAAAAATGTTTGTCCAATTTTTTTTTATTTGCATAAATATCTGACGTGACGTTACCTGACGATACGTTACTTAAATTTCCTCCTTACATTTATGTTGTTTTTGTTATAATATAAAGCGAAAACTTACAGTTAACTGCAATCATATAGTTTCTTGTGGTGTCTTCTGCATTATTATATCGTCCCTTGCAAAGGGTATTATAATTTTGCCCAGAAGTTTGCAACGCATAGAAATATTCATGTCCGACCCCATAAACTATATATATTCTTGATCAGGGGGACGAGCTGAGTTTATTGAGCTTTGTCCGTCCGTCTGTCTGTCTGTCTGTCCGTCTGTTTCTACGCAAACTAGTCTCTCAGTTTTAAAGCTATCGAGCTAAAATTTTGCACAGAGTCTTCTTTTTACTGCACGCTGCTAATATGTCGGAACCAACCGGATCGGATGACTATATCTTATAGCTGCCATAGGAACCATCGGTCGAAAAATGGGTTTTTTGTGAGAAAAACTTTTTTGTTTCCAATGTTAACGTGATTAAACTCGGTCATTAATAATATTATATACTTTCAAACAGATTTGAAAATTTTGGTCAAAATCGGATGACTATATCTTATAGGTGCCATACGACCGATCGGTCGGAAAATGGGTCTTAGTGAAAAAAAACTTTTTTGTTTTTAAGTAAATCGTTCTTAAGGTCGGTGATTATTAATATTAAACGCTTTCAATCTAATTTGAAAAAGTTGATCGACATCGGGTGACTATATTTTATGGTTGCCATAGGACCGATCGGTCGAACATGAGTCATGGTAAAAAATTTTTTTGTTTAGTTTTGTTAGCGTCCTTAAACTCGCTGATGACTTATTTTATATGATTTCAAATAGTTTCGCAAAATTGGGCCGAAATCGGATGACTATATCTTAAGGCTGCCATAGGTCCGATCGGTCGGAAATTGAGTCTTAGTGAGAAAAACTTTTTTCAGACGGTTATCTGTCGGAAAATAGGTTATAGTTACAAAATTTTTTGATTTTTATGTAAGCGTCCTTAAACTGTGACATTTGCATTTGCAAGGGTATAAAAACTTCGGCACGGACGAAGTTAGCTTGGCCTTCTCGTTTTTTAACTCTTTGTACCCTTAGCAATAGCTTAGAGACCAAAAATCAATGCAATCTAAAGACATTTTTATGACAACAAAACGTATCCATGTGAGAAAAATGTCGCTTGCGCGACTTTGCATTGGAAAATCTCGAAATGGGTTATGCATATATTCAAAATTGGCTCATATTAGTTCATTTTGATTATTTCCCCATGAAAATATGATAAAAAATAGTGTTTTTAAGTACTTTTCATTTTTTGGTCTCGGTGGACTTTTTTGTGGAAATGCCCATATATTCTTGATCAGCATGACAATCTGAGTCGATTGAGCTTTGTCCGTCTGTCTATCTGTCTGTTTCTATGCGAACTAGTCATTCAGTTTCTTTCACTTTAGCAAAAGTTTTGCGATTCAAGCCCGGTTTTTCGAACAAAATTGGGTCTCAAAATCGCAGAACTTTTACCAAAGTTTAGCACTTTAGCAAAAGTTTTGCGATTTAAGCCCAGTTTTTCGAACGAATTTGGTCTCGAAATCGCAGAACTTTTGCCAAAGTGAAAATAAGAGCATGCCTGTATGTCGTGATTTCATTTTACATGTTCATATTATTGATCCAACAAGGGCGACATATCTTAATTGTATTGCAGACGATTTCGTTTAAACATCCTTCGACTTTCTGTTAAGACTACAAATTTTCGAATTGAATTGATTATAGAATAAGATTAATTGATAAAATTCTTGAATACATATCTGCCGTAGTAGTTAGTCAAGTAATTTTTTGTTCAGAGGTTATAATCCCTCATAATGTGGATCCGAGAAAATGCAGAGAATATTCCCCCTATACTAAATGCTTGCTTTACAGTCTAGTTGTTGCACTCAAATCCGAAACTGTACCGGTATAATGTTTAGGTTCTATTCGGTCTTTTCGGTTCCAAGAACCAAATACCGGTATACAAAGACGCAAAAATATGTGTTCCGGTTTTGAATTTTACTTGGTTATTTTCGGTACACGGTTGCGGTTCTGGGTCCGGTTTGATTCCCTGCGAAATATGATTCGTTTGGATTCTGTGCTGCGCAGGGAATTTGTTTTTATTTGATTGCATTGCATTTTTTCTTACTCTGAAACGAATTACAAATATTTCGTATTGTGTCATTTCGTTTTGTTTCGTCTCTCTACGGTCCTTATTAACGATGCAAACCGATGCTTTAGTGTACAAATCTTTTGACCCAGTACTAAAGTTTACGCACATCAACAACATTATCATTATTTATCAGTCTTGCCTAGTCTAGTTATAATCCTTCCCTAAATCTATAATGCCTCAGTCCAGCTCAATTGTATGTCATTACCTACCCAAACAGCCCTAACAACAAAACCGCTGTTTAAAATCAACCACAAAAATTGGGCTAATTATTAGCAAAAAAAAAAAAAAAATTGTCTCATTGCCCTCTTCAAACAATAAAGAACAGCAGGCCTGGCCTTTGACAAAAAAAAAACCAAAACAATGTAAAAAATTAGCCCAAGAACAACACAATTTTGGTCTAGATCCAGATTTGCTCAGCAGGCCCGGTCACAATGCGGCTGGCCGCAAAGAAGTGCGACAATTTTTGCGCGTGGACTGCACTCATAAAAAATAATTAGAACAAAAAATAGGAACATCTCGTTCACTTATGCAGATGCAGCAGGCAAATCTAGTAAACTACACCTTTGCTGACCTGCAGAATTCGCTTTAAAAATATATATATATATTTTTTGTGTTGTTGTGTTCCTTTTTTGTCACGTGCTGTGTCCCTCTTATCCCAGGCAAAAGTCCTTGGCACATTTAGCCAAATTATGCAAAATTATGTCGTGTTGTGAGGCGGCTGCGCAGTTCCGCTAAAAATGAAACCAGATCAGAACATTGAGAGCGCGTTTTCATTCTTACACACAAACAAAAAAAAGACGAAATTTATGATCCTCTCATAAAAATATTTTGCCCACTTACGTAAGAATTTTGAAGAGCGATCTGCTCTTTTTGTTACCTTGAGAATTTACGCCAACATTTTTGCAAATAGTTTTACTTTTTGTGTTTGGTTTTATTTGTGCTCATTAGGATTTTGTCTTATTTTTACAGACCAAGGACACGGTCTGCTGTCATCCTGCTGTAATTAAAAGTTTTTAATAATCACACAAAACCGAGTCTCATTAATTATTGTGAGGCTGGCTTGTGCTTTTTTCCACTCGCTAAATCGTTTTGCACATAAACAACATTATCAGGAGTCTTGGCAAAATGCGATTAAGTTGCCAACAGGTAGAGGGGGAAACAACAGGGAACTGGTTGCAATTAATCAAAGCTCTTGGGCGCTGGCGGCTTGAAATGAATGAACCAGCCTGGGCAGAAGCTAAAGATGAGATACAGATAGAGCTCAACAGTTGATAATGGATGTGATGGGGGGGCCAAGCACTAAAAGTGAGATAATACGGTTATAAATGTATTAAGAAATCTTAGTTTGGTGGTCGCCAACTGTAATTTGGGGCAGTGAAATGTGATCATCAATGATTTAAGTACCAAAAACATAAACTTAATCTTGATTCCCAGCTCCAATTAAGTCTTTTTATAAGACTCTACATGATACTAAAAAAGGTCGCAAAAATGGTCAGGAAGACAGAGCGTGTAGAAGAAAGAGCGGTCTTGTACATATTAAGCTGAAGCAAAGACTCTACAGTAACGGCAATGCGACAACTCATAGGTAAAATTTAAATTTAGTAAGTTTTGTGGAGTGTTCCGCATCCTACCTGCTCGTGCCCTTATGTTAATGTGCTTTTTTGGCAATTTATTTTAAGATTGCGGTCATACGCGTAAGATATTCATACAATATTTTTGCAGGCGATGTCTCATCTAGGTATTGTATTAGAAGAAGAAAAGCTTCATAGCATTTTCTCAAGCACTACACTGAGAAAAAAAAATCAATCTAAAATTTAGATAAAAAATCTATTTTTCGAGAATCTTGTAATCTTATAAAAACAAGATTGAAAATTCTTGAATTGAGCTTAGAAATTTGAAAAACCAGATTTATTATCTCAATTAACCATCCTACAGTTTTCTGTAATGATTCAGTTGAAATATTGTATGATATATATATAGATTTATTGTTTTAGTCAAAGTTTTTATTTGTGCTGGCTCAAAGGTCAGGATTGATTATAATTTAATACAAATAAATACCATTGTTAAACACAGATAACTCACAACATTTCGAAATAGCAATGGTAAGTCTGGACAGGCTGTTTCGGAATTTACCACAATTCACTCATCAGCAGACGTTGTTGCTTTTCACACTTCAAGCCCTAGTCAAACTCTTGAGCCCTAGTCAAGACTTGAGTATTAAACTTTATACAAATTTCAGACTGAAATTTCGGTTTGTGAAATTCAGACTGAAACTATGCTATGGGTTTTGAGGTATGTTTTTTCCAATTTGTTGCGAGTTAAATCTGTTTGGATTTATTGTGTTTAAAAAAAAAAACAATTTTCTTTCTAAGATACATAAGTGAAACTATAGGCACGGCCTCTTAGCTCGCTGCGCCCTCGGGCCTCACTTTTAAGGCGCAAAAATAAACGGGTAAATAGGAGGTGTAGATCGAACGATTCAAAAAATCTCGAAACTTGCAAAATTTTATAGTGAGGTTAGATTGTTGTGAAGATTTAATAGTTGGCAATTGTAGAAGGATTCTCTTATAGAATGAAATTCTTTTATAAGCTTAGATTGTCTTGAGATCAAACGGTCCAAAAAAATCCTCGAATAAAATAAGTTTAGGTTATCATGAAGACCTTTAAATATATGGTAAGGATGTGAACAGCAAAACAAGTCCGCTGATGAGAGAATTTGGTTATTCTCGAAACAGCGATCGTTGTACGGACATACCCAATTGCTATTCCAAAATGTTGTAATTAATATCTGATGATTTGTGTTGGTTATAAAGATTTATACTATACTCAACCATGGACCTCGAGCCAGCCATATGTTACTTTGACTAAAATCAAAAACAGGTCACTAAACCCCATAAACGTAAAGATCAAAAGTTAAAAAATATAACGAAATTTGCTCAATTTTCATATGAGTTTGGATCAGGGATTGTCCGCAGAGACCGTACACCTTTTGTTAGTCACACCAGAGAACGGCTTCGTTCGATTGCAAAACACTCATACATTAATCAACACCCGAATAAACTTTGCGGTCTATGCATCAAACTTGCATACACAACACGTTCGCCGATGAGTTTTATTCAGGGCTTCAAATCACGTACCGGAACCGGAACCGATACAAATATTTTTTGAGAACCGAAAACCGTTTACCGTTATTAATGGAACCCATATCACCGAAACGTTGGTACCGGTACAGTTTCGGTTTTTTTCACCTTTCCACAGCGGATCGTAGGTCACGCGTTGGAGATCAACCTACAGGAAGCTAAAATATTTGCTGGCGAAAGACATCTTCAACATTTGCTCCAGTTTTGTGGTTGCAGATGACGACTTTCTTCTGAACCGGAATGTGTGGGACTCAGTTCACGAAATTGTACGCATACTAGAACCAGCGGACTAACCAAACTTCAGGCCGAAAATCTAGATTTGGGTGATTTTTATTCCATTTAGATACACTGCAAGTTGGAAATATCTATATATTTTATTCGTCCTCTAGAGAAAAAGTTTGTTCAAAGAAAAGCGGGGGAACTCCTTAAGACTTTTCTCGCACTTAAGCGTGTTCAAAACCATGAAAACATTCTTAACTGGTGGATAGGAAATAGAAAATCCTCCACAAACTTCCCAGAATTGTATGAGATCAGAAAGTCTGGTCCAGTTACAAAGATTAGCGTGGAGTAATCCGCTAAGAAGTTGTATGGACTCAACCACATGTTACTGCGAGCAATTCACAAGAATGTTGGTCCATTCATTTTGTGTTGAATTTTGATTCGTTTTATTACACAGGAATAAAATGATTTAGATTTATCTCAGAATTTAATTTAATGACACATAAGTGTTCGATCAAAAAACTCTAGCTTAACCGCTCGATGCTTTGGCCGGTATGACTCTGATTATATTCAACGCTGAGTTTTGTTCAATGAATAAATATGTACAATCAAAAAACTCTGGCTCAACCGTTCGATGCGATTGCCGGTATGAGCTGAATACTTTCAATGCTGAGCCTTGTTGATTGATAAACTGTGAGTAAGAATTTTTGTATATGAGGCAATCAAGAAAAAAGTGATTTTTGCAGTTCTCTGACTTACACCGACACGAGTCGAAAGCATTCCGCGGCTGGTGACAAGAGAGCCAACATCTTTTCACGCTCTGTCCACTGGTCGATGAAGTATACACGCACTTTTTGGCTTCGCTTTTTTTTGACAATACTCTGGCTTAGACTACCATGAAAACGGGGAAATATGTAAATGACAAAAATCAAAGGGTCAAAAAATAGCGAATTTTTCAAAATTTTCAAATGAGCTTTAATTCATCACGCAGATTTGATAAAAAACAATTCTAAAATAAGCTTCACTTCTGTGTTATGTAAACGATATCGTTGAAAAATAAAAGTTCACTTCGACTGGGTTTTGGTGGATCGTTTTTACATTACAAAACATTTGGTACGATCAAATACTTTACAACTTTTATGACGGATCGAACATTTTTACAAAAAGTGAATTAACGGTAAGGGATCGGGTTCGGGAATTTAATCATTGTACATATTCGGTTCATGCGCCGATTCAAGAGACCCAAAAAAAACCCTAACCGGATCGGTTCTAAATATGTCATGATTAGGCAAACTACAATCGGTATATGCTTGGAAAAAGAGGGGCATGCAGATTTGAGATGTCTGAGTGTAGGGTGTTTGCCGTGAATCAAAAATTTTAGCAAGTAGTGTAAGGGAATTATATTTCGTGCAGGTTCAAGTTCAGCTTACCCAGCACGAAAGTTGTTAATTAATAATAATAAAAACACAAATTCAAGGTAATCATTTGTTGGACCCGTAATCATTGATGTTTTTGAACTATATTTTTTTGCAAATTACGACAAATGTTAGTTCTATTTTACAGCTGTGAAGTTTTTCTTTTAGTGAGCAATTTCCCTTAGTAAAATCATTTTTAATACCAAAATGATACACATAATTTAGCATTACTCAAAAAAAAAGGTTTTTAATTGCTTCATGCAATTCTATTCTGTTACAAAGCTGCCACTTTGCAGCAATGTCACTTAACAGCTTTTCTTACTTTGACATTAAAATTTCGCTTTTGATTTCGTTCAGTAATATTCTTCCCCTTTGTTTTGTTTTGATTTGCTTCATTAACACAGTTTGCTGTACCACCTGCCACTTAAGGACCAACTTTCCACACAAACCCAACAATTGTCGCCAATTAACGTTGATGTGTTGCTTGTATTAAAACCAAACCCAAAAAAAAAACGGAGCAATTCCAATGCCAATTCCAACTGTCCTACCTGCCATTGCTTACGTTTCCTTACCCGTTATTAACCACTCGAACTCTCGATTTCTGCGTCTGGTTGTCGCCCCGTTGAAAGGCCACATTAATCAGGCGGACAAATCGTGGTGCAGTTTTTTTTTTTTTTTGCGTGAAACGAGTAGCTCCAATTGATTACGACGAGTATATGTAAATTTTTTGTCAATTCAGTCAGCGATAACGATATAACGATATGTTTGCATCTTCGATTTCAAGGTTTCCAATGAATGCGACTGTTCGACGGCTGAATCATTTATTATTATTGTTTTTAATGGCATGACACACAAGGAGCTAATGACAAGCGACAAGTCAGCGAGTCGTTGGAGGGAAGGGAATTACGATTTGCTTTGACACGCTTCTGGTCAATGTCAGCTGAGTGCGCTTTTTTTGTGTGGAAACCCGAGATGCCATCGTGTGCACTTTGACGCCCCAGTTCCAATCGCAATTAAGTTATACAATAAATTCTGGAAATATACATTAGCGGCACGTATTGTCGACCGACGACTCACACACACACAGTTGTCAAAATCCACCACAAAATACAGACAGTTGGCCTTGAGGAAATCTGTGCCGTTGTTCTTCTCCAAAAAAAAAATTAGCCATGCCCGAGGAGATTCAAAGGAAATTCTTTCCTTGGTCAAGTGCTAAAAAGGGTTTCACCGCCAAGGCAGAGCAGCAGCAGCAGCAGCAGCTGTTTGCAGCCCATAATTGAAGCATTTCGTAGGTAATTGGTGGTGATTTTTTATGGCCAACGCATAAATTAACACCAGACACAGTCGGAGTCCTCGGCAGATTTGTGTAATTGCAAGACTGATCGCACTTTTCGAGCTTTTAATACACATGTCCTAAGCTCTTCGATCTCCGGCAAGCTACTGATTATAAGGTACGATGTGAGGGGGAAACGTGCAATTTAACTTTTGGGTCAAAGAAGAAGAAGCCTGATGTTATATGTTAATTTTGGACGCAACAACAATTTTTTTTTATGTTGGTTCATCTTCTGTTGGTGATTTTCAGAAAAGGGAAGCGTTTTGTACCTCATTAGAGCGGCGAAAGCGCGTTTACAAGTGTTAAATTGGCCAAATTATGGGTTGTTAACAGGATATAAAAGTAAAAGTGTCTGATTGGATGTGCTTAAGGATACCAAATAGGGGGAACACTTTTGCATCCAGTCGCAAAGAAGAAAATATCGCAAGGGCGGTACCCTTTGGGTGCATAAGAAATCCAAATAAATAGAGTGTTGATGAAGAAAAGATGCATTAAGAGAGAATTAAGACGAAACTGAATTAGCTTAAATTTTTTCAATCATAAAACAGCTGCAAACTTTTGTTCCGATAGGATAGAATGCCTTAGTTCAAATTTGATTTCTCTTCGAAAGACAGAAAAAATTAAATTTTTTAATACAGAATTGCATAGCAAAAAACATCTGAGCAAAAAGTCACTAAGCATAGAGTCTCTGAACAAAATCTAACTACACTGTAAACAGTCACTGATTCGAGAGTAACAGAAGTGATTTAAATAACAACTGAGTGAAGAGTTACTAAACTATAACTCACTTAACAAGAATCACAGAACAAGAGTTGCTCAACAATGAGTCATTGAAAAAGAGACACTGAATAAAAGTCACGTAAAAATATTCACTCAGCTAAAAGGACTGAACACGAGTCACTGAACAAGAGACACTGAAGAGGAGTTACTCAACCAGAGTTACTGATTTGGATCGACTGATCCGGAGAGACCGAACAATAAGTCACAACAGAAGACTTACAGAATAAGAGCCACTGAACAATGAGACACTGAATAAGAGTCACTTAACAAGTGCCTACTTAGCAGGAGTCACTAGATGATAGTCACTGAGCAAGAGACACGGAATAGGAGTCACTGAACAAGTGTCACTGATTAAGAGCCACTGAAAAATTAAGTCACTGAATAAAAGTCACTCAACAAGAGCCACCAAACTACAGTTATTGAACAATTAGTCATTGACTTAGAATCACTTGCTAATAGAAACTGAACAAGAGTCACTGAAAAACAGCTAAATGATATAGTTATGCGATTCAAATTTGTCAGAAATGTTTAAAAACATATCATTTTAACTGTTGCTAAGTACCAGAACGTTAATTTTAAAAGCAAAATACAATTTTTTACTAAATTCAATATTCAAAGTGATTGTTCCTATGCCAGCATATAGTCCGCTTTTGTTCAAACTTGGCAGAGCTACTTGAAACCATTTCATATAAATAATTAATCAGCTTAGGCAAGCTTAATATGAAAATAATGTAGACTCTGGAATTATTTGAAAATAGCCGCCAGCATGTCCAAATATATCGATAAGTATTTGAGACTTAAGGAATTTCTACACAAAAACGATGGTCACACTGTAAATAAGAATGGATGACGCTACCGAGAGTAGGGAGACAGGCAGATAAGAACGAGGACAGACGCTCTAAATAAAATTGACACAAAAAACCCGTATTGACAACCTAAATAGTAATCAGTAAGTAAATGGAAACCCGTTTAAATAGTGTGTAAATAAGAGAAAATCATTCGTTTACAATTGAAAAGTTTTTTTATACCCTTGTAGAGGGCATATTGAAATTGTCCAGATGTTTGTAACGCATAGAAGGAAGCATCTCCGACCACAAAAAGTTTATATATTCTTGATCAGCATGACGAGCTGAGTTGATATAGCCATATCCGTCTGTCCGTCCGTCTGTTTCTATGCTATCTCCTCCGTCAGTTTTAAAGCTATCTTAACCAAACTTTGCACGAAGTCTTTTGGTACAAATACGCTGCACATTTGTTGGAATCGGCCGGATCGTATGACTATATCATATAGCTGCCATAGGAACCATCGGTCGAAAAAGTAGTTTTAGGAGGAAAAACTTTGTTGTCTTCAACGCAATCTTTCCCAATCCTCGTATTTCTAAGTTTTGTATGCTTTTACATAATTTCACCAAGTTTTATGAAAATCGGACAACTATATAGTATAGCTGCCGTACAAAAGACATGTCTGAGAAAAACTCTAAGTAGGAAAAACTTTTTTGTTTTCAATGCTATTACTCCCAAAACTTGTCAATAATGAATATTATATGCTATATCTACCAAGTTTGATCCAAATCGGATGACTATAGCATATAGCTGCAATAGGAACTATCGGTCGAAAAAGTAGTTCTAGTGAGAAAAACTTTTTTGTTTTCAATGGTAGTTATACCTTCCAGTTGTGAATATTATCAATTTCCACACAATTTTGGGGAGTTCGGTCAAAATCGGATGAACACATCCTATAGCTGCCATATAACAAACTGGGAAGCAAATGATCAAAGTAGTGGCGCCATCAAGCTACAAGTTTGGTCGAGCCGAAGTTAGCTTTCCTCTATTTTTTTCATTAAAACGTGATTTTCGATCGAATCGGTTTCATGCACAGAATTTTGAAAAATTTTGTCGGTAAATTCTACCAATTCTGTAGTTAAAATGCTCCAACTCATAATCGTGGGTTGAACTTACCGTCAGATATAGTAAAAGTGGCGTAACACATAACGAAAAGATTACGGCAACCAGAAATGAATGTTGAAAATGCTTCAACCAACAAAAATAGTTCATTTTACCAGTACAAATACCACAACAAATACAAATACCACACTATAGTACAAATATCACGTAGTAATTCTGAAAAACATCTACATATAATATTAATAGCATAATGCGACAAAATATAACTTTTGGTAAGGCCTGGGAATGGGAACAATATATTGTTAAACTAGAGGCAACAGGTAGCAGCACCTCATACCCAGTTTTTCTTGATCACGTCAAGTTTGCGTTTAATGGGCACATTTTTATGAGCAACTTACAGCTACAAAATCTGTTGCTGGTTAAAAAAAGAAAAGAGCTTAAGTTTTGGAAAATTCACCAAAGTTGAAAAGAATCATTACAATTGTTAAACCAAATTCCCACCTCCAATGGACAGTTAGTACCCCACCCATAGACGTCTAACTAGAAAACCACACGATAGAATTTTCTAAGATTTTAAATATATTAAGATTCTGAAAAATAAAATGTGTCCCTAGGAACCGCGATAGTGGACTCCACGTATGACATTACCCATTATCGACTTTAGATAGGCCAAAAACTAGAGATAACGAGAAGGCCAAGCTAACTTCGTCTGTGCCGAAGTTTTTATACCCTTGCAAATGCAAATGTCACAGTTTAAGAACGCTTACATAAAAATATAAAAAAATTTGGAACTAAAACCTATTTTCCGACAGATAAACGTCTGAAAAAAGTTTTTCTCACTAAGACTCAATTTCCGACCGATCGGCCCTATGGCAGCCTTAAGATATAGTCATCCGATTTCGGCCCAATTTTGCGAATCTATTCGAAAGCATATAAAATAAGTCATTAGCGAGTTTAAGGACGCTAACAAAACTAAACAAAAAATTTTTTTACCAAGACTCATGTTCGACCGATCGGTCTTATGGCAACCATAAGATATAGTCACCCGATGTCGATCAACTTTTTCAAATTAGTTTGAAAGCGTTTAATATTAATAATCACCGACCTTAAGAACGATTTACTTAAAAACAAAAAAGTTTTTTTTCACTAAGACCCATTTTCCGACCGATCGGTCCTATGGCAGCTATAAGATATAGTCATCCGATTTTGACCAAAATTTTCAAATCTGTTTGAAAGTATATAATATTATTAATGACCGATTTTAATCACGTTAACATTGGAAACAAAAAAGTTTTTCTCACTAAAACCCATTTTTCGACCTATGGTTCCTATGGCAGCTATAAGATATAGTGATCCGATTTTGACCAAAATTTGAAAATCTGTTTGAAAGCATATAATATTATTAATGACTGAGTTTAATCACGTTAACATTGAAAACAAAAAAGTTTTTCTCACTAAAACCCATTTTTCGACCGATGGTTTCTATGGCAGCTATAAGATATAGTGATCCGATCCGGTCGGTTCCGACATATTAGCAGCGTGCAGTAAAAAGAAGACTCTGTGCAAAATTTCAGCTCGATAGCTTTAAAACTGAGAGACTAGTTTGCGTAGAAACAGACGGACTGACAGACAGACAGACAGACGGACAGACAGACGGACGGACAAAGCTCAATGAACTCAGCTCGTCCCCCTGATCAAGCATATATATAGTTTATGGGGTCGGAAATGAATATTTCTATGCGTTGCAAACTTCTGGTCAAAATTATAATACCCTTTGCAAGGGTATAAAAATAGACCGAACTGCGATTTTAGATTCACCATAGAAGCCTTATTTCGCGGGCTATGGGTATCTTTGTACAAGCAATTGCCTAAGTAACAACGAGAAGAAATTATTGAAGGTAGAATACAGAGGATGCAGAGGAACCGGAAAGTGACAAAGAATATGTCTTCATGTCATGATGTCTCACGAAGGACTTTAATGCGGGACAGCGTTGAAACGAGGACTAAGATCGAAGGTGTGTTGGCGACTGATATATCTCGAGACAGATAAAGCAGTAAAGGAGTGCATGGACTGCGAGGCAGAAAATCAGGCGCAGATGAACAACACAAGTCTCACAACAGGCCCGTGGATTTACGATGAATAAAGCTGCAATGGAAAGTAACTCACTTCGAGCTTCGACCACAACTGAATATGAGGTCACGGAAAGGGATGGCAACATCGTCAAGCTGTCCGATAGGCAATGTACCGTGACTCGAAACGTTAGTCATTTAAAAAGATACCGATAAAAGTACCAGTCTCTGAGGTCGGTGATCTGAACAATTTAGAAGAAGACTAGATATGGTTTGATTGGGTGTTATCTGGGTTTCCCCAATCCATGCAACAAAAGTTGAACTATTAGCAAGTCCCAGAAAAGTAATAAAATGGAAAATGAGAAGTACCGGTACAAGGCAAGCTGAAGTCTCTTGGCCTAACAATAAGGGAGAGATGTAGGAGCCTGTGTCACTAAGGTCATAGCAATGTGTGTATGTTTCAGTTGATTTGTACATCTCGAGCGGAGTATATCTCGTTACTAAATATATTTCCGAAATTTCCGTAAAACTATTGTGTGTTATTATTGTGTGTTGCAATTACAAAAGTACCCATAAAACGCGAACCGAGGCTTTATTTGAAAAATTGGATATGAGGTGATGCTAACAGAGGTCCCTTTTTATGATAATTTAAAGGCCTCATGCCGAGTTTATAAAAAAAGTTGGATTTTGTCGAACACATACACCAATAATTTCATGCACTACTTGCACTGAGACTACTTGTAATTTTCAAGCTTGAATTCCCTCATAATTCAGCGGCAACTATAGTTTTTACCAAAAATACAGTGTAAACAAAACAAGAACAAAATACATGCCGAGCCCGGAAATGTATAAGCTTGTTCCGCTGGTCCCAAAATTTTAACACATCCTGAGGCTTTTGAGGGGCTCTTGAATCTTATTTAAACTGAATTTTATTTGAGAAATTTGTCCCACTATAGTTTCATATAGAAGAACGTCTTTGTAAAGATCTGATTACCATTCCCATATGTTATAATTATTTCACAATCATTGGGACTTAGGAATAGATTTCTTGAGACCAATCCAAAGACCGACCACAATTCCCTTCTACCATTTCCGTTTCGTTAGTAAAAAGGTTCATCAGCGTCAAAGTCGAGCCACTCCCACAAATGTTTTTTCTAATGTTTTGCCGACTTCTGTTTAAATCGATGTGCAGGCCACACAGAAACGAGACACTTGTTCGTTCTACGCCTGGTAGCTAATGGATCTACACCTCGTCTAGGGATCTACGCCCCTGGGCTACTTAGCAAATACAGCAGCAGCAGCAGCAGTTAGGACTAAGACTCGCTCCCCAGACATTTGCCACATCACGGTTGTTTGCGCGCACATTAACGCCGACGACGACGACGACGACAAATCCTTTTGACTGCTTAGGATTGCTATGGAAATGAAAATGGGTAGCGTCATCTCTCCCAGGCATCGGCAGTGTCTTGTATAAACATTTGCCTAAGGCACGGCATTAGGACAAAGAGGTAGCCAAGCGCGTGATCGTGATTGCACAAACACATTCCGGTTCTTTTTGAAAGCCATTGTCCATTTGGGTGGGCTGGAACGTGTACAAAACTATTTTGATAGCCACCGTATTTTCTGAATTTTTTTTTCCAGACGGCCTCTGGCGTCAGTCGTGCGCTGTTTGCTCGAAAAATTTAAACAGAAAAGTGATTAATGTCATGCACGGCAGCAGCCCGCAAAAAGGAGACTCAAACTCCAATGCGCAGCATCTTCTTGGGCAAACAACATAATCAAGCGCACATCCGTTGAAGTTGGAGTTGAAGTTTGTCTTTGCTGAGTTGGTGGGGGACCCGTATATGTGTGTGTTATGCTAATGGAGCGCTGAGTTCGTCACCAAGTCAACACAGATTCCTGGAAAACCAGTCAGAAACAGACCTGCATTTGGCATTAGTTTCTATGAAGCTTTGATCAGGGGTGGATTTTGAACATTTGAGGCTTTTCAATACTTTAATGTATTTTACAAAATGCGGTTAAGAGCAGATCAGTGATAGTTAAGTTATAAGCAAAACAAAATTCGATGCCTTAACGCTATCAGCAGCCGCTACAATAACCTTTTTTTTTCCTAAGTAAATCCAATCATTGTTGCTAAATAAATTCATATTCCAAACCTTCAGACCTGACTTTGCCTATGCTAATGCTAAGTAATTGTTCAATTCCCTCTAGAATCCGCTCCTTACCTCAGTGCTACGGTTGGGCAGCAAACACTTGGCATTAGCAGCGGAAGTTGAGACCATGGGCACGCGTTTTATTTTTTGTATTTTTTTTTTATTTTTTGCTGGTTCTGGTCTCGCCTGGGTCGCCTTCTATCTAACAGCAGAATTTATTCAGGCGCAACTTTGTCAACTCCGCTGGTGCCAGACGGCGTCCCATAATTTGCAATTCGATGCTCTCTTTGCAGTTGGCCTGCGTGTTGGCATTTCATTTGTGGTGACCACAGCAAATGCCAGATTTGCATATGAATGAGAAGGTATCCAGATTGTGGATGCGGCGGAGGTTCTGCTGCGCATGCGTGTTGTCGCCTCGTTGATTTGCTAAAGCAATTGTGATGAACTGTCTTCGCTCCAACTTGGGGGCTCTTGGGGTGTCTTTGACCGTCGCCGCAATTAGCATTTGAAGTTGCATTTGCATATCGTGCATAAATCAGTCGAGTGTGTAGCCCTCAAGTACTGTAGAAGCAGAAGCCATGAGTTAAAGTAAATACAAAACCTTGAGAAACCAACAAGAATATCAGCTGAATATCAGAAATAGAATTGACTTGCGATTTGGTTATGCCATATTGGCACCTGCTTAAAGACACTTTTACTTTCACATCCTGTTTATAAATTTTTGAGAGGAATGTAAAATGAAAGAGCTTCTTTACAAGTAAAGAACACTCTCTAGCTTGATAATATGGAAGAAATTCATGATATTGCTTTGAATATTGGAGAGTCAATGTTGTGGGAGGTTCTTCTTACCGATTTTGTTATGAGCAGATGCTACTGAACTTTTTTAGTGCGAAGCTCTTTTACTGGCTGGGGGAGAAAAACTAGAAAAATGTTGTCTCTTGTAAAAAAGGGTACGCTTTTGTTTTTGCAAAGTCAGGCGCAAAGTATCGAAAACTGAGTATTGAGTTTTGAGTATTGATTACTAAGAATTGAGTACTGAATATCGACTACTGAATACCGAGTACTGAGTATAGAGTACTGAGTATGGAGTACTGAGTATAGAGTACTGACTATAGAGTACTGAGTATCGAGCACCCACAACTGAGCATCGAGTACTGAAAATCGATAACTGAGCATCGAGTACTGAAAATCGATAACTGAGCATCGAGTACTGAGTATCTAGTACTGAGCAACGAATAATGAGTATTGAGTACTGAGTATAGAGTACCGAATATCGAGTACTGAGTATCTAGCTTTGCTCGTACCGGACGTTCCAAGACGCCCACTCTATTTATACTCTGTACCAAACGTACACAAAGTATATTAAGTTTGTGCAAAAGTATGTAACAGTGAGAAGGAATCATTTCCGACCCCTTAAAGTATATTTATTCTTGATCAGCATCAGCAGCCGAGTCGAAATAACAAAGTTCGTCTGTATGTACATATGTCTGTCCGTCCGTATGAACAAAGAGAAGACGACATAAACTTCTTACACTTGCAGGCAGTTCAAGTTTATTTTCAATTTTTGCCAGGTCCCCTTCCGCCCCCGGTAGATTGTTCTTACCTTTTAGAGATATTTAGTAATCAAGATTATTTAGCGATTTGCCGAAGAAATGGAAAAGATTGGATGAACTAAACTCAAGTTATGACCAAAAGAAATTTGGCTGCTTCAGCGCTGCTACTGCAGCTCAGTAGTATATTACTGTTTGGAAGAAAATCGTGACTCTTTAATTAACCACTGATCTAAAAAGTGCCCTAAGAACTTTCTGATCTAGGGAACGCACCCTCAACAAGGCGTAAGTTGTAACTTAGTCGCTCCACGACAAGTGTAAGATCATGTTCTTACGTCAAACACGACATGGCACTCCTCAAACGGGAACATAAAGAAGATTTGCATTATTTGAATATAATGTCAATGTGGCTAAGCTATACGATAAAAGGAAGGCACTTTTACGCCGAAACAATGGTCCAGCAGTATTTTATGATGAATTAAAAGGTGCAAATTTTCTTTCACTTGAAGGTACGAACCATCTATCTACAAAACAGTGTGACATATGACGTTTTCTTTACCTTCGGTACAAAGTATAATAAAGCTAAATTTATCTTTTGTTCATTATTTTTATAAAAGTTCTCTATTTGATTAAAATATGTAAAAATTTGAGTATTGCCGGCTCTAGTTCAAGTGAAACACACAAAAATGTATGATGTTTTCCAATATATTTCGGTTGCTCCTCGGCAATTGTCCTCAGGGACAATTATTTTACACGTCTGCTCCGTTCGGCGTGGAGTTGGATACTGAGTTGGATACTGAGTATGAGTATCCAACTCCACGCCGAACGGAGCAGACGTATAAAATAATTGTCCTTGAAGATGGTTGCCGAGGAGCAACCGAAATATATTGGAAAACATCATACATTTTTGTGTTTCACTTGACCTAGAGCCGGCAATACTCAAATTTCTACAATTTAGAAAGGTCGCTAACTATCAACTTTAAAATATGAAAGCTTATCCATATTTTCGCATAATAGCAGTGTACGTAATTCTTCTAAAGATATGCTAGCAGCAGAAAAAACCTGATCACTTGCATGGAAAGCTTTCTTGAGAATGGAAAGCACGATATATTTTTCAAAAGTTTCACAATTCTGACTCATGACTCATAATCACGATGTGCCACTTCAAATCACTCACTCACGAAACTTTGTGTTTGCTCACAATCACTTCGGGACACACCTTGAATTCACGTCACGAGCGCACCTCAAGCAGAAATTGCAGTCGAGATCGATTTAAGGAAAATCATTTCACACCGTCCTTGGTTCCTTGTTGTGAGTCTACTTAAATTTACTTACTATTCGATTTAAGCTAAAATAATGGTAAATATACAATCTTAGTGCCTTTTACGTGCCGGGTTAGCTGATCACGGACACGCAGAAATAGGTGTAAAGTTCATTTGTACATATGAGCGTGCCCCTTTTAAGTCAAGCTTAACATGTGCGAAAACTGCCTCGAAAAATATTGCTACGATATAATTCGATCCATTAAAAACAAAAAAAATACTCATTGCGTGACACGGAATTCAACGGGTGGCAACGCTGCGATATCGATTTGACTATTTCGCTACTTTTGTCAAGACAATCTTTTAAAATAGTTTATTTTGCTTATGGGGTTTTTGGTAGGTCGAAACCTAGCTTAAAATTGTCACCAAAAGAACCCCTGATTTGGTAAATAGGTGAGTAATGAATGGATAACTCACAGAAATCCAAGTATTTAGCTGGTCCTATTCAAGATCGCTTCCAGATGAGTTCGAAATTTGCTCACAGTCTACAGAACTACACAGAAAAATAAGATCAAATTCATTTTGAAATTCCCCTGATATAAATTAACTTTTCAAAAATATAAATTTTTCCTTTTCATTTGACTAGAAAATAATGTCTTTCTGATACAAAATAATATTATTTACTTAAATTGATATTAAGTAATTTCAGAATGATACTGAAAATGTAACAATGATATGTAAACATAGCAATTTGAAATTTTTAACATATTAATTTGATAATTTTCATTTCCCAGTAAAATTGATATGAAAAATATCATTTTTTCCAGCCATGTATTAAAATTTGTGTACCCAACATGAGTAAAGCTAAGGCAAATGAGCTAAGCACAGGCAAATAATTTCCCCAAATTTTTATGAGAATTTGGCTAAATCGGGCAAATTTGACTACTTAGCAGCCATATTCGATCAACTTATTTGCTAAGGAAAATATAGTTTCAGTTTTTTTCAGTCATGCAAAATCTGTAATCATGTCTATTTGACCAAGCGTTTATCAAAATTTGGTCAAATTATTTGCCTGTGCTTAGCTCATTTGCCTTAGCTTAATGTGCACTTTTCCCCCTACTGAGATCTAGTTTAATAGTAAACTTGTTGTTGCTGTTGAGCCCTTCCTTAGGAATATGTTGCCCACTGTGAGTAAAGAAAATAGCTTTATATTAAAACGGAAATAGCAAAAAGCCAAATAAATGGAAAATTTGAAGAAAAAATAGTTCTAGTTAAAGTTTCTTGAAAATTTCTGTTTTCTTGAATTCTTTTCCACTGACTACGTTTCCTTTGCCACACACACACACACACACACACTGCCCCATATTTGGTCACGTTTCCCAACTAGCACATTATTGGTTCAGTACATAAAAATGTGTTCCCAGAAACCCGCTTGGGGGCTGACGTCAAACATGAACATATTAACGTAGTCCGTTCGCTAATTTGGCTGTCAGTACGCGGCGCGCCCATTGATTAACAGAAAATAGCGTGTGTGTGAATTGGGGGAAAATTTTGCTCAATGAATATGTGTGTGCGGCACACTCACGCACACAATAGATGCTCAGACGTAAGATACATTTTCCAGTCACATGAGCCGAAGGCGGACCAACTCATTAAACCAACGTGGAATGCAACGGAAACGTGCGTCAGCCGGCCCGTTGGACGCGTGGCCCAGAGAAGCCGAGCTGAGCAGACCTCGGTGACGTTGACATTTATACAATCAGCCTCCATAAATGTTTATGCACAAATTGTTGGCGCATCGCTCAAAATATATTACACTAATTGCACTTACGCACGAAATGGCGTTTAACCTTCGTACAGGATTATCAGCGGGGCAGGTTTCGAGTGAAGCCATTCCCAATCCGCCAGCTTAACAGTAGTTAAGCGATCGTTTAAAAGCCCAGCTTTAGTTTAATTTTTTATTTTTGCATTTTTTGTTGGCTGCTTTTGGGCCGACAATTGGCAATTTTTCAATGCGAGCGGCGACCAACGCTTAAAATGCGATCAGTGCGGCCAGATAATGTCGGTCTCGATATGGCACTCTGCACTGAGGGGGCACCTGTATGGGCCAGATGAATGTGGAAGGCGGATGAGGGCAGCAACGTCAAGGTTGGGTAGTCCAACAAGTCGTTGGCTTCAAGCGGACGCAACACGCGACAATGAATTTCGCATATGTCACAAGGCGACTGTGAGCAGCTCGTGGAGGCAGCGACAACGGCAACAGCATCCCATGTAAACAGACAGACAGACAACAACAACAGCAGCAGCAGCAGCTGAAAGGCTGGGAACAATCACTTTTATTTGGGGATTGTCACGCTACCGATGAACTCGTGGGGTATTTTGGAGTACACAGAGACATAAATTGATAACTGATTTGTTGAAATTTATAATGAAATTCTCCAAATTAAGGTAATGTGTATGTTTCTCATCAAAGAAGTTTATGGACAGGGTTGAGATCTGTGGCACCGATGCAATTATATAAAAGCTAAATTTATGTACAATTCTAAAAAAAAAATTTGTTCATTCTTGAATTTTTAAGAATTTTGTTCTCGAAATCCTTGCAGGAGAGTGAGGAAAATGTGTCAGAACGGAGAGAGGAAGAAGAGTTGGAGAGTAAAGCTTTCAAAACTCATGGATTAAGAAGTTCTGTATCAAATGTTCACTGCTGTAACACAAATTGGCTCTTGGATCAACAAATTTCTAAATAAATACTTTTGAGTATCAAATTAATATTCCAAGGATCAAATTAATACCCAAAATATCAATATGATACTCTCTAGGTTTATTAGGTTGGTAGAAGGAAGGTAAAACCCGACATTAAACTAAATGCTCGGCTTGCAAATCGGTTTTCAGAAGTTTCTGGTACGGTAGTTCGTTTCTTTAGAAAGATCTGTTCAGGCTATCTTTTATTCTACCCAAAAAAACTGAAGGTTGAAGCTTCGTTATTCGCTTGCAGCACATTCAGCCTGCCGCTCTAACTGAACCGCAAACAAAAATCTCCTTTGCTGGTTAAAGCACAAACAACAGCAAAAAAATGAAAAACCTTGGCACCCTCAGATATCGTCGAGAGCCTCGGCAATAAGCGGCGATCACAATAAATGCCAAGCATCCATCGATGGTTTTTTTTTTTATTTTTTCTTACAGCATTACGCACAGATACAAAGGAAACGAAGACAACGCGAATATCGGATAATTTTTTGGCATGTCTGTGCAATTACCTTTATGTTTATGCGATTTCACAAACAAAAAGTTGTATAAAATATATACAGGCACTTAGTACATACATTCACAAATGGCCCTAAGCTTGGGAGGACAATGGAGGAACAACAGGTGTCCAGTTTGGATATCAACGCTCACTTAGCTTTTTGTGTTTTTCATTCAGCCGCCAAATCTTTTATAACTATATCCAGCATCAGCTGGCGGCATTTGGTTCAAATTGGATGCTGATTGCAGATGATTTGGGATTTGGACCTCGCCTAATGATTGCTAATTTAATGCTCCCTGAGCGGAAATGACACCGACTTAAAGGATCCTCAGGCTTTTGGCAGCTTGTTGCGGCTGAACATAAAAGGGCACGTGCGGCTATGCCTGCAATTCGCCTAATTGGTAATCACCTAATGAGCGCTCGCTGAGCGGAAATTGCCATCTCCAGATCAGTTTTATTTGACATACCATTAAATCAAAGTTTATGGAAGTCGCCACCCACAAGATATTTGGCAGGGGGCGCGTGTGCGGTAACAATAACATACTGCAAAAGCTCCTATTGTTATTTTTGGCCCACACCCGCTCCCGTTCGAGAAAAAAAGAAAGAAAAAAAAACGGTCAATCGCGAAAAACAAATCAAAGGCAAGTTCACGCGTCATCACCAGCCAACGCTGGCCAGAGGCGGACTGCCTGCCCGCCCGCACACAACAACACGCCCACGTCTGGACTTAACAGACGCGAAAGTATAGTGCCTGTTGTTTTTGTTGTTGGCGAAAACTGTTTTCACTGGCTCTGGCTTTTTTTTTTTCTTCTTCAAATTTTGACAGCACCGTCTCGCATTGACGTCATTGACGTGGTGCCAAAGAATTTGTTTTTCATGAAAAACATTTTCGCTTTTGCCGCATTTACGAATTGCTTAAGGTGGAGCTGGGTATTTCAGGATCAGTAGCAAGTTGGTTGATTTAGAGGGAACGCCTGTTAAAGAGAACTTGGAATTGGCTTTTCTTAGTCCTAGAACTTTGGGACTCAGCAGCTTAACAGTCCATCTATGTCGCTGCTGTAAGCAGAAGTCTTCGCATTTGTGAACATTTTGCGAACTTTTTCGTCTAAAATAAAATATTTCAATGTTTATTTATATTTATGTTTGCAATGTGACTGTTTTAGTGACCTTTGGATTATCAATCATAGAACTTTTTAGCAGGCTCTAAGTCAGAGATGGGCGCGTTGCGAAGTTCCAATGCACACGAGGCAGCGCGCTGCCTCGTGTGCATAGGAGCTCTGCCGCGGCCGACTGCACAAAATCACACGTACGCTATAAGCATTGAAAGCTATTTATAGAACACGAATGGGGCGCACGCAAATTGTGCTTGTATGCGTGTGAAAAGTGTGTCGATATGTGTGCATGCCCATCTCTGCTCTAAGTCATTAAGCTAAGACACGCACAATACTATTGTCGGATTTTTTGCTACAAGTCTGTCTTGGAATTCCCAAGCGGTCATAGCAGTTCTGGCATGAGGTACCCTCTGCCAACTCATTGAAGTTGGCCAAAAGATCGCTGATGATTGAACTGTGGAAGTTCATGAAATTGCTATACGATCAACCAGCCTCCTTTGTGGTGTTGTGCGTGTCTTGTTTTAGAAATGTTATGAAGAAAATCATTACTTATTGACCTAGAGCCTGCTAAAAAGTTCTATGATATTTATGTTTACTTTCCTGCTAAAGGCCCATTTTCAGAACACACGAAATTAAATTTTTATGTCAAACTTCACATGAATAGAAACACTTTGAAATGTTTTGAAATCTGAGTGCTATTACACAGCAGTCTTATTTGTATGAAGTATTGTGCCGAAATAAATTTTTATGTCATCTGGAATCCTGCCTTAAGGCTCGTTTTCGATCTCGTTGGCGAATGCTTCGCTAATGTTCGACAATTGCACGTTTTTTTCCCACTGGATTGACTTTTCTGGATGCTAGGGAAATGGTTACCTTTGTAAGCCGGCTCGCATGCTTGGACCAAGTTGTTGTTGGGAAATGTACATATATATTTGACTACTATTTTGTACTCCTAGACCGTAGTAGTAGGAGGATCTGGGTCTTGGGTCTGGGTCTGGATCTTGGGTCTGAGTTCGCTTTGTTAATCCAGTGTAAAAATTAAGTCATTCGTTCAGTTCAGGGGTGCCAACAGCCAGCTTACGGCCGCGTAGACACTAATACAGATGAAGATAACATTTTTCAAGCAACAACAACCACAAGTAATAGAAAGGAAAGCAGATTATATTGTGTGTGTGTATGCTCGTACTTGTCTTATGTAAATTATTAGCCGACAACAACAAAGTCAGCGCTAAACGCGACATAGCTGCGTTCGCGTTTGCAAGAGGCATAGAGAAAGAGAAGATAGAAAAATTATACTTTGGTTTGGGCTATGCGTAAGCCCTATACGCACAGATAACTCTATGAGCAAAACAACAACGAATTTGCGGCGTGCGCATAGCCTGTGGGCATCCCTAGTTTAGTTATTTGTCGACGCAAACTGGGCCCAAACTAGGGAAATTTATAACTTAGAACCAGGGAAACAACCAGAATCATATTTCGGTTCCGTTTCTGGTACGTACCTTGGTTTTGCCTTCATCCGATTTCTTACACAAAAAACAAATATTGATATGATCTGAGGCTCAATATGATATTTTTTCATATCAATAAAAAGCCGAAACACTTGAAATTCGACCTGTCCGAAAATATCAAAAGTGAAATTTTTGACCATTTCAAAATTATATTTTTATACTCTGTACCGAAGGTACATAGAGTATATTAAGTTTGTGCAAAAGTATGTAACAGGGAAAAGGAATCGTTTCCGACCCTATAAAGTATATATATTCTTGATCAGCATCAACAGCCGAGTCGATATAGCCATGTCCGTCTGTCCGTCCGTCCGTCCGTCCGTATGAACGAAGAGATCTCAGAGATGGTAAGAGATAGAGGTTTGACATGTATGGGGCATATATTTCTTATACTTGCAGGCAGATCAAGTTTATTTTCAATTTTTGCCACGCCCCCTCCCGCCCCCGCAATTTGGAAAAAACGTCATATCTCCTACAGTTTTCAAGATAGATCGTTCGTACCTTCTAGAGATACCTTGTAAACAAAATTATTTATCGATTTGCTGAAGGAATGATAAAGATCGGATGAACGATACTCAAGTTATGAGCAAAAAACGGCCAGTAAACACCCACCACCCCCCACCCATCACCATAGCATTCTAATGAACGGCAATCTTAGTGAGAGAGAGAGACACAGAGAGAGAGAGTGAAACTTAGAGATGAGCGAGTATAACTCGTGAGCAAATGCGAGCTGCGACGTTAAGGGTACAGAGTATGTTATAGTCGGGCTTGACCGACTTTCTTTCTTGTTTTTAAAATCAAATTGATATTTTATAATTTAATTATTAAACAAAGAATAAAAGTTGAATTGAAAATGGCACTATTTATTTTTCACCTAGGTGCTATTATTTATTGCTTTATAGAAACAGGAAAAGAAGGAATTTATAAATTTTTGACCCCACCTTGACGGGGGATCGAACTCGGAACCATTTGCACAAATTGGCATAGCATGCGTGTGGTCACATGGCTATATATTTCTTTACGTTGCTTGAAGTTTCGATGTGACACACTATTTGTCTCTTTCCTTTTTCTCATTTTCTCTACATCCCTTTCCCCTAGTGAGATTTTCGAAAATTAAATAGATATCCTTTTGACCTTTTCTACTATCTTGGTACAAATTGATATTATTTATGGTTAAAATGAAACGTTATAGCTTAGAAAGGATGTGAAAAAAATGTTATTTTGGAATTTTGTCGAGTTTTCTGACCACATCTTCTTCATTTTGTAAACGAAAATTTATAAATCTACGAAAGTTTTTTTCCACAAAAGAAAGAAAAAAACATGACATTTATTTCGCATCTTAGGAATCGAACTGCATCATTACTTTTTTGAGTTATAACGACAGTTTCATACAAAATTGCCTTTTTAAGTTTTTTGATAAACTTTTTTCAGCAAAGTTTCTTGGTATGTTCTAGGTTAAAAGTTTTGGGAACACTCCAATCCTCCATATTGGGTCTTTGGGGTCCTTTTAGGTCAATATGTCGAAAAAATCGTATATTTACTACATTTTTTTTTTATCAATTTTTCGCCCATGTTTCTCCAGTATTCACATTTTTTTTTATTCAAATACCTATATTAATTACAGGGCTGTATAAAATGATAGCGAAAAAGTAATTTATTCTGTAGAAAAATTAAATAAAATAGTTTTACAAAAATTTTATTGTTATTTTAATTCAATATTAGAATGAAGCGTAGAAGTGGTAGCAATAGTACAACTTTTTTCAGTTATTCAATTTCTTGCATCTGACAATGCTCTTTCAGAATCACACAATCACAGGTTAATTGGCACATCTAATGTCTGATGTAGTGGAAGACACTGCCATATTTTAAATTATGTGATATGATTAATATATTTAAATTCATAATGATAGAACAGTTTTTAAAATGTTTTATCTCCACTTTTAGCTCAAGGATTGTGCCAGCTTTTCAGTATAGTTGTTACACTTAGAACCGAAAGTGTACAGGTACAATGTAAAGGTTCTATTCGGTTATATCTGGATACATTGATCCATTGGCTTGAATGAAATTTTTTATAACTGACTTTAGGTTCTCTTTATTCTCTTAGGATCTAAGCTAGATTTTCTAAAATTTTAAATTGGCTGGTGAGTTTCATTAGAAGATTTAAATTCTTATTGATATTGTTACTCTCGTGGCTGCCCGAACCTCCTTTTTGTTTTTGTTGGTTCTACTAAGTATATAAAGTTTTCTAAAAATTTTTGAATTATATTTGTATATTTTTACTACGGATTCATAGAAAAAAGCTTCATCAAATTGTGAAAAAAATCTTAAATATTTTCCAGAACTCTTAATTCCATTTAAACTATATCCAAATTCCTGGAAGAGCATATGAAATTCATTCAAGTTCGCTTCGCTTATCTTTTATTATTCGCCTACCTAATGAAATAAACATTTTGGCAATTGTTTTTAGGCCCACTGCTGACGCCTATAGCTATAGAGCTTCTGGTGCCCCGGCATTTGGTCCGTTTTTTTTTTGCCAATTTCAGACCGCCCTGTGGATGATCGTCATCACCTGGCTGTGGTTAGATACTGAAGCTACTTTCTTATAGAGTAGTCTCTGTTTAGGCTCAGTTGGACCAAATGCGCGTCATTGGCGCACGTCAGGCGTTGTGTGGGAGCAGCGCCTATGGCTGGCCAACAACTATTTTTAGCCATGAGACGAGGCGCTAAAGTATTTTGGTCATGAGTTTAAAAACAAGCAGGCGTTGAGAAACGGACAGTTTTATTTCATCTAAGAAATATTTTCGCACGGAATTATTTATAACTGGCTGCGAGACGACCTTGTTGAGACGTGTGAAATGCGCTTTTGAAGCACGCCGTAAGACGACGTCCTTCACCCTCAAATATGCCACAACAAAAACAACAAAATATCCACGTGGATTCAAATAGTTTGACGATTAGAGAAAAGTCTGCTCCATGCTTTACATGAAATCAGAAATGCAAATCGAAATATAATATGTAGCTGGTAAGGCTCTTAGGAGCTAACTGTATGGCGGTTTTAGTTTGCCATTATTTTCTAAATTATTAAACAATTTACTTTTTAGTATGAAAATATTGAAATCTTTAAGTCCGAAATGATGGCCCCTTTAACAGTTGTAGGACTGGAACTATAAGCTATACTAAATTGCTAAGTGTTGGTCTCGTAGTGGCTCATTGTGCCCTCGCAATCCGGACCGTTGTTCAAAAGCAATCAACTGTGTTCTAGAAAATTCTACAGATTTTAGTACAAGCGATTTGATTTCGAACTAAACTAGTAGGACTTTATATGTGAAATGATAACTATAAGTTCGGCTACTATATCGTAGGTCGAAAAAACCGTTCGCATCAAATCTACTTGGCCTTGAGCAGTCGGTTTCAAATCGCTCAACTTTTGTCATCTAATCTAGTAGCCGGACATGTATCTGGCACATCATTTACAAAGGCGACCAGTTTTATATAGGTAGTTCCGGCTAGACCTTTGTAGGGACCACACATAGACCTTACGGTCCTTAGTTTTATATAAATCTCTAGAGATTTCTGGAACAAAATCAAAACTTTAACCACACTGCATCTTTTAGGTAGCTATATCATTTCACATTTCCAACATGGGTTTGTGAAACCCAAATCCATCCAGAGTTCATTTTTCTACTGATCAAAAGTTTATTGTTCAAAATGCAAAGTTGCATTGCAAAATGAGGTTATTTGTACTCATTTTAATCATGCTTTTGATTCTGTTCACCATTCCTTGCTGCTTTACAAACTGAACTTAATTGGTTAATTTGCAAATTTGATTCTTCTGCTTCTTGGTTTGAACTCTGATCATGATGTCCGTTGCTCTATTCTCTAACTATACGTGATTTATTCCTAGAGTAAATGCTACCTTACTTTTCTTTCTGTATCCTCTCTGCTTATTTTTACAACTTTTACCGACTGATAAGTTCGAAGTCGAATTAGCGAATTTCCGGATTTTGTGGACCGAATGCCTTAACCTCCTATTTACCCGTCGACAATTGCCAACTATTAAATCTTCACGATATTCTAAATAAACTCAACATAAAATTTTGAAAATTTCGCGATTTTTGGGACCGGTGGCCTACACCTCCTATTTACCCGTCGACAATTACTAACTATTAAATCTTTACGATAATCTAAACCAGCAGTGGGCAACCGCATAGCCCGTCCTATTCGCGCAACCTGGCCCGTTATTTCTCTCTCAAAATGTTGTTATACCCATTTCGTTATTTTTTCAGCCCACCGCTGATCTAAAATCAAAATTTTTTTTTTTTGCCAATTTTCGAGGTTTCTTTGTCATCCAGCGGTTTAAATTATACTTTACTATCTATTCTCAAACCAACCAATTATACACAATAAAATTCATAAAAATCGGTCAAGCCGTTTCGGAGGAGTGCGTACACAAACAACGTGATAAGAAGATTATTAGAAGACTGTGATTGAATGTTTTATAAGATCAACGATTCACTGTTTAAACGGTTGAATCTAGACTCTAAAACTTAAATAATTCTAACTAAAACCTCTTAATTAAACAATAATAACAAGTAAGAAAATTGATCAAACTCTGTACCTTGTAAAGGGTATGATCTGTATGTATTTGGCGGCTGTAGTAGCAGCAAAGAGCAGCGCTGCGGCAGAGAACTTTGACTTGCTGATAACTTGACTTGAAGGATCGATAAATGATGCTGATTACTAAATACTTCTAAGAAATACATAGAAAACTTTGGGGGATTATTCCAAATTGCGGGAGAGGCAGAGGGCGTGGTAAAATTTGAAAAAATAAACTTGATCGGCCTGCAAGTATAAGAACTATACGTCCTATACACTTAGATACTCCAACTCTTACCATCTATGAAATCTGTGCGTTCATGTGCACTGACAAAAAAACAGACAAACGGACTGACAAACAGGCAGTGATTATCAATCGGACAAAATGCAGAAACGAAATGTCGCAAAAAATTTTCGGAACCTCCGTTTTGCTGGTTCGAACGGTTAAGGTTCTTAAATTTGAGGTTCGGGGTTTTTGGGAGTTGGTTTTGGTGCGAACCTTGGTTCGTTGCACGTTTTTCCCAATATATTTAAAATAACAATACAATAGGTATACACTCGACGACTAGATACATTGTTAGTCCGCATTTACACGGTGAAGCCAAACTTCATCAAGTTTCTCATGAAGTTTTTGTTTGTAGGGAAAAAATGTAGGGGGGCAGTCGAGGCAGGCAAAGCTTCATTTCAAGCTGGCAATGAAGTTTTTCGATATGTATGCGTATAAGATGAAAAATTCGTGCCCGTTTTCTCTGATTTAGTGTCTTTTTATGTTCTGTACCAAAGGTACAAAGAATATTTGTGCAAATGTATGTAACCGCCAGAACAAAGCATATCTGACCCTATAAAGTATGTACATATATTAACTTTCGCATGTGCAAAGTATATAATATTCTGGCTTGACCGATTTTGCGTATTGTTATATTTCTATGTGTCGACTCTGCTGTTACGTACATAGAAGGGTAGTCAAATAAATTTTAATGTGCAGGGTTTGGAACACAATAAAAAAAAGAGCCGGAATTCCGGGTTCGAACCGGTTTGCAGCCCTGGTAATAACCGAACTAGAAAGTATCTGCTAAAGAAAGAATTTACTATTTCCACTATTTCACTAAATTTCCACTAAATTTAAAAAATTCATTAAATTTTTTGGATGCAGGAACTTATTTGGGGTTTGGTATTGTTTGGTTTTGTTTGGTTCAGGACCGACTTCCAACTATGAAACAAAATAATCTAGTATAAGCTCACCCGGCAAGGACGAGTAATGTGGGCTTGTCCAATATATTTCGGTTGCTCCTCGGCAGCCATCTTCAGGGACACTACAAAAACAGTTTACCAATTGCAATGTAACAAAAACATTGAACATTACAAGAACATTGAAAGGAGCAGAAGATGCAAAGAAACATCATGATCAACCGATAATCGTATTGTGTTATTGGCTAACCCTGACCCTTATAAATCATCAGAAGCGATTGCAAGCGAAATTGGCAACACGAACTATGCGACGGCGATTAATAGGTTCAAAGCTACCTGGCAGGATAGCCCGCAAAGTTCCTTTGCTTAGAATGGCAAATTTGAAGAAATGGGAAAACTTTGCATTTGGTCAAAAAGACTGGCACGGACCAGAGGGTTCAAAAATATGGCATAACATTCTCTGGAGCGATAAAACTAAGATTTAATTCATTGGAAACGATGCCCAAAGAAATCTTTTTTAATCATTTTTCACCCAAGTGTTTTCGTGTCATAAGTTGGCGTCTGCTCCCCTTGGACCGTCAGGCGGGAGGTAGGCTGCTGAACTCAGCAACCATACCGATATCGAAGAATAGAGAAAGTCGGAGTAAATTCTGGGTAATGCGTTGAAAAGCTTGAATGCTGACCTTTCCGTCCTCGAATCGTGATAAATAGTCTTCCTCTTTAATAAAAGCTTCTTATATCGCCCTAAACAGAATAACAATAATATTTGTTGATGATTCATTGGATAATTTCGTTATCCATTTGGACTAGATAGTTCAAATTTCGTAAAAAGGATATTAATAATATACATTTAATGTTAGATTGATTTTTGATTTTCATCCAATGTAAATTAAAATCGTCCAAAGGATATGCAAAATCTATCCATCCCAAAAGGACCATTTTTTTCTGAGTCCAGCCTAAAAAGTTGTGAAATTTTAGAAAAGTTTGAAAATTTTCTTTTATTTATTTCGGGTTGGTTTCAACTTTACCAAAAGTACACCCAGTAGCTTCGCAGCTCCGTTATCCAGCACAAATAATCGTTTCAATTCATAACCTGCCTAAAATTTTTTTCCAATCTCCCTTTCCAAACACTCAACTCAGCTCAATCTCAAGCCACGTGCCTTCCAAACCGCTAACCAACTGAGTTCTCATGGGCAAAGCACTTTTTGTGGGTCAACTACAGAAAATAACACAATAAAAAAAAAAAACCTCAAAACCAAATGCAAATATTTCCCTCAGACAAAACAAAAAACAATTGTAACAAAAAATTAGAGCAGCGCAAATAATGTGATCCTGTTTTACCTAAACACCAAAATTCTAGAAAAAAAAGCTGGGGGAGAAAAAAAAACCATCCCGCCGTGTGGTTCGCGGAATCAACAGCAGGAATCAACGACAACGACGGCGTCGACGGTCATTTGGCCTTGTTTTTTGCTCGGAATTGCATAAATTTCAGGTCCCGTGCACGCTCTCAATGTCCTGAATTTTTTAACAACATGTCATAAACAAATGTGTGTGCAGAATTTTTAAAGGCCACAGGCCAAAATATGTAGTTCAGCAGTGGCCAGATCTAGGCCTGCCTTGGGTCGAACTCTGAATTTTATGATGGTTGCATAACATTACATGAGGTCGGCATTGACCTTACGCAAAACTAGGCACAACGTGGCTGCTCTCATTAGGTCATAACGAGCCAGCAGGATCAGCAGCAGCAGCAGCATCAGCATCATAAAAGTAAGCGAGAGAGCGCGAGGAAGGAGAAGCGTGCGCTGATTTCATTATTATTTCTCTGAGCTTGAGCTAGCTGAGATTCAAGTGAATTAGGTGAATAAATTCACACCATTATTCCACACATCCTGCTAACGGTAGCCACTTCCTTATTTTTATATTAATTACCCAACTACTCAGGTAGCCTCCAACTTGACAATTATTTCCGGTCTTTTTTTGTTTTTCAAAAGAAATCCCTTTTTATCAAGATCAATTTTTTTGTTTTTTCTTCTTTTTTCTGTTCTAAGGTTACGCCCACTCGATTATTTTGTTGGCAACTATTTAACCATTGCGGTATGTACTCTGTTCAGTTAGCCCGCCAACTGTTTTGCACTATGGGGGGGCAGCAGTAGGACCAGGACACTCAATAACCAAAACTGGATTTCTCTCGGCTGTCGGCACACAAGTGACGATTAAAGCCAAACATCAGGGCACAAGAACAAAACGTTAAAACAAAATTAATACCAAGACAAGTCGTAAAAACCCGCAGTCCAGGTATTTGCAGTTACACTCTGAGAAATAAATCGATCGAATCTCCCCTCACATTTTTACATTTTTCAAATTCAACATTTTCTTTTATTTTTTCAAGTGTATTTCTGTATGTTGGTATCCTTTATGGCCGCAGATTGAGCAGCAAAGATTTCAAAGGGGGGAGGGGGGAGGGGCGCGCGCGTGATGGCCATCAAAATGCTCGTGAAGGCAATTTAAATTGCTGAACTGAGCGGCGCGTGCACTGGCCAGGTAGAACCTGCTGCTGCTTGGTTGGCCCCCTACTTGAAAAGATCACCTTCTCGCGTGCTGCTGCGTGCTGGGGTGTTGAAACAATTTTTGTTTTTGTTTTTTGGCTTTCGTCTGTTTATTTATAACAAGCCTGCAAGCCTTGACACTGACGAGAAGACCTGAAAGACTCTGCAACGCCTGCACTTGTGGCCAAAAGAAGTCAAGGCTATGTGTGTCTAGGCAACAACTTAGTCTGTGTCCAATTTTGCAACGCAGCAACTTTGTTTGTTGGTGCTAATTTATAGTTTACTAGGGGATTTTCTCCGTGTGATTCTTTCACAAAATTGCTGCGAGTAATTTTAGGGTTTGTGCTTATTTGATTTGTTGTTATTCTACCATTTGTTTGATGATGTAAACTCTTAAAGGGCCCCTTTAAAAGGGAATTTAATGTTACATTGTTGCAAATGGTTGAAAACTGCAGCTGTCGTAATTCTTAAGTGTTTTTTTCATATTTATTTCACTTAATGCTTAAGAAAATCAAGTAACTTAAATATTTTCAATATTTAAATTTCAAACTAGCGCGCACTGAGGCACCAAACGCCACCTGGGCGGTGTGTTATTTTAAAGCGACCTCTATACAACCGCTGGCTGCTGGAGCCAGAGGGCGCCAGTAAACGAGCCAAGATGTTTTTAATTGCACACTTTTTAGAGCTATCCTTATGAGTATATTTTGTAATCAATATAAGATATTTTGTACTTGAACTAAGCACGCTTTTTTCTTAAATATATTGACTTACCTTAAGTAGGAAAAGTAGTTCTCATTTTAATAACATTAACAGTCGGTTTTCGATTCTAGAATGTTTCGTACTTAATTTAAGTACATTTGAAAACAAAACATACTTGATATTTTAAGTACAAAAGGGTATGAATCGTCTTTTTTTTAGTTTGGAAGAGTATTACATGAAAGATCAAAAACTTCATAAGCATTAGGGATATGCTGGGCAGAATTGAGAATGCTTGGACATGCTCGGTTCCTTCGCTTAATACTAGGCATTTTGGATAGTCGCCTGGCTTCTTTTTTCAGGCATACAACATGGAAAAAAGCCGATTTAGATATGCATTTCAAAGCTACATGAACAAAGCACTAAATTCTCAAGCATATGGCTCGTTTTGTACTCTAAATTTATATTTTTTCGACCACAAAAATAATATTCCATAGTTGTACAAACTCTATGAACCATTAATAGGTGGTGTGGAAAAGAGCTTAGAACAGTTTCGATTGCCGAACGAATACGAATTTCGGTGCATCGAAGGTTTGTTTTCGAGATTTTCAAAGATTTACTCACTTTAATTTTTCATATTCAAATGAGCGCGCTCGCTGTGAAGCACAAAGCACCACCTAGGCGGCAGCTTTGATAACATTTTGGTTGCGCCGCCAGGGGGTGACCGGAAGACCAAATGGCACTAGTATGAAAATTTGAATTTGGTAGTCTTATACAAAGTCTTATATTAACTTGTGTGAATAAATGTGAAATTTTGTATGTAAACGGATTCGAATGAAATTTGGCACACATATACTGTTATTTAAATGGTCAAAAAATCCCTGATATTTGCGCTTGATGTTTTAGATGACAATGCAGGCTTTGGTAAGTAGAAGGTCAAGATCCAAAGGTGTAAAAATCGCGTAATTTATAAATATGCTCATTTAAAATTAGATTACTATAAGGAGTAGATAGACGGCAAATATAGACTGTTAAATAGAAATTGTACACCGAATGATCAAAAAACGCAAAAGGTGCACATTTTTCGTATGAGATTATACGAGTAATGGTTAAAAAACCGAGAAATTTGCAAATTTTCATTTGAGTGGTCGGGCGTGGCGTATCAGTTGTATGTGTGGCTGCTGTGGATCCCGCCTCGGACCATCTAATAGAAAAAGTTTTTTCTTTCTTTAGAAAAAAGCTTTTACACACCCGATCACCTTCACCAGCTACTGGCGCCAGCTGTGAAGTAACTAGCCATGAAAAAGCAACAATTCTCTAACTATTGCCGTTCGGATTCGGCGTTAAACTGTAGGTCCCTTTCTCTTGTGCGAAAAAATTATAAGCACACACGCCAAGAGATTGAGAGAAGGTTGGCCCTGGCCCTCCCGGAGGTGCTGTTTGAGCCAATTTTACTATTTACAAAAGCGCAAGCGTTGGCAAATGAAAGGTGTAAATTGAACGGATTTCAAGAAGTCTCATTTGTGTTTAGACTAAGCCGGCAGATAAATAAATGGTGTAGAAAAAAATGGTCAAGAAAAACGCGAAATTTGCAAAAAATGATCAAACCTACGAAAAAAAGACGCGTATTTAAGAGGTGTAGACCAAAAACCCCCAAATTTGCCATATTTTCATTTGAGTATTTACGAAAGCGCAGGCGCTGGTAAATAAGTGGCGCAGATTAGACAGTCCAAAATATTGCGATATTTAATGGCTGGCAATAGAGACGTGTTAATAGGAGGTGTAAGTCAAGCGGTTAAAAAAATCGAGAATTTTGACAATTTTTCATATGACAGAAAGATTATTAGGAAGACTTAATAGACGGGTAAATATAGGAAGTGTAGACCAAACTGTCCAAAAATTTACAAAATTTACAAAATTTTTATTTGTGCTTAGATTACCAAAAAAGCGACTAAATAGACTGGTAAATGGAAGGGGGTAGAGCAAATGGTCAATTCAGATTTGATACATACACAGAGAGAAAAATCCTAATCAACTTAAAATAAGAACAAGATGTTGTCAAAATTCTTGACAATAAATGTTCCAAATGTTCGTGAAATGAGAAAAGTTGTTCTCAATTGGATATTTTTGACTTTATACAGCAAAACCAAAACCGGTTTCCGTCAGTGAGAGGGCAAGTTAGCTCTCTTTTCGATCTCTCTCTTGTTTTTTTTTCAAGTATAACTAGCCCTCTATATGTGAAACTGCAAAAGTGTGCAACGGCCGAATGAGCTAGCGCGTCATCTCATACGTTGTTCGTCAAGTGCAGAAGGTACCGGGTTTAACTTTCAGTCAAGACCGAACAAATTTTTCTGTCTTTTTCTAAAAGATGGACCCACATGGAAGTGGGTCATTGAAGTTTGTTGTACAGAGCGGTGTCCCTCTGATCCTATGGAACATGGGTGGAAGAAGCAGCAGCATTATTATCCAGCGCTTGTAAATATTAGTTGCCGCCGCCTCCCTTCCCTTCCAATCCAATGAGGTTATGTCCCATTCCCTATTCTTCCGAAAGCGCTCAAAATGTGAGGAACCCTATTCTTCCGAGAAGCCCTCAAAATATGAGCAATCCCCCCCGCTCCACACCTGATCGATCCAAAATCAATCAAATTTTCGAATGTAAAATGTTCTCGAAAGCGGAACAATATTAACTCAAATCAAGTTCTTAAAAACGGAACAAAATCAACTCAAATTCAGTTTTTGCGTTCTCAGAAAATTGTTCTTAGTGTGAGAACATTGTACTACAATTGAGAAATACCGTTCAAGCATTGTTTTTAGTAACGTTTGTGCATACCTTGAGTTCAATGTTCTCGGTTTTTTTCCCTCTGTGTAGTATTGTAAATTTAACGGCACAAAAATACGCGAAATTCGCCAAATTTGATAAGTCGGAAATCATTAAGATTTGATAAATGGCCATTGCAGACGCGTAAATGGTTAGATCGAACAGTCCAAAAAGTCTCAAAATTTTCAAAATTTTTGTTTTAGTTAGATTATAATGCAGTCGGATAAAATGACGGGTCAAGATGAAGCGGTCCTAAAAATCAAGAAATATGCAAAAATTTGTATAATTAGTTCAGATTATCATGAAGATTTAATAGTTGATAATTGAAGACGGGTAAATATTAGGGGTCGTTCAATCGGTTTAAAGAAATTTAACAATTTGCTAAATTCTTATATAGGCTTAGATTCACATAAAAAGGGTTAATAGACGGGTAAATAGGATGTGTCGATCAATTGACTGTGAATAGGAGCATAGCTGGCCGGACGGGCAAATAAAATTCCCCCACCGTGTCGGAGTCGTTATTAGTTTATTTTTTAATTTTATTAGATTTTCTTTGATAGGCTTCATTAGCTCATAAAAATTTTTTGTAACGTATATACATTTTTGTTGACAGCCTTTTTTGTCAACTCTAAATAAATCAAAAAAAAATCGGGAAATTCGAAAAATTTTATAATGAGTTTAGATCAGCGGTGGGCATGAAATTTAAGTTTGGGAGCAGCCCAGCAACAACAACAGAACTGTTATCAGCGAGTCTCGATCGCCTAACATGCAGCTCTTGCGCCGCCTTGTAGGCGCAGTGCTCCGATTCGCATTGGCTTAGTTGTTGTTTACAATACTGTCTTATGAAGATATGATAGATGGCAATTGTCCAACAAGCTTCACTTCTCCATTTTATGTTAAAAATTCTAATGGGGTTGTAGCAACGCACGCCGGGTACCTGCTAGTATTACTAGAGGCTGTTCTTTCACTTGTCTGACTTCTCGTATGATATGGCTGAAAAACAACTCAGTTTACTGAGAGATGGTTATCAGAAATCTCATATGAGAAACTCAGATAGCCTTTTTTTTGTACACTTGCAGAGGGTATATTAAAATTGTCCACTTGTTTGTAACGCATAGAAGAAAGCATCTCCGACCACATAAGGTATATATATTCCTAATCAGGGGGACGAGCTGAGTTGATATAGCCATGCCCGCCTGTTTGTATGCTATCTCTTAAGTCAGTTTTAAATTTATCTATCCCCAACATTGTAGAAGGTTAACCTACTTTTATAGTCATTTTAAAAAAAATAAGCTAATTACATATAAGACCCACTTTAGCCTGAAGGTCTTCGTGTCTAAAAAAAAAAAATCTATGACCCTTTTGCCCCAATTTAAAAAAGTTTTCAGTTTCTAGTGGTCTAACCAAATTATTTTAGTCTCTAATGTGGATGTTTTGCATGAAATTTAAGACAGGAAAGCGACAAGAGTTGATTGGTTGGTAAAAAATAGGAAAAAACTAAAAGTCAATGTTAATCAAAAAACCATTAAGAAACTATTATAAATATTTCTTAGGGCATCCTTAAGCATTAAGCTGGCCGCACTTCTCTGAAGAATATGTAAGATTTCAGCCAAATACGTAGGACAACACTCCAAATCCTGAATCCCTGCCCATTTTTACCTAATTTAACTTATATTTATTTAAGGAAGTAATATTTAGGTGTGTACTGGCTTTAAGGACGTTTCTTTAATCTACCCCAGGTAAATTAATCTCACAAAATTCTTTACTTTAATAAGATACTGGTTGCATTTTGTATACCTTTTCGTCTTCAAATCAGTTGGCGCAGTGCAGCTTCTTCAATTATGTTGAAGTCTTCTCCAAGTGGTTAATTATTTATTTTATTTAATCAACATTCAGCTTCTCCCCTAACATCAAGAAACTTTCTTAGTACCAAATTTCGATTGTTATTAACACAAACAAGCATTAATATCAATTTTATTTTACTTATTTTTTTTTGTTTTGAGAAAGGAAAGATAATTGCAGGGATCGTTCTTCACACGAAACAGCAGAAGCAGCTGCTATGCCACATTTGACTGATGCCAAAAGAAATCAGCGCCAATTGGCTTCAAAACAAATATTTGCCCGAAGTGGCAGGCTAAAGCTTAGTGCCAGACCAGGATCCCGAGCTGCTGTCTGACTTTTCACACCCAAAACCAAGAAGGTGCGAGTGTGGGCACACCTTTTGGCACAGCTTGTTGACTGTGTCAATTCTGGGAATGTTGGGGCCATAAAATGTTGAACCAAATTAGCGCTTTATTGCATGTTTGTTTGGCCAGAGAGTCCAACCGGAAAAAGGGTCTGATCTTCGTTTTGGGCCAACCAAGTGGCGAGTGCCGTTAAGTTCTGGTTAAGTGCAAATTATGGCCAACGGGGGAGATTAAAATTTAAACTTAAAAAAAAGGAAACAAGCTGCGCAGTTAATCTGCTTGTTTTAATCACTTAAATAGAGGTTAACATTTTATTGACATTTCAAGCACCTGCCTGCTGTTAAACTACTGTGTCCAGGAATTGAGATTGTAAATTGAATTTAAGTTTCGGCAGATTTTAAGGGTGAGAGTAAGCTGTGAAAAAATAGGTAAAAGGCTAAAGTACCTTTAAGGTTTCTCCTATATTCTGTACACCATTTTATTCTGAAAAAAACACGAATTTTATGAAGTAAAAGCAATAGATTTGGATAAATTTTTGAAAAAAAGTAAATACTGGTCTTACTTTTGGGACACAGTATAGTATGGTTATATATTTTTCCTCATATTTCTTCTTTCGTTTATCACAACTATTTACAAATCATTCTTTTTCTTTTCTTTTGGTCCTTAGAGGCTTATAGCTCAGCTATCGTCTTGGTGCACCAATTAGTAAGTAGGCCTGGCTATTTTGACGCCACTTGCGCCTTATCACATTTGTCAGTAATTTTGGAGTACCAGTTCCAGTTTCTGTTTTGGGTTCCAGTGTTTTGTTTTCCACGGTCATTTGTTTAGGCCATTTGTTCACTTAGGCATTTGGGGGTATAGACATGAGCCAAGGAATCCCAACCGCAATCGGCCAATTGATGAGCACGATGTGGATTCCAGTCCAGGCCGCAAACAAATTCCGTATGCTGTTCATTAATCTCCTGTGCCGATTCACCACGCTCCAAATTCCATATACTAAAGAAAAATTAATATATATATATAAATTGAAATTTTTCATCTGATTCTTCAGCCAAACTCACCGCGTGGTGAAATCATAGTTAGCCGAGGCTAAAACTGCCGCGGAATGCGGCGAACAGGCCAAACGTCTGACCGCAAATTCTCCCGAATACAGCTCAAACACATGCGTACGCATCTTACGCAAATCCCAGCCGCGTATCAATCCATCCGATCCACCAGTCACCAGTATATTCCGATCGAAGTGACTCCAGTCACAGGACAGCACCTCACTTGCATGCGCCTCAATGCTCATCAGCGGTTTACCTGCAAAATCAAGAGAATTCCATAAATTCAAATATCCATCCGTACTTACGCTAGCAAAGAGATTCGCTATCAATGGCGAAAACTTTGCACAATAAATCAAATCATTGTGTCCCACAAATGTCGTTATCGAGTTCTGCCGATTGCAATCCCACAGCTTGAGTGTACAGTCCCAACTGGCCGAGAGTAGAGTGTGATAATTCCATTTCTCTCCCCAATCCAGACTATAGATCTCATTCTTGTGTTCCTGCAGACAGATGAGCGGTTGTTTGGGTGTTAGCTGACTCATGGCCGCCTCGGCATCCAGTCCAGACCAGATCTGTAGCGAACCATCACCAGAAGCGGTGGCTGCTATATCAGCGGCATATGGACACCAGGCAACATCAAACAGACCATCCGACCACTCTAAACGGCAGAGCTCAGATAAAGCATTCCCTGTGGAATTTTGGGCAAGCAAAAACAATGAACCACCGCCGGCCAGACCGTACAATTGGCTGAAAGTAGAAGAAGAAGGGAAAAGTTAAATTTTAATCAGATGTTTAAACAGTTATAAGTACGCTCTTGCGCAAGTGAACGCCGCACAGTGAAGAATCTTTCATTCTCAGCATTAACTCTGCAAGCTACTCGAGCAAATCGACTTTAAACCATCAAATTTTTTGTGCCGCTTTTACCCTATTCTACATGATTGTGTCCAGCGACTTATGTCTAGTCTAAGAATTTCTAAAGATTTCAGTTTACTTACCTAGTAGCCAGCAGCAAATAGTTGGCCTCGAAAGGTGAAAAACTGAGGCTATAGCCATGACGATCGGTGGTGGTGTGTGTCTGTGCTTGCATTTTGTGTGTGTGTGTGGTTTGTGTATTTGCTATAAAGAAAATTACAAACAAAAAGAAGAAAATTTACTATTAAAGCCGAGTCAGCAAAACAAAGACAAAAGAAATCAATATATTGACATTTGATTTATAACACGTTAACATAGCAGCTCTCCCGTAACTTGTAGGGTTTCCCGGGAACAGTAACCACCTCCCTTCCAACCTCGAAAGAAAGTTGAATGAAAACTTGAATTTAATCAAATGCTAATCCTCTCGATTCTTATTCAACGTCTGACATGACGTGACCTCGCACGAGGTCGTCCCACAACTTGACATTAGCCAATTTGGTCAAATGAATGGAAAACTGCGCATTTTTCAACCCTCTTCCCCATGCATAACGCGTAAATCCACTTAGTGGTCGCAGTGAAACCCCACGGACAGGGCCAAACCAAAGGTATATAAGCAGGTTGTACGGAACTTTGGTTTTGCATTTTCGAGCGCCGGCCGCGATACATCAAGTGAACCTTTAGCCAGTGTACCTCAAAAAGCTCTCTCTCTTTAAAGTAAAAGAAAACAACACCATTATGGTGGTCTCCGTGAAAGTATTTAAGAAGGCAACACCCAACGGTAAAGTCACCTTCTATCTGGGACGTCGTGACTTTATAGATCATTTGGATTACTGTGATCCCGTTGATGGTGTGATTGTCGTCGAACCAGAGTACCTTAAGAATCGCAAAGTATTTGGCCAATTGGCCACCATCTATCGCTATGGCCGCGAGGAAGATGAGGTTATGGGCGTTAAGTTCTCCAAGGAACTGATCCTGTCGCGAGAACAAATTGTGCCCATGACCAATCCCAATATGGAGATGACACCCATGCAGGAGAAGCTGGTGCGCAAGCTGGGTAGCCATGCTCATCCCTTTACTTTCCATTTTCCACCCAATTCGCCCAGCTCGGTAACTCTGCAACAGGAGGGTGATGATTTGGGCAAACCCTTGGGTGTGGAATACACCATCAGGGCCTATGTCGCCGATTCCGAGGATGATCGTCAGCATAAACGTAGCATGGTCAGTTTGGTGATCAAGAAACTGCAGTACGCTCCCCTAAATCGTGGCCAAAGATTGCCCAGTTCGCTGGTTAGCAAAGGATTCACCTTCTCCAATGGCAAGATTAGCTTAGAGGTCACCCTAGATCGTGAGATCTACTATCATGGCGAGAAGGTGGCCGCCACAGTGCAGGTGTCGAACAACTCCAAGAAGTCGGTGAAGAGCATTAAGTGCTTCATAGTGCAACACACCGAAATTACCATGGTAAATGCTCAGTTCAGCAAGCATGTGGCCCAACTGGAGACCAAGGAGGGTTGTCCCATCACCCCTGGAGCTAATCTGACCAAAACTTTCTATTTAATTCCACTGGCAGCCAATAATAAGGATCGTCATGGTGAGAAAATGGGGAGAATGCAAATTATAAACTTGAATTAATATTCAATGCTTAACAGGTATTGCACTGGATGGCCATCTCAAGGATGAGGATGTCAATTTGGCCTCCTCCACCATGGTGCTAGAGGGCAAGTCTACTGGTGATGCTTGTGGTATTGTCATTTCGTATTCGGTGCGCATCAAGTTGAACTGCGGCACATTGGGCGGTGAAATGCAAACAGATGTACCTTTTAAGCTATTGCAACCAGCTCCAGGTAAGAGAATTCATTTTTATAGAGGTGCCCAGATCCCACTGCACAATTGTCTCGTCGTTTTTGGTACGAATCTATCACATTTCCTTATGCTTTGTTGGTAGACATTGGCCAACGAAGGCTTTGTTGTTATCTGAACAAAGATTTCGTTGGTAAAAATGTGACATATCGACATGATTTCAGTACATTTAAGACTTTTTTGCTTAAAAACCAAATAAGTTTCCCCGAAATTAAGTCTTTTTGAATCGACAGTACTCCGATCAAAATTAAGCTGTTAGCAGACCAATTCAATTAATTAATTTTGTGACGACCTAACTTAAGTTCTGCCCTCAGTTCATCTTTCAGTTGTATGTGTGCGCGCGCCCTAAGACTACTTTTTCAACTAATCGAATAGTTATGTTAAGCTAAATATTTACTACTGAACTCAAAATTAAACTCCAAAAAAGCCTAACAGCTTTCGTTTATGTGCAAGGTAAGAAGATCTGAGTAGTGTCTCAAGGCACTCCTAGCTCTTTAGCCCTCCGTTTATGCCCTTAAAAATATGCTTGTGTTGGCGCTCGCCAACTTGAAAGACTTTAGCCGATTTACTTGCTTTCTGTACTCACCGACTTACACAGTCATAACTTCAGCTCTCGTCTGTGTGAAAAACAAGAGTAACTTCGGCCACCGGTGGTTATGGGCTGGTTCAGATCAACCTTTTTTGGTCTTAGTCGAACTATTACCAAATTTCTTAATAAAACCCAATACGCAGTTGTGAAGAAAGGAAGCGTAACGAGAAGAAATGCAAAAATCTCACACAAAAATTTTGACATTAGAGCTGACGTAAAATTTTTTGTAACATTACTTCTCGTTACTTCACAACTGCGTATTGGGCTTAAGCTAGAAGCTTTTAATTTCTCGACTTATTCTGTTTTTTCGAAAAATCAGTTAATAAATCTACATAAATCAACGAAAAGTGTATGTGGTTCTGACCAGACGTTTAAGTTGCTTATGGGTGTGTCACTAGAGGTTTTCATATATAGGTCCGATTTCTCATCTACTACATAAAACTATATGTCACATAAACTAACAAATAGTAGAGTAAATTGTGAGGTTATCTGACTATTACCAGCTTTTTGGAAGAAGAGAAATCGGCCCATACTCTTACTTTTCGAATTCAAACTGTTTGCCTTTATATGTAGAGTGACTCAAATATTCTCGGTTACTAAATCAGACGACAAATGTTTAAAGGCAAGTAGATTTCATTCGGTCGGTTTTCCTTCCGTATAATCTAGTAACCTTACCTTTTGTTGTCACTTCACATATAAAGTAGTTCCAGGACACACCTGTATATCATGATTCAATAACTACAAGGTAGCCATCTGCGCAGCTTCAATTTTCTCAGTCGGCCTTGGTTTGATGACTCAAAGTTGTAATCTTCTGTATCGAACCATGGTCGTCTTCGATTTCCTGATGAAGTGCGAAACTTCTATCTAAAGCTGTCAAAAACTATAAGTAACAACTGAGTGGCCTTGGATTTTGTGTCAGTTTTAGCCCTGTGGTTCGATCAATTCTAGCGCATGCGAAAAGGTACTTTTTAGTTATTGTATCATGCCTGTATATGACTTTATAATGATGAGTAAAAAAGTGTTCTCGTTTGTTATTTAGTTAGGCTGCCGTCACACTGTTCGACACATGAAACATGATACCCTAGTTTTCAATTTGAATAGCTTGTTAAAATCATAGTATTTCATGGCAAGGGCGTTGCCAGGGGGAGCAGGGGGGCCTGCTGTCATGTCTCATGTGTCGAACAGTGTGAAGGCAGCCTTACAATATTCAAATTGTACAAAGTTTTTTTATGTTATTTAAAACAGAGTTACATGATAAGTGCTTGGAGACACTGTGAAGTCTTAGACGGTTAATTTAAAAAAATTAAGTGAAACCGAAATTTAGTAGTGAATAATTTCAAAACATTTATAAGTCTTGTTCTCAATTCCACTTCCTCCAAAAACTTTGTGATTTAGAGAACAAATCTAGTCCTAAAATCGGGTTTGAGTCACAAATTGGGAAGTGGAATTGAGAACAAGTCTCTATATCTAGGTCAGGGGCAAGTGAGACGCTACTTACTGTGCATACAAAAGTACTCAGCAGCAGCGCAGTTGACACAACGACAGTATAAGCTCGTCTCTGCCCTGCTTCTCAAGCAATGTCGCAGTGCAAAATGACCCAGCAAGTATTTTATGAAATTTTTGATCACATTCGAGTCTTTTTCGAGTCCTCAGTCTGATTAACATAGACATAAATGCGCTTGTTTTCTGAACATAAATGATACTGTTGTCGAGAAAAAATTTAACCCTAGCAGCGACTGGTTTATACCCCGTGTTTCTGACCAGTTTCGACTCATTTGCGAGTCTTTTTCGAGTCGTTTTTTAATGAATCACATTTTGAGCAAACTTATGAGTCATTTTCAAGTCCTCTTTAAATCTCACATGAAATTAATCTATTTTTATTCATCAAAAGGGCTTGAAAAAGACTCAATGAGGTTCTTGTCAAAACGATCTTCAAAATGCTAGGTGGGAATCTTCGTGTCAGTGGCTACACTCACATACGCAATGCCAAAATGTGAATATGTATATTACCGGCCCCTGTTCTATACCACCTAGCATTTGGAAGATCATTTTCACAAAAATCGTTTGATGAGTCTTTTTCGAGCCCTTTTGATGATTTAAAAGGGATTAAATTCATGTGCTATTTTAAGAAGAATCGAAAATGACTCATGCATATGTTCCAAATGTGCAAAATGTAGAGCAATCGCAAATTTACTCGAAAAAGTCTCGCAAAATGTATGGAAACATGACATGAGAATGGAAAACGGGTTATAAAGTACTCTTCAATAAAAGTAGCGGCTAGGGTACCATTTTCTCCCGACAAAAGTATCACTTATGATCAGAAAACGAAAGCATTTATGATTATTTTAATCAGACAGAGGACTTGAAAAAGATGCGAATGTGATCAGAAAATGTAATGCTGGCTGGTTAGGTACTTCTAGGACTCTTAGAGCCGATTTCTCTGCTATGTGTCAGATAAGCTCACAATTTACTCTGATATTTGTAAGTTTATGTGACATATAGCTCGATGTAGGAGATGAGAAATTCGCCCTAAATTTAAACCAAAAATCTTTCTATATACTTAATTTCATCACTGAAACGTCGATATTCAATGGGTTAGCGAGCTGAATTACTTTTCAATATTGTTGAATTTCTTCTACAACTTCTAACCCACCTAGCACTTGGAAGATCATGTTAACAAAAATTTCCTTAATGAGTCAATCGAATCTTCAAGAAGAGTCGCGGGCTAGAAAAAGTTTATTCTAAGCCTTAATGTGTATCGAATTTTAGTCGTCGATAGATTGTTTTTCTTGCACTGTTTGGGCACCCCTAAATTACTTTTTATACTTACAAAAAAAATAAAACTAACAAACTTTTTCCAGGCACCATTGAGAAGAAACGTTCAAATGCCATGAAGAAAATGAAATCCATTGAGCAGCATCGCAATGTCAAGGGCTATTACCAGGATGATGATGATAATATTGTATTCGAGGACTTTGCCAAAATGCGTATGAATAATGTCAATATGGATGACTAGAAACCAACGACATTGTTGTGAATGGATTGAAACCCGAATTGTATCGAAAGCACTGAAAATTTTGTTGCAGCAGTCTCTTCTCACATGGAGGCCACAATCTTTGTATTTTAGAATCGTATATTGTATGACAAAACAAAAAAAAGAACTTTAGTGGATCTGGAGTTTATACTTATGTGTACTTATGTGACCTTCTTTATCAAATATAAATGTGTTATGGCTAACTGAACTTACCGCTTTTTATGGTGCAAGTATTTGAGTAATCCAAAAATGGGAAAATGTGTAGTTTTATTTTCTTTTATTTTTTGGGAGTTGTGGTAAGTTTCAACTTCAGAAGTCGAATGAAGCCAAGTTGGTTTCAGTCAAACCCAAGAAGGGTTGCTGGGTCCTTTCAGCTTTAAGGGTTGTTGACAGGGTGGCGGCTTAAACGTTTGCCTATAGGTCAAAGCTAAATGCCAGCAACCCCTAACACAAAGCAACAGGCTGTCAGCCAATCAGCAAGGGCGAGAGAACTGGACATGGCTGTTTCTAACGGAATTCTTTTTAGTTCCTAGTTGACCTTGATGATGGTCTAAGGCCAGCTGGCATTTGAGTTCTGGTTCTCATCTTTTGTAAACAGATTTATATAACAAACAAACAAAAAAAAGATAACAAACCGCCAGTTCGGTCGACCATTGCACAATTTCGAGGTACTGGGGCAGCAATCAATCGATTTCACACACCGCTGACTCCTGGGCAGTGGCGACTCGATAACATCCGGTATGGGCCAAGCCCCAAATACCAAAAAAAATCAATACCAACTATAAATGGCCAGGTTGTTGTCAAAATGCAGCCACAAATTTGACGATCGTGCTAAGCAATGGAGCTGCTGCAGCATACCGGAAACTTTATAGGACTAGCCCTAATTTTGGGGTTCTTACCCCTGGTGCAACTACAACTGCAGCCGTACTATCCACGGCAGCTGTATTATGAGGCACCGCCGCCACGTCTACGTCGTCTGGAGTATGCACCCTACTCAATGCCACCACCGGCTGCACATTATCAACAACAGATACCCAACTTTCAATTGATCAACTATCGTGGCAGTTACCCACCGCTGGCCTTGGACTATCATCAACCACAACAAGCTCCAGCACCTCCTTTACCGCCGTTGTATTCACAACCCAGCATACAGTATCAACAGCGTTCCCTGGCTCCACATGCTGAACTGGCGAAATATCGTTATGAGGGCAACTATTTGCCTGTGCCGCAGCGTCGTGTGGAGGAGCAACAGCAGCAGCTTTATAATGTGCCGCCAGCACTATTCACTTCTGATGTGTTGCATGTGGTGCCGCCACGCTTGGCACGTCTACAGGAACAGCAGCAGCAGCAGCCACATCAGCAGCAGCAGCAACCTTCCTCAGAACGACCCAGACGATTTGCCCCCGCAGCAGATGCCTTGGCTGCCGAGTCCAAGTCTCAGAAAACCAAATATTTTCAGTAAGATTGGACCAGACTCACATTCTTGGTGCAAATTCATTCATAATTTTACATTTTAGTGACCTTTTTATGCGATTTGAGGAGCCAAACTCACGTAGCCAGGGGCATGTGCTCAGTAATCCCAAGGCCCAGGAACGACGCTTTGAGTCTCAACGTGGCACAAATCGCTACAAAGGAGAGGTATGAGAAAAGAACATAGATCTTAGATTTATAAGTAATGCTCAGTTTAAAGAAGTTTTTATAATAATCAATGGGACTAAGCTGAGCTTCTCTGGTTTCTCTCTTGGCTTACATAAATGAGCTTAACGTGTAATGAAATACTTAAGCACTTGATCTTAGACCGATTCGGAATATATCAATCACATTTTGTACTAATTTATTTATGGTTTTTTTAAAACAGGACTGCAAATCGTTTGGGAACTAAGGTCTGGCTTGCTTTAGTGAGTGCCGACTTCTCTTCTCCCACGGTTTTTGTTTAGTTTATGTGACAGACAGTATTAGAAGAGAATAAGAAATTTAAACTCATTATTGTTAGAACCAAAGTTTTAAACAAAGCCTGCAAAAAAGGTTCGTCTTAAGGTTCTCTTTAAGTTAGTATTTTTAAAGCGACACCGTTTCGGTCTGCGGTTCGTTTCGGTTTAATTTAGTTTGGTTCATAAACGATACCTGTTCATCGATTTACAACCAACTCAAAAGTATCCTTTGATAACATTGCACTGCCTTAGAAAAAGATTTGCATTAGTTGGACTTTTTAGACTTTATTTTCCAAAAATATAATTTCTAAAAATTCAAAAAATAACAAATCTTATATTTTATATATAATATATCTTAATTTTTAGTATATATGGGTTTTAGCGACCTGTTTTGATTTTAGTCAAAGTTTGCTTTTAGCTGGATCATGGTCTCAAGGTCGATGGCTAATTATAATTCAACATACTCAACAAAAATCAACAGAGATTCATTACATTTTAGATTAGCAATGGTATATCTGTACAGATGCTGTTTCAAGAATTACCACAATTCTCTCATCAGTGGACTTGGCTTCAATCACTTGCAATTTTATCTGTCAATGTTTTTGGCGAATAAAAGCTTGAGAATTCCAATGGAGTAAAATTCCACCCTGAAACTATGCTAGGGGTTTTTGAAGATTTAATTACCAATTATTGTAATTAAATCTCATTGTCGCATTGGCTGCTGGCAGCTAAAAGCAAACTTTGACTCTCTTAATTTAAGTTAGAAAGTTTCCATTTGCTGTCTTTTTAACAACAACAAAGACATTTAAGTCTAATACAAGGAGGGCAGGTTTTTTGTATAGCTTTTTCAGGGGTCTCTAGGTTCTTTCATTAGCTGACCTCGCAACATTTTCAAAAATTATCTTCATTCTAAGTTTTCTTCTGCGGTTCTGGTTTAGGTTCAGATTTTTTTGGGTTTTTTTGAATAAACCAATTTGATGCCAATTTAGTACCGAATATATGTTTTCATAACTTTAAAGCTTTCTTGACTCTATGCGAGAATTTCGATTTTAGAACTAGTAAAATTCAAGCTCATCACTACACCAAACATAAAATATTTGATATGGCTAACAAATGATATAGAAAGTTACTTAGTTCTTTCGCGAAAATCTCACATATTGTAAAGGATAATTAAGTAACAAGTCAACCTTCCTGTTTTCTCATCAGTAGATTTTGCTGTTGAGTAAAGGTCAACAGTCGCCTTTAAATGCCAAACCTTTACCCGCTTGGAAATAGCAAAATGAGCAACTAATTGTAGACTTATAGCCTATTTTCACCAAAGAAATGAAGCTTCATTTCTTGAAATGACAAGAAATGAAGAAAATGATATCATTTCTTCCATACAAATTGTTGTTGCATTTTGCCCTTCATTTCTTTCATTTCTCAAAAATGATGGCATTCTCCACGAAGGAATTTGGTTTTGATGTGTTGATTTAAATTCATAAAGTAGGCGCAGTTTTGTTTAAAATATAAATTAGTCAAAAAAAGTTGTGTATTTAGCTTTCTGCTGATAGTTCAGGGCGAGAACAATGCGTTCGCCCAGGGTAATTGCTTTCCTGCCGGGTATGTCTTTTTTTGGGTAAATATTGCAAAAAGTCCCCGTGAGTTTGAAAGTGGCGCCTGTTATTTAAATCCATTATAATTAAACCATTCAGCTGTTTTAGTCAACGTGGCATTACGAATATCAAAATGATGAAGATTTGTCAATCGAAACAGCATCATTTTTAGAAATGAAAATGATGATAAATGAAGCCAGTGGAAATAGGCTATTAGGTTGTGCTAAAGCCCCGTTTGACCTCTTTGTTTCAGAATGGGATTATTCAGCAGTGTCCTGTAAATCTAGACATTTTTGTATAAGCGATTGCACTCCGAACTATACTTTATTTATGAAGTGACAAGAAAAGGCTCGGTTACTAGATCCTAAGGAAGGAAACCGTACGAATGAAATCTATTCATATCGCTTAACTTTCGTCTGCTGATCTAGTAATTAGTGCCACTTTACATATAAAGGCAAACAGTTTCAATACAAAATGCTAGCGTTTTTCCAAAATTCTCTAGTGATTTCTGAGACAGACCCGATTAAAACCAATTTTAATTAATTCTTGGGTTTTTAATTGGTATCAGTGATGTAAATCGTTTAGGAATAAGGATCGGTTCAGTGGCTTACAGACTTTTTTAACCCGGTCTGCTAACCGCTCGGAAATAAGGACTGCTTCGGTTTAATGGTTCACACAGTTTTTGAACTGCCGGTTTCGTTCAATACATGGTTTTCTGAAGGCACGTTACCGTTTTCAAGTTCGGTATGTTATGAATTCTAAAGTAAATAGATGACTCTTCGCAGACTTTGGAAACTAATTTTCTATTTCATTTGATTTAACACAGTTTTTGAACCCCCGGTTCGGTTCAATTCAGGGTTGTTTTACACGGTTTTATAAAGGCCCGTTACCGTTTTCAAGTTCCAAAGTAAATAGGTGACTCTTCACACACTTTGGAAATTGAGTTACTAAAAAACATTTCATTATCTTTCAAATCCTTTTATAAGTACTGCTTATAAACGCCAATTATCGTACAGAATATGGAGAATATCGTCCCGTAGAGGAAATTTGATATTTACACAAATCAATTCGCAAATTTTCAAGATATTCACAGATATATTAAGGGGTCGGTGAACAACGAGAGCAGGAAATGTAAAAATTTTTTGACAACTCAGCCTTAAAAGCTACATCGATCCGGCATCGCTAAGGATCAATTCGGTCTATAAGTAGTCTCTCTTATAGAGCGTCAATAATCACAACTTAATTTATCCCAAATTCGGATAAAACTTATCTTAGTAAATCGAATAAAATTCTCAAAATATCCAAGTATCATTGTCTGAAGGTAAGCGCCAAAAGCGAAAAAAAACTCGTCAATGAACTGAACCGAACCGAACATTTTTTCCTTGTGCTTTTCGGTTCGGTTTCGCATTTTCGGAAGGACTCCGGCTCGGCTTGCGGTTAGGTTTATCAGCTGAAACTGCGGTTCGGCTACGGTTCGGTTCAGAACCAGTTTGCATTTTAAACCATCGGCTCGGTTCATCACATGGTTTTGTTAGCTAGCCGAATCATGACATTTTCCAAATTTCCAATTTTTCGACTTATCGCATTATTATTGAAAATTTCAAAAAAACATTTAAACAGCTTTAAAACTCAATATAAATTTAAAAGTAATATATTTTCGTCTGTACTACAACTGATTGATAGGAGGTAGAAGAATTCCAAATGGTCCTCTTGGCCGGATATTCTGAGTACAATGTTTTGTGAAGTATTGGTTCAGCATTTTGTTAGAAATACAGCTTGGGGTAGCGGTTTGGCTTACGAGCACAAATTAACAGTTTGCTAGGGTTATGTTTGGTTTGGTTTAAAACCGGCTTGCATCCCTGATAGGTGTACCTATAATAAGAACATAATAATCTCGATTAAAACCCATCCATTTCCCATAAGACTTCTTCGTTGTCTTTGAAATAGAAAATTTTAAGCATTCAACTTTAAGAACTATTTCTTAAAAACTAAAACTTGCTGTCTTTTTCTTCTTTCAGGTAATTTGGACAGATCGTCAAGGCGGTCATGGTGAGCATCGTTGGGACTTGGCGCAGGGAAAACTCTAAGCATTTTTTAACATTTCTGTACATTTTCCTTCTCCCTTCTCTTTCTTAACTGCTCATATAAAAATCGTGACTTTTCATAATTTTGGCGTATTATTTATTTAAAGGCAATGAATTGGCGTGAAATTTGTATTTTCGTAAATTTGCATAAGAAAGTAATGTGTCTAGCGCCAACTCATTCTTGTCTTAGGTCAGCAGCACTGGAAGACACACAAAATTTCTCACGCTGCTCTGAAAAAAGTGGACTGTCCGGTTACACAACTCTTTTGGGTTGGCTTTGGCCCACTGGCCCAAGTGCCCAGGCGTTTAGGTGGCTATCCTTTAGCCCAGAAACTGGTTTTGGGCAATGACCCAATGTGTCCTGCATAGTTACACTTGGTTACAAGACAGTCCATCAGACAACAAATGCGGGTCATATGCAAATCGACGTGTCAAGAAGGGGTTGATGATGCAGCGGGTCTTATCTTTGTGTAAGTCGGTGACCTCAAGGGTTGTAGCACTCATTTGCATAGCCAACGAATGACACACAACTAAAACGAGACAGCAGTGTCCAGTTGGGTTTTTTGTTTAGTGTTTGTCTTATGGTAAAGATGATGCACAGCTGACCAAGCTGGCCAAGTAACATGATGTAGGGATCAATACTTGAGGTAAATGTAAATTCAGTTGCTTTGCCTCAAGCTGTCAGTCAGTGACTGTCCAGAACCGGTTCGCTTGCTGGGCGACGATAAGGTCATCATCAACAACATCTTAGAGTTGCATTACCCTTTGGCTCGCTGGGTTCTCACACTGCTTACTAATTTATGCAAGGACATTGCAAAAGGACACTATTGCTGGCTATGATTGCGATTGCTGTGGCGTGAGTTTTTAGTGTTCCCAAGAAGTAACCGGTCTGACCGGTATAGTCCGAGTTTTGTGTGTCTTGGGTGACCACGAATATTGTGAGAACTTGCACATTAGATGATGGCCTTTGTCAGCAACTGGCCGAACGAGAACGAGTCCTTTTGATTGTCTCTTGGAAGGGTGCAAATCGGCGACACTGTCTGGTAAAACTTTGAACATACAAATTACAAAGTTGAAAATAAATTTATAATTATTTGAAACCAGCAGGTAAACGTCGTGCGCCTCCTTTAGTATTTTAAACACAAAACGGAGAAGTGAAGCTTAATTGATAATTGACATCTATTAAATCTTTATAATAATCTAAGCTCAATATAAAATTTAACAAATTTCGTGATTCTGTGGACCTTTTCATCTTTACCATCTGATTATTTACACAGAGAAAAAAAATATGCAAAATCTACACGAAAATTTAGGATTTCTACACGTTTTCACCGGAATTTTCAACCCATAACGTTTGTGTAGCTTTTCTGCACGCCGCGTTTAGCTTTCTCATTTCAACACTGTAACTTTTCTGCACGCCGCGTTAAGCTTTCTCATTGCAACACGTTACGTGTAGCTTAATCCTGGTTACACTCGGAATTGAGAGTAATTTATTCGGAACGTGGATCCGCGTGTTGTGGATGACTTGATTCCCAAACATCCTTCACCTTCCCATTAAAAGTCAATTTGTATATAAAAAATGTTTAATTTAATATTCTAAAGACCAAAAATGTCTGCCAAAAAATATGTTTTCTTTTCGATCATCTACAAACTAAATGAACATGATATATAAGAATAATGTTATGATATCTCTGCCCTTGTTTTTTTTACATTTTGGGCTTATTTACAAACTACATGGACTTGCGGAACTTTCAAAAGAGTATAAACATTGAGTATCGATTAAGTTCTCCCACATTTACTGATACTGATGATATTGTTGATGTGGCTGCTGTTGATATTGTTGCTTTCCCGAACTGTACTCCGATTGCGCCTTATGGGCACCGGTGCGCAGCAATTGCGTGTGCGGTGGTGGGGTAGGAATCTTTACCACAATATCGGTGGGTTCGCGTATCACCTCCGCCTTGAAACCCTCCTTGGGATCCGCTGTGTACTTAACTGTGCGTATAAATCCATCTGAATCCACCACCGAGTAGCTGCCCTTAATGACCGAACCATCGCGTACCTCTTTGCGATTCTGATAGTTGGTAAACTCATCGTCTTTCACATCAAAACCAAACTGGTATGAGGAGTTGGACTGCAAAGAAAAAAGGAAAGAGAAAAAGAGTTGGGAAAAATGCAAATACTTGGGCGGAGCTTAATTGTAATTTCAAATGCGTAAGTCATTGTGTTGACCCACTTTGGTGGATTGGCCCAAAAAAAAAACAAAAAAAAACAGAAACGTGTCCAAGCTAAATGCAACGATTACATCACCCAAAAGCCACTACATGCATGCCACATGCGTGGGACTCCCTCTCCTTCCAGCTGTTGCTGTATATCACGCACAAGTGAAAGCAATTTGGACTAGCTTGCATATTTTTAATGGTCCAGGCGCACGAAATCAAAGCGTTAGTGCAGCGTATCGATGGTGTGATGTCTTGGTTATGCAACCAGGCGGTAGAAGCAGTTCAAATCGTACATAAAAATCGTTCAGGCGAAACCAATTCACATAATTTATGCAACATTGAGGATGGCACCGCCAAGACCTTCAATCGTGCTGCTAAAAACAATCCCACAGTTTTTCTAAACTGGGTTAAGGTAACCAGAAACGTGGCCCAAGGCGTGTCTCTAAGTCTCTCGTCCATTCTTTGTCCAACAGGCAAGAGACTCTGTTTGTACAACAACAATCAAATTGGAAAGGCAAACGGCAAAGCTAGTTTGTGCAAGCCGGTTCTAATGTCCATTGGCACGACTGATGCATTTGGGATTGGGGTATATGGGTCGCATTTGAAAGTGATTGTACAAGAATTTTGCGATTAGGCGGGTTGACATTTTATGGGCCCAGTGGTATTAACTGGGTCATAAAAATATTCAATTAAATCAATGGAAACTGTTGAGATGCTAATTTTATGTACTATTTATGGGGTGGTATAAAGTGCACTGAGGCTGAGTGCTTTTTACATTTTAACAAGATCGAAATGCTTTAAACTGCAAAATATTCTTAGAATTCTGAAAAGGCTCTACATGAATGGAGAAAAAGTAGGGTTCTCAAAGTGAAGAGAATGAATATATGAAGGTCTAAGACGAGCTTTGCTCAATTTTTTGGCTTGTGTGCATTTAATTTTCGCACAAGCGAAGGGGATCTACAATTGGCTACTTACTTCAAATCTGGCACCAATAGCCATACCAATTCTGTACTAACGTGAGGAACATAAAAAAGTTGGGTACTTCCTTTTTTCAGTTCGATTTATATGCAAGCCCTGGAAACACTCATTTTGAACCCTTAAATATTATGACTAAATAAAACCTTGTCATATTTCTTCTTCAACTTGCTACACTTTTAACTTTTTTTCAGTTTATTGAATAAATGATGCAATTCCAGGGCTTGCATATATGATGATTCCAGACGAGTTACTTCTAAAGTTGCTTAAAATGTCTATTTAGACCAGAGATGGGCGCGTCGCGACGTTCACAATGCACACGAGGCAGCGTGTGCATAGGACCTCTGCCGCGGCCGACTGCACAAAATCACACGTACGCTATAAGCATTGAAAGCTATTTATAGAACACGAATGCGGCGCACGCAAATTGTGCTTGTATGCGTGTGAAAAGTGTGACGATATGTGTGCATGCCCATCTCTGATTTAGACCCGTCTTAGAAGCCTTTATGTGGGGAACCTACACTTTAGTCTTTAGACTCTCTTCGATATTTTGGTAAAGTTGTATTTATTAACTTTAAAATAAACTATCCCAAGAAATTCACCTATATTTTTAAGCAAAGATATATAGCTTTGAATATATCGGGTATATTCCACATTTTGACGGCGATTTCCTTATAAATGTTCTCATTTGAAATCCTACTACTTTGCATATAAAGTGACGAAAACATCTTCGGTCACTTGATTTTGCTTAGAAACTTTGACGGTTTGAAATCGACTGCTGAAAGCCAATCAAATTAAAATCGTTAAATAATTTAAATTTTCTTTCGACCTGATCTACTAATCTCTGACATATTTGTCACCTCACATATACACTTATACAATTCTAATTCGAAATATATAAGTTCATACGGAAATCGACGTCAATATGTGGAACTCACCCCTATGTGTTTGAAATGACAATCTTCCGTACTGCCCATAGCAATGGCTGTTGTTGAAAATTTGCATTAGAATTCCATGCAAATGACTTGCATTGGATACCTTTAGCCAGTAGACAATTTTTGTCATTTCCAGTACATGTACTCAAAACGGTATATCTTCGCTCAAAAAAATTGCCCAAATGTTTGGGATAAGCTTTTTTAGAGTTAAAAAATTCTACTATACAATGAATTCAAGAATAATTCGATCCAATATTTGGGTTCCATAAAAAATTCACCCATAAAGGGTCAAAGTAGGCATTTTAAGCAACTTTAAGCTCAAATTACCAAAAACCAAGATGTGATGGTTTATTTTCCAAAACAGATTCGTTTTTAGCATGCGAAAATCATCTAGAATCGGCACCAAACTTTTAATAAACTGTACTTTGTTGCCTAGTGGAATCCTTATATCAATTTAATACTGCGAAATTCGGACAGAAATTATCTGAAAATCGAACAAAGCAGCAATATTGCTCTCAGTATAGAGATGTCCATTATTATTTAAAAGGGTATAATCATATACCAGAAATCCTCCCCAATTTTCTTGGGAAAATCAGTTCAGAATTAAAGGACTTTTTAATTAAAGGGTTAACTTTGGGTTACCTGTTTTCAAAAAAGTATTTGATGGTTGCAGAATTCTTGAAACTAGAATACAATTCTTGCTTTGAGGCCATATTGTTAAGAATTTCCACATAAATCTTTCCTCTTTCCTTATTCTAAAATTATTGTTAAGTAACAATAAATATTTACCATTAAACATCATTAATAAAATCTTTGGTCAGGTTTTGCTTTAATTATTCAACCAGCTATTTATTGTGTCGCAGTGTTGAGGTGCTTATATTTTTTTGTTTGTACACTCCGAATTTTTTTTGTATATTTAAGAAAAATTAGTGAAGGTTTGAAATCGCCCCAAAATTTGGAAATAAATTCTATATTTTAGACATTTTTTCTATAAATTCCATGGCATTTATTGCAACTTTTCTAAAATTCAGAAAAAATGTATTAAATATAGAAATTATTTTGAAATTTTAAGGCGATTTCAACCCTTGACTGATTTTTCTTAAATATAGAAAAATAATTTTCTCATAAAATCAGAAAAATCATAAATTGATATTAATAGCAGATAACGATAGAAAAAAGCTAATGTTTATTTGCTTTTGATAAATCAAAAACTCCCAGCAGTCCTTGGGAAACCCTGTGGATCGTCAACAATCCTTTGTCCATCTTTATTATCCTCAGTGAAAGAGCCAACCATCGAATCAACGAACAAAACTTATAATATTCAGAAAACGATTTTTAAAATTTAAAAGTAACTCGAAAGTAAGAAATTTTTTCTGCAAAATTCATTACAAGAGTTTTACAGTTTTACTAAAATTCAAACAAAATGTCTTAAATATAGAAATTATTTCTTAATTTTAGGGCGATTTAAATTCTTGGCAAATTTTCTTAATTATACAAACAAACACCTTCAAACAAAAAACCATAGCCGAAATTCGGGCTGCGAATTTATAACGGAGTAATTCCTATGTCTTTCTTCGCCCCCTTCAGAGTTTAAGTACTAACTGGATGTTTGTTTGAAGTGTGAACAGCAAAAACAAGTCCACTGATGAGAGAATTTGGTTATTCTCGAAACAGCGATCGTTGTACGGACATACCCAATTGCTATTCCAAAATGTTGTAATTAATATCTGTTGGTTTGTGTTGGTTATAAAAAGGCTTATAATCAACCAAAAAGACCTTGAGCTAGCCAGTTGTAACATTGACTAAAATCAAAAACAGGTCACCAAACCCCACATACCTAATTATACAAAAATAATTTTTTAATAATAATTATAATTTTTTTAAAGAGACTAATTAAACAATGCAACGAACTAAAAACTACATATTTTAGAATGCAATAAAAGAACTTTTGAACTAGTTTTTCATGCATTTAAATTTCAAAAAGGTTGATGATGCCTTAGGGCCTAACATCAACGTATCGTTTGATAGCTTAAAATCTAATCTACAACAACAACGAGAAAGGAAAGCTAACTTCGTCTGTACCGAAGTTTTAATACACTTGAAAAAGCTTGTTCCAAAGGTTAGCGATAACATTAAAAACAAAAAAGACGGACGGACAAAGCTCAATCGACTCAGCTCGTCATGCTGATCAAGAATACATATACTTTATGTGATCGGAGATGATTCCTTCTATGCGTTGCAAACTCCTGGGCAAAATTATAATATACTTTTCAAGTGCATAAAAAGTTTATCATCATTAAATAACATTCCTAGAAGCCACAGCACATAAAGCCTGGAACACAAAATAGAGAATTTTCTGCACTCTTTGCTATTTTAGTTCTGAAAAGTAAAGAGCGCGAGGCAACCTCAGAATTTTAGCGTTAGTTTGCACAAATTCCTTTAAGGAAATTTTGAATTTAAGGACTGTTTTATGTAAAAAATTCTTCATGACTTTCTTGACAACCCAAAATATCCGTAGAGTAGACTATATCTACCAATTCGAGATTAAAGTGCTTAGTATTCTTTATATACGAGTGAATAGTAAAAGGACCAGATACTTTTGGAGTGAGTCGTATAGATGAAAATACTAAATAGGGGGAACATTCAACTATTGATTGACGTATCAAACGAAACTAAAAACAATCAGTTTAATCATTAAATTTTAACCATCTAAGAAGCTATGTTCCCAGGCTCGAAGCAAAGCCTGAGGTTCGATAAGATAAGAAACTGAACTGCGAAACGAACCTTAAAATTTACGAGGGTTTTGAACACTCTGCAGAATTTTAGAGGTTTGCAGCCTTGATATGATTTATTATTTTGTTGAAACCTTTATTTGTTTAATTGAAACTTAATTCAACACAAATATATCAATGCTTCTACACTTTTGGCGAAGGATTTAAAAATTAATGAAATAGCAAAAGGATTTTTTGTTTTGTATATTTTTTTAAATCGACTGCATAATGATGTAGTCTATTCCATTCGGACTCGACATAATTTGATTGAATTCAGAAATGGTCTCTTCATATATTAAGCCAAACTTGCGGTTAGCTTCAGAGCCAGCCCGAAATCAATTAGGTTGTTTCACCCGCCGGCTAGTGGTTATTTTTTTTTAATATTTTTGACATTAAAACAAATGGGATTATAGTTAATTCGGTAATGGATATCAGCAGTTTCCGCATCAAATGGCTATACACGTTTACTTGAATTGGCTGGAATGGCCAAAGCCAATGCACACAATGCAAACACATATGGCCATGGCCAAGTGGAGGCAGCCGAATGCTCCAACTTGGCTCTGAGTGAGGCTGTGTGGTTAATGAACTCTACCGCCTGTGCATGTTTCAATTGTAATTATGTTGTTGGCCTGGCCGTTTGGCTGCACTGAAGCGAACGAAAACGAAAGTGCGCGAAAGTCGAACTCGTTATGGCTTAAATGTTAAAGACTTACATCATCATACTGCTCCTCCTCCTCCTGTTGTTGTTGCTGCTGCTGCTGTTGTAGTTTGCTGTGTTGTCCTTTGCCCAGTAGGGAGGCAGACTGGCTGGCGTGGTAGGAAGGTTGCTGGACACGTCTGGGTGGTGGGGCAGGATTCGACTGTATAGGCTGGCGATATACCGACTGCTGAGGCTGAGCCTGATACTGTATATGGGAGAGGGGAAAGGGGGAGGGAGTGTTACGGGGGTTGTCCTACTTAATACTGGGTGGGATTAACCCACCTGCGGCTGCTGCTGATAATCTCTTACAGCTGGCGCCACATATCCCTGCTGTTGATGCTGCACACGTATCTGCTCCGCCACCGTATCCTTTAGACGGATCTGCTGACCTGCATTTACATATTGTTGCGACTGTTCGGAATTCTGCTCATAAATGGGTGTACCTTCGGCTGGCTGAGCTTGATGCTGCTGCTGGTGTTGCAGTTGTTGGTAATATTGGCGCAAGTAGGCGGGATCGACGCCCTGTTGCGCTTGAGCAATGCCGCAAATTGCGACCGTGGCCACCACAACAAGCAAATATTGCATGGTTAACACTTCACTTTTATTTGGTATATACCGTTAGACCGTTAATAGACGAAACTCGCGCACTCAACCCACTTGAAAGCCACAAAAGTATCTGTGGTGGCTGGGATACCAAATTGCACTTTTATATCGATGAAGTTGAGCGCGGCAACTGTGGCTCTCTCTCACGCTCTCGCTCATACGCTGGCTCTAGCCTCTTTTTTGATTTACAACAGCTGTTTAGGAGGGGGGGGGGGTCTTTGGTGGCCATTTCCGTTGCCATTATATCATGGATTGGGGGAGAGCCTTGTCAGCATTGTTTATTATTTTTGGTCTACTTACGACTTTGATCATTTGCATACAGAAATGTGTAAGCGAAAGCCATGCTACTGTACCTGAATGTTAGTTAACATTTCAAGTGGCTGTTAGCCATCAGCTGATTGATATTGGGGCGTTGGAAAACTTTCACGAATTTGTCATATCATTTGATATTTTTTGTGTGTTGCAATAAATAAAAAACTTTTCCAACCATGCAATTCCCCTTAATGTAAAATGTAAATTGTAAATTTACTTTGGTTTTGGACTCTTCAACATGCAACGTAATGTGCTTTTGTGCAATTATTATTATTGTTGTTGTTGTTGTTGTGGCATACCCATTAGATAATCCATCTTTACTAATCATTCAACTCTTGATTGGGGGGAAGGGTTCACATTCTTGAGGTCAATGTGATTAAGACTTCGCCCATGTCAAAATTTATTGAACTGAAACCAACAAGTGCATACGACTATTGTTTCATAGAGTTTGACCCAAATCGCTTAAAAACACAGCAACAACAACAACAATCATTGTACCTTTGTAGTTACGAGGGTAGGTTGAAAAGTCGGTGGCTTTGGGCTTAAACTAGCATGTGTAATTCTATTTACTGTCAGATTTTAAACAAGCTGAATCCATAGAACATTAATTACAAGGTAGCGCAGCCGAAAGTGCCTTTTCGCATGCGCGAGAATTTATCGAACCAGAGGTCTACAACACACACAAAAACCATGGAAACTCAATTGCTACTTACATTTTTAGACAGCTTTCGATACAAATTTTGCACTACATCAGAAAATCGAAAGCGAACATGTCGGTTCGTTATTCCAGATTACAACTTTGAGTCATCGAACCTAGGCTGACTGAGAATATCGAAGCTGCGCGGTGCGCTACCTTGAAGTTATCGTTTCATGAGCTGTATCATTAACTTGCTGTTTGAGAACCTCGTGGAGTTTTAAATAAAATATAAAAAACGAGAGCGTAAGCTAAAGTCGGTTCTGCCCGACTTCGATATACCCGTTACTCAGAGGAAGCAATGTTAGCCTACTTGTGTTCCTGAGAGGGAAAGCCGTAAAGTATGCAACATTTTTTAACTCGACTATTTATTATCCGATCTTTATGAAAATTTAAGGGATTATAGATATAGCGCTATATAGACTTGAATGTTGATGCTGATCAAGAATATATATACTTTATAAGGTCGAAAATTTTTCCTTTTGCTTATTACATACATTTGCACGACTTTAGTATATCCTTTTTACAAAGACCCTAGAACACAAAGATAAGTAACGGCCATACAAGTGAATGTCAGGCAAAATTTAAGCGTGGATTTTCGATGTGGATTTTCGATTTTACATTAGTATGCTGTGTGTGTGTATTTGTGTTCGGACGTCTTAGTTATTCTTCTGTTTTGAGGCAGTCTGCTCAGTTTCACGTCTTCAGTGTGCAAGCGCGGTGGTTTTCTGTGTGCATTGCATTGTGTCGACGAAGAGCAGCATCACTTAGAGCAAGAACGCCTTGCGCTCTTAGTTTTATAAGTGAGAGAGCGAGTGTGTGCAAGCGAAAAGAATAGGAAATGCAACGAATGAAAGCTAAAAAACCGCTATTGAAATACTCTTGCAATCGTTATTCAAGAATTGTAATTTAATATATGATAATTTACTGTATTAATCTTACAAATATTATTCGTGAACTATTTTATGTATTTTATGTAGCATATACATTAATATATCTTTAAGTTTGCTTAAGTCTTCTGAATATATTGAAAAGGGTATACAAGCAAAGTAGTGGAAATTGTATAAGGAAGTGCTGCTAAGGAGTGCGACGCTGCGTTGATGGTCGGTTTCTAGAGGGGCCCTCTCATTCGCGATCGTTCGCACCCATACAAATACAAGTGTATTTGACGCAACGCGAAAAAAAAAATCTCCACCTGGGGTATTTTGATAAACTGCGTTACGCATCTTTGTGAGTTATAGAGTCTTTGCTTTTACTCTACGAGGAACGGTTATACCCGAGATTCGCATTTTCTTTGTATACCCTTGAAAAGGTTACTATTATTTTGACTAAAAGTTTGCAACGCATAGAAATATTCATCTCGACCCCATAAACTATATATCGCTTACTTACTTCAAGACTGGCATAACTCAAAAAATACGATTTTTGACTTAATGGTGCAGAAATATTCGCTGTATCGTGTTCTATATTGTGTAAAATTTTCATATTATCTCTTATACTTTTGATGTAATATAGGAATATCTCGCCATATAATTTTTTAGGTTCATTTTCATGTTAATACATGAACGTCATATCTCAGTTGTCCTGCAGTCGATATTGCTCAAAGATCCTTCGGCTTTCAGTTAAAACATCATATTTTCAAATTTTTACAATGAGCATTTTTATTTGTTAACATTTTACTAGATTAACTCGAAACAAAAGGAACTATTATATTTTCTCGTGCTTAAATCTATTGAGAACTTTGAACGCGTTTTTCCCAAAATCGAATTTTTTGAGTTATGCCAGTGTTGAAGTAAGTGAGCGATATGTATATTCTTGATTAGGGCGACGAGCTGAATCGATTTAACTTTGTCTGTCAAATCTCTGTTTAAAGCTATCAAGCTTCGACTTTGCACAGAGTCTAATTTCTACAACATTCTGCTAATGTGTCGGAACCGATCGGATATGATGAATATATCTTATAACTGCCATAGGAACCTTCGGTAGGAAAATGGTTATTGGTGAGCAAAAATTTGTGGTTTTTAGTTTTAGCGTTCCTAAACTCTTCCACTATTAATATTATATAATTTTCAATAGTTTCTCAAAATTTGGTCTTATGGCTGTCATTGGACCAAGCGGTCGGAAAATGAGTCTTAGTGAGAATAACTTGCTTAGATTTAAACTCGTTCCTAAGCTCGCTGATTGTAAATCAAAATTTGGTCGAATTGGATGTCGATAGGAAAAATGTTTGATTTTTAATGTTCGCATTTTTATACTCTGTACCGAAGGTACATAGAGTATATTAAGTTTGTGCAAAAGTATGTAACAGGGAGAAGGAATCGTTTCCGACCCTATAAAGTATATATATTCTTGATCAGCATCAACAGCCGATTCGATATAGCCATGTCCGTCTGTCCGTCTGTCTGTTCGTATGAACGAAGAGATCTCAGAGATGGTAAGTGAGAGAGGTTTGACATGTATGGGACATATATTTCTTATACTTGCAGGCAGATCAAGTTTATTTTCAATTTTTGCCACGCCCCCTCCCGCCCCCGCAATTTGGAAAAAACGTCATATCTCCTACAGTTTTGAAGATAGATCGTTCGTACCTTCTAGAGATACCTTGTAAACAAAATTATTTATCGATTTGCTGAATGAATGATAAAGATCGGATGAACGATACTTAAGTTACGAGCAAAAAACGGCCAGTAAACACAGAACTCCACCCCACCCACCACCGCAGCATTCTATTGAATGGCAATCTTAGTGAGAGAGAGAGATAGAGAGAGAGAGTGAAACTTAGAGATGAGCGCGTATAACTCGTAAGCAAATGCGAGCTGCGACGTTAAGGGTACAGAGTATGTTATAGTCGGGCTTGACCGACTTTCTTTCTTGTTAATCTTGGATATTTCAAAACGAGCATTTGCAAGGGTATAAAAAATTCGCCAGAGATGACAATTTAAAAATTTGTAAGTCGAAATTACCATTACAATATTTTGCATATTAAAAATTGCATTACTATTACAATTACCATTAATTCGCAATTAGATATTACAGTTACCATTACAATTATTTTACCAATTGTAATTAAATTCGTAATTAAAAGTAATTTTTTTATTACATGAAAGTAGTTGAAATGGTAATTGTAATTGAAATGGTAATTGTCATGGTAATGTCGATTTACAGCCCTCTGCTCTGTTCCATTATTTTCAATGGTTGCGAAGTGGTTCAATTTATTCGTATCAATACAAGTGAATTTAAACGTTAAGTTCACTTAAACAGAAGTCATGAATTGATTTTAAACAATCGGAGAACACACACACAAAATTTATAGATTTATATACAGAGTGAATTAACCAAATAAGTGGTCTTCAACTCAAATAAGGAACAAAACTTGCATACAAATTTTAAGCACAAATGTTCTAAGTTAGGGAGACAATTTCAATCCAAATAGATATGTCCCATATTCCGATGTGGTTCTTGGTTTTTTTTCCTCAATGTACTTGGAACAAAATGCTCGCTATCAAAAGTACGCTAGGAATACAAATTCTTAATCCAAGAGCGAATTTTTTAAACCATGTGTTTTTAACGCTATACTCTCAAACTTGGCTTGTTCTCTCTTTTCAGCTACTTATTTTCACTCCCCTCGCCTACAAAACCCAGAATGAGAACAAGTTTTACTCGATTTCAGGATCCAAATTCTTAAAAGTTCAAGAACAAATAGAGGTTTGTTCAATAGCGTGGGAACTCAATTTATTCGTTCTACTTATTTCGAAGTGTGGATTATATTTTACATAAAAAATTTATGAGCTCGATGGGTGCCTTGATTGCTTACATTCGACCATAAAACCACTTCAAACGATGTGCGATGTTCTTGCACCATTTACACCTTTCAAAATGAGCACCAAATAAGCACAAGTGTGGTCCCAAGTTGGAACTCTTTAACTTTTCAATCCCCCCTCCCATGTATGTATCTCATTTGCGACGACCACGTTGCGGTTGAATAGCTCGACGCCAACGATCTTTGTTTGCCGTCGATTGCCAAATCTTTTGCATTTTAAGCCCTTTATAACAGATCAGTTGCCATGTGATCGCACGTACATTGAGTGCCATTAAACCTCAATAAAAATGAAAAAAAAAAAAAACCACCCTCCCTCTTTTGCTGCCTGCATTCAACATAAAATTTGATATTTGTAGTCGTTGATGCGATTACAATTACTGAAGCGCATTGTTGCCCGGAGCGGGCCTCCATCAAAGCGATACGCCCCAAATTTGCATGGAGGATTTTTCTTCATTTTTTTTTTTTACGATGACTTGACAAGGTCATATCTACGATAGCAAAAAGCTGGTGGCTTACTTTTGCCATGAAGTGAAAGTACATTATGTGTAACCGACAATTGTTATGCGCACACCACTCAAGCGACTTAATTCCATTCAAATTAACGTCAAATTTATGTGCATGTTTTCATATAATTTCAATTTGAATATGTTTAATTGATTGAATGATTGATTATGGATTGATTATATTTGCAGTGTCATGTTATGCAAAGATTTTTTTGGGCTGTCGTTATGTTTGAGAGTAGGGCAAAAAGTGAGAAGGTTCTTCTATTCTGACAAATGAAGTATGGCTGGCTGTTTGAAATCGTGTTGAAAGCTACACTTCATTAAAATGCTGTTGACATACAACTTGCAATAAGGGCGGGTCGATGTTGAAGTTGAGAGATTGACAGGGATTCGAGTGCTTCAGTTTACAATGACTTTATTTGGGCAATGTTGTTACCATGTTTTTTTCAAAAGCTCGCCAAATTGTAATCCAACATTACTGTTTAGTTTGGTGCATTGGTACCAGGTTAACCACTAGGGGATTGGCGTCACATATTGCATAGCCCTGCTCCTCGTCACTAAGAATGATGTATTGCCCGAAGTTGGAAATTTAAACAATTTTATTCCTTGGACGTGTTGCTCAGACATATAAATTGTAAACTTAGAATAATAGAAGTAGCGAATAATAGAAAATAATAATCCTTTTTTCTAGTCGATTTTTATAAGATTTATAATCAAATTCCAACCGTCCTTATAAATACCATATAAGCTTTTCAGTAAATTTATAAAAATGGAAAAAATTGGTAAACGTTATGTGTGTTGCAGGTACATAAGTACCCATAAAACGCGAACCGAGGCTTTATTTGAAAAAATGGGTATGAGATGATGCTTCCAGAGGTCCCTTCTATCATAATTTAACGGTCTCATGCCGGGGTTTTTAAAAAAGTTGGATTTTGTCGAACTGTGTAAAATCCTGATTTTAAAGGCCTTAGTCCCAGCAATATTAAAGAGGGACTGTTTGATATTTTGGGTGAGCTTGCTTCTTCTTCGCCTTCAACTCTGATACGTATTGTGCCAAATTCTTTTGAGAATTTGGGTAAACGGTTCCATATACAACTGCTTCGAGAGTGATAGAGGTATTTGCTAATTGTTTATTGTAAGCGATCGCGGCACCCATCGTGACCTTGACTTTTTTAGGTCGAGCTTGTCTTGTAAAATGGTAAAAAGTGTTAAACTCGTTAAGTTAATATCTGTCGGTTCTCATATAAGAAGGGTTCCCATAGACAGAATCTTACTTTGAGTCGGCTCTCATATAAGAAGAGTTCCCATAGACAGAATCTTACTTTGATTTTCCATTTTATCTTCACATGTGTAAATATAGTATCTCAGCAACGGGCTCTGTCGTCAAACAAAGGAACCTATTGATGCACACTCGTACCAGTTCTTGGCGGCTCGGAGTCATTTTAAGTTAAAAACCAACACCTAAGACGGGTTTTCGGACTATTTACAAATTTCAAGAACAACCCGGTTCAAACATCAGTAGACTTTGGGACTTTAAGCAAAGTGTACAAAATAGTAACTTAGCACAAGGAAAATATGTTCAATCAACTTAAGATCATAGCTGCATACCAGTTTGAACCGGAATTCCGACATATTTTCCACTGCCGACAAAAAACACATTCACATTTTGGCATTGTGTGTGTGTGTGTGTAGCCACCGAGCTTATATTGTCGGTGTGTCGACTGCGCTACTGCTGAGCACTTTTGTATGCACAGTAGATAGCAATGAGCCGGCCCCTAGCCTAACCTTAATCCGAACCAAGTGTAAAAAATAAATAGATCTGAACCATTTCTCCGCGATATATCTAAATTAATATTATCTGAGCATTCGAATCTTTTTAATCATCATCGACTCAAGTCTGAAGTCCCAAATATATTCTGTTTTGGTTTTTTTTTATTTCGTTATTCGGTTCCGTTTCGGTACCAAGATTTTTATTTCGGTATACCGGTACGTACCGGTATAGACCGGTAAAATTAACAGAAATTTTAAAACTTAAGTGCAAACAAAGTGAGTTACAGAGTACTGATTGCGGGTTATTAAAATTCGCACAGCCCAGGCCGATACACATTGGTTTTTGATCTTGGCGTTTTAAGCGATCGTGATTGACTTGCAACTCTTAAATAAATTAATTACTCTTTGCAGTTTCGCAGCACAAACACGAATAACAATTTTACAACGATTAACCGTAGGCGACCGTAGCCAAAAATAACGAAGCTTGAGTGAAAGAGCGTCAAATATATGCATATTTTTGTTGCTGTTTTTGTTTCAGTCATTCTCACAGAAACCTATATGCATAGACAAAAACAATATCTATGGTCTAGAGATGACACTCTCTGGCGTAGGTAGCAGCTCTGAATATAGAACGAAACTGTACCGGTGCACTGTTTAGGTTCTTTTCGGTGTTTTCGGTTCTAAATATATCGGTTCTGGAATACCGGTATACTAAAATTTAAAAATATCGGTTCCGGTACAGGTTCCGGCTCTGAGTTTTAATCGGTTCTTTTCGGTATACGGCTCCGGTTCCGGTTTGATTCCCTGGTTTGCAGTCCTGCTTATTTAACATCGACGGAGTAGCTTAGGATGTTCAATTTAAAAATATTTTTATACTCAGTTTCTCAAGTATTTTTCAGAATATTTCAAAATTAGAATAAAATTCTTTATTTTCTACACACTTTATTCATCTTCAAATCGTTATTACATTCAATGACTAGAACCACTCGCTGTTGACATGAAGTCAACATTGTACAATAAATATAAATCAAAAAAAAAATTAAATTAAAATGTTTTCTTTATTAATTAATTAAGTATTTGCTATTGCATATGGAGACAGAGATAACATATGTTTGTATAATATCATAAGATTTATTTCAATTCCAATCATTTTCCAAAACCGATTCGTCATTAAGCTGGTTAGTTGATTTGTTTTGTCGTTTGTTTTTTTTTTTTGTTGTTGGTTTTATATAATTTATTGAATAAGTTAAACAGAATTTCATAAAAATCCGCTAAATAGGTTAGGAGTTAAACTGGCTACAGATGTGATGAACCAACGAAAGGGTGTTGTTGTTTGTTTGTTGATTGTTGTTGTTGTTTCAGTAGCAGTTTCTAGTAGTCGGTGGCACCAACAACGCTGTACATCAGACGATTGAAAGAACCGCTTTGGCGTATGTTCTCATCGTGAGTGTTTACCACCTGAGAGAAATGAGATAAGAAGAAGGGGTTATTAGAGAGAGAGAAAGAGGAGGTGGACAAAAAATAAGACCTATTGCATACTTCTGAATTGAATCGCAATGCTTTTTCTTCAAAAATCCTACAACTTAGATTTTGGTTAAACAATCGATAAATTTTATAGCATAAAGTTCATTTCTAAATATCAAAATATTTGTAAATTTTGGTACAGTCTAAATGTGTGTGCGGTGTACAAAACTCTTATGTCTAACACAGTTTTTTTAATACCGAAATACTTGTTTTAGGACTGTTTCGGGATATACTAAGTACATTTCGAACTCTTATAAAATCTTTTTGACTATATTATTAGGTTGTTATGGTCTTAAGTACAGCCCGATTTACTCTTAAAATAAGTGCAAAATATTCTTCACCGAAGTCTAATAAATTCTGAAGTCAACCCTAAAACATTCTTGATACAAAATACTACTTTATTAAATGGGTATAAAATGATCTTGGTTTAAGTCCATAAAATTCTAAAGCTTTTCCCAATTTGTTCTTTAAGGCCGGTTCCTGTATTATATATCAAATGAGACGAAAAATCCAGAGGGAAAGACCAAGATGTTTATAATGTAGATCAGAAAACTACCCTCACTCCATAACCAATGTTTTACAACCAGGATAGAATTTTAAAACAGATTTAAAACAGAAAACAGATTCAACTTAAATTAGTTCTCATTTATCATGGCACACTTTTTAGAGCTCGCATTATAAGTCTATTTTGTACGCAATCCAAGAAATTTTGTACTTAAACTAAGAACGATATTTTCTTAAATTTTTCGGCCAATGCACTAGCCGACCTCAGCTAAAGCAACAGGCCTCAAAATCAACACGACGAAGACGAATGCGCTCAGCATCCGTTCCGGACAATACCAGGCTCTGGTTTTGGACGAACAGCCAATTGAGCTAGTTCAGCAATTCAGCTACCTGGGTAGAATAGTAGCTTTTTGATGGAGTGACGGATTTCGATGTGGACTCCCGCCTGCAAAAGGCTAAAGGTGTCTTTGGGATGCTGTCAGCTGTTTGGCAATGCTCTTCCAACGTAATGCCAGTGCTACTATACAGTTCTTCCACTTGGAAAATTACAACTTCCATAGTGTCAAAACTCCTAACATTTGTAAAAATTGCCTGCGACGCATATTCTGCATATTCTGGCCTGACAGAATACAGAATTTCGAGCTACTTAGACGAGCGAATATCGAGAGTGTCGACACGATAATACGCAGAATGAAATGGAGCTGGATAGGACACACATTGCGGAAAAATGAGAACATCATCACAAGGAAGGCAATGGAGTGGAACCCGTTGGACGCCAGGCAGACCCTAAGAAACTTGAAGGAGGACTGTCGGTTGAGAGACGGAAAGCATCGAGAAAAGTTGTGCAGAACTCAAAGCGACGGCTTACAACAGAGTTCACTGAAGAGGAGTAGTTGATGCCCTATGTCCCACTCGGGATTGGAACTAGAAGAAGAAGATAAGAACGAAATGTTCTTGATTCAATAACGTTTGTTCCCATTTTAATAACATTAACTGTCGTTTTTCGATTCTAGAATGTTTTGTACTTAATCTAAGTACTCCAAGAACAAAACATACTCGAAATTTTAAGTACAAAACGTTATAAATTCTATCACAATCGTCCTAGAACTCTGCCGGTCGTTTGTTTCTGAGTGTACTGGTATCGGGAAAGTCAGCTAAAGGATATAGCTACCAAAAGTGTAAAGGAAATTACCCATCGCCGGGTAGTGCTAAATGCTAACAAATCTGACCCTCTCATTTGGGAGTGCGCTATCTTAATCTATTCTTGGTTGCCCCGCACTTGTGTTCAAAAAGAAGCAAATAGTTGTGACCTCTGCACTTTTGCTCAAACGCAAGCAGATAGCTGCACTGTTCAAATTCCTTTGAACATAGATCATAAAAGTATTGTCATAACATCATAACACATTTTTTTAGCTTATAAGAAAATAAATAAAAGAAATGGAATTTTCTACAATTGAAACGTGCTTAAACTATTAAAACTGAGATATCGAATTGTTTTCTCAAAATATTAACAATGTCCTATCCCAATTTCAAAAACAGAATCAGGCATGATCTATAACCAAGACAATAGTTCTGTTAGCCCTAAATAACAGTTTGTATTTTGTCGATCTGACGTTTGAAACCTCTGTAAGTGAAGCACTGAAGCAAATACCCAATGATCCTATACACATATACTTACATTGTACGGCGGCCGGGATACTGGCGCTGATACTGGTTTCTGAGAAGATACGCAGAAAGAGAGAGAGAGAGAAAGAAAGTGGCTTAATCATTTGCCTATTTCAACTAAAACTAGTTTAATGCCCAAATGCAGTTGTGTTATTTTCTATGTCATGTTATGAGCGAGCCAAAAAAAATATTGTTTGCATGATGTGAATTTTTTTTTTTTTTGGAAAATATACAGAGAGATGCGTTACATACGGATGTGTGTGTACGTACGACTTGCAGTTATTTGTTTGAAAATTCAGTTAGTATTCATTACAGCACACAAATTAGCTTCACCTAAGCGGCGCTTGGCATTCTAGAGCATAGACAAGCACTAACAATTTATATTGGACACGACTGTACATGATTTAGAGAGAGAGAGATAGAGAGAGCGACAGAGTAGGTATTTACACACAGAGTACGAATATGAGCTTGAGAATCGAGCGATCTGGTTTGATTTCCCATTTGGGAGTGTATTCGCACGATCTTACCTTTCCTGGAACCAATCTATTTGGCTGATAGAGCCTAGTCTGCACAGGTATGGTTACTTCCTGTGGCTGGGCCTGGCCATAGTTGCTGTAGCCGCCCTCTTCTTGAATGGCTCTGTAGGTTTCGCTGTTCCTTGGATCGTATTGGACAGTTTTCTTATAGCTTTTGGTATTATTTGAGATTTTCATTTCATTTGAGATCGTTGAAAGCGCCATTTTAGGTTTTATGTTCATTTAGTTTTTTGAGTGTTATGGAAATTGTTTTAATAATATTATTTGGTTTAATTCAAATTTTTAAAAAAGAATTTTTGTTTGGTTTGGTTTGATTGATATTTGGTTTTTACATCGGTTGAGTAGCGTGAGACAGAGTAGTGAGAGAATAGAAAAAGAGAAAACAGGATGTGCACAAAATACGTTAGAATTATTTTGTTTTCAGTTGTTGTTGTTGTTGTTGTGGTTGTAGTAGCTTGTTGTTCTCGTTGTCTTCAAAACGTTTTTTAAACAATTTTTGTAAAAATTAATTAACAAATTAACTTAAAACCTAGAAATATTATTATTAAAAGTAATAATTGTTGAACAAAACTGCATAACAAAAGTGTTTTATTAGGGCTGGATTAGAGTAAGCAAAAGTGGGTTAATACCGGGGAAAGTCACACAAACGTCTTTTAATATTTTTGGAATTAGTCTTATAGGAACTCATGTTCTTAAGGGGGGAAACTAGGAGGTGGGAGTGTATCAGTGGGCGGCAGAGGGGCAGGTAATTCAATTGTCTATTTAGTTTATAGGTATTTGTTTTTTTTTTGTTTTTGTGATCATAATTTATTTTGTTGATAGAGTTGCTGCAGTTGCTGCTGTCGTTGTTGACGTTGTTGCTTTTCAAGTTGGTCTTTTTGTTTTTGTTGCTCCAGAATTTTACGTTTTTGTTCCAGGAAAGATAGATCGATGAAAATTCTAACATTAATCGTGCAGCTAAGTTCCACAAAATATTATGTCTAAAAGCTATAAGTAATATGGTCTAAGTTTATGGAGTTGTTGTTGTTGTTAGGCGTGATATTTACACTTATGGATTACCGCGCTATTTACCTTTCCCCCTTTTTGCGCCACCTTTGCCATTTTATAAAACAACATAAGCCTGAGAATACATATCTTGCTTTATCCAGAGTTTCTGTATTTTTTAAAGAGCACTCGAACCTAACTCATAGATTAAGAGTTTTAGAAAAGGATTTAAGATTTAATAAAATTATTCTAAATGCTTATAACTTGGGCACAAATTTAATCAAACATCTTCTGACATATGGAATAATATTCTAAAGTGATTTGCGATTTTTAAAAAAGATACTACAACATTATCTAAATATAGTTCTACACAGGGTATCCAAACAAAACGAGTTGCCATTTCGGTCAAAATGTATATCTGGGCCGATAACTACATTTCCATTGATCGAAACCGAAAAGCGTTTCGATTGGATACTCTGATTCTATGTAGAGTTGTGAAGTTCAGCTCTGAACTAGATTAGCTTAGCTAATCTTTGGACGGAAACATGCCTTCAGTTCATCTCAGTACAAAATCATAGCTGAATCAGTCATGTTATGTAAGGACTGGTACTGAAATCATGGCTGGCCTTACATGCTTTTCAGTCATGAATTTCACACAAGCTGGGCCTATTTCTTCATCTGAGCTAATGGGTGGGTTTCTTGAATAGTACTGAAATCAGTCATGAATTCACAAAGAGAAAAACACGTTCAGAAAACAAGTTGCCGTCAACTTTAAACCAAAACGAAATGAATATTTGTAAACTAAGGTTTTTCGGTTTATTAATTACGCACTATTTACACGGTTTTCTATTTACATACGCTTTTATTGCTTGAGCATTTCGGCTTCCATATTTACAATGTCTCTCTACACAGTTGGTCTTTACTGTCTGTCTTCATACGGGTTGTCTATTTAGTCTATTAATGTCTGTCTACTTCCCGGTCTCGTCGTTGTTCATTTTTATACAGTGTGACCATTATTTAATGTCTTACACATACCTTAACACTAATATATCGATAACTTTACATATTCATATATTTTCAAATAATCCCAAATTCTACAATTCTTAAATTTTATGAGAACAAACGTTCTAAATGTTCCTAAAATGAAAAAGGCTGTTTTCCATCTGTGTTGGATCAATTCCTACTTTTCAGGTCTGAGTTCAGCATTGATAAGTGCAGTACTGAGGCATAGAACTACAGGGATCTAACAAGTTTTAGTTCGATTAGTTCATTTAGTACAGTAGTGCGGCTTTAGAGTTGGGCACAGAAAAGAAAAGTTGTACAATGTATAATGTAGGGATGTCGGAATATCGATATCGAATATTTTTTGAATATATTTTTGATGGGAAGGTTTCCTGAGGACATTCACTTCGATATTACTAATATAACTGATATTACTAATATCCAAGAGAATGCCCTCAGGAAACCTCCCTTTTGGTGGACGTAACCAAAAAAAAGTATTCACAAAAATATCGTCAAAAACTATTCGTTATTCCGACATCCCTAGTATAATATTTAGTCTGTGTCGAAATCACGCCTATCCCATTACAGAACGTTACCGAATCCAAATTTTCAATTCCTTACCACTTAAATTTTCAAAGCAATAACATCTCAAGAAGTAACGAGTTCCATTTTACCCTCAGAATTTCAGTCCCAATTGATTGATCATCTATTAAATTAGTTCTATTGAACGATTAAACAACGAATGATAACAAAGAGCAACAAAATTAAATTGTTTTCAGTTTATTGAAAGGGTGTTGGTGATTCTAGATCAGGAGTGCCCAGAATGAGCTTATGGTCGAGTACAAATGCACAAAATATAAAAAGAGAAACCCGATTTTTGTTTGTGTGTGTGTGCCGCAGTGAATAGCGTTTGGCCGCTGCGAGCGAAGAGAGCGCTGACTACGCAAAAGCAAACATTATTGTTGCGTACGAGTTTGCCAGAGACATAAGAGAGAGAACAGAGACACATATGATGTTGTTGTTGCAGGTCTGCACTCGCCAACAACAAAAGCTTTGCTTGGAAACAAAGAGAGGAAAGCACGCATATGAATTTGGTGTTGCTTTATGTAGGCTTATGGCGCGCGCATGTATCGTAAACGCGCCAGCTATTCCTTTGCATCAAACAACAATGATGGCGTGGTTTGCGGAATGGGCTTGGGCACCCCTGTTCTAGATGGAGTTCGTGTGCTGAACACGAATCTGTCTTGAGAAATGCTCCATAAGTTGTCTAAAATGCCTTATTTGTCACTATTTGGACGTGTTTTGTGGGGAAATTGCACTTTGGTTTGACTTTATGTAGTAGTAGTCTTTGGAATTATATTTTGAGACATTGTAAATAGTAAAGCCGTGTAAATAGTGTGGAACAAGAAGCCCCAAAAACGTTAAAAACCCTCGTTTGCATAACTTTTAAATAAACTACCAAACATTTCTACGATTTTTTCAGCGGAGATATACTTTTTTTGAATACATATAGTATTTTCGAAATGACAACATTTTGCACTGCCCATAAATTTCAAGTTTTTATTATAACTATTCAATACAAATGGATAGCATTCTGAACTGTTTATTCGTTGCATACCTCTGGGAGGTAGAAAATTATGTTATTTCGAAAACATGTATTCAATAAATCGTACAATTGTGTGGGAGAAGTTATTTTGAAGTTAAGAAATGGTACTATACGATGTTATTATGAAAGGCTCGATCAGTTATATGAGTTCCAAACAAAACCCGCCTGAATATTAATTATAAGCAACTTTCAGCTCAAATTACCAAAAATCCAGATGTGATGGAACATTTCCCAAAATAGATTCGTGTTCACTGGAATCGCCACCAACCCTTCTATAAACTGGATCTTGTTGCCTAGTGTAATCTGTTGAACGTTGAACCATTAAACGACTGAACTTTTAAACTCATCGAACTAAAGCTAGTCAATATATGTCGGAGGTATAGGCAGATTAAGATTGCATATATTGTATTAATCTTAATAAATTTATGTTCGGTTTGGTATAACCTCTTAAGACCCATTAAAGGTACTTTATGTCCTGACTTTGGAGAAAGTTTGTATGTAGAGGTCCATTCTTATTAATCTAGGTTGATATGTGTCGGAGCTAGAGACAGATTTAAGTCTTTTTCTTTTTTTGTTGGTCTATAGAATGTTATTTCGAGATGATACATTCTCTTAAGGCCCGTTGATAAAAGTAGCGATTTTAACATTACTCAGTTTGTAGAAGTACCATACATGTTCATTTTTCCATTTTTCAATATTCATCGGAGTTAGGGCGCGCTCACACATGCGACTGAAAGATGAACTGACGGCTGTCCATGATATTTTAGTACGTCAGCAAGCCGAAGTAAACAAACATGCTTGATTGATTCCGCAAAGCTGAGCTTACAACTGAATTTTGAAGAGCAATCCAGTGCTTGTTGTGCACACTAGCATGCAGAGATCGAGGTTATTCGTCCAAATCAGCATCAAGTTCTGCCGTCAGTTCAGCTTTCGGCCGCATGTGTGCGCGCGCCCTTATAGGCAGTTTTAGGTCATTTACTTGTATTGATAAAAAGAGTTTACACCAATGGTTTTATCATCTACCTAAGCAGCTGGCCGAATAAATTGAATAACTTCAAAGCTAAGAAACCGATTTGAAACTTTAAACTAAACACTTAAAAGGTTCATAGCTCGGACCTAAACACAGTACTCTGATAATGCCGTGGAATTGCATGAAATTAACAAAAATAACGCTAGATACATAAGTATATATACAAGGAAAAATCTACCATATTACAACTCACAGCGTTTGAGTTTTTCTTTGCAATAGGAAGACACTGGTGTGAAGTAAAGAACATAAATATACATATAGGATATAGTAGAGTACAGTATATAGACAACAGTGCACATGCATAAGGGGTTTGGAACTTGTATCGTGTTGTTTCTGTTGTGCTGTGGGGAGTTCAAGTTGTGTTTTTGGGAGGAGTCTCAGAAATTGTTAAAAAAAAAAAACTGTATCCAATAATTGAGTCGAATTTCGGGCCAAAGCAATTTCTGAAACCACCCATCGGCAAGTTTTAGAGACTGTACAAAGGTTGCACTTGTTGCGGTTCGGGGATACAACAATAAACGGTTAATGTGGGGAAAACATAGTCAACATTCCGATTTTCAATATGCCTCAAAGTCAAGTTCTTCAATCAATCAATTAATAAATAAAATAGAAATCAGGCTAGATGATTTTACTTTTACCCGTCAAGTTTTGTTGGCAAAGGACGATGCAAAGGACTATCCTTCAAGCGATAGCTATCACTTGTGGCAAAGCTACAACAATATACATAAAATATATAGATATATATACTTATGCAAAGATAAATATAGACATACAACATCTATGGGGTATTTTTGTATGTGTGTGTGTGTGTGCGTTTTCTTTGATTTTTTTGTATGTGTGCCTTTTTAGTTAGTAAATTTGAATTTTCGATTTTCAGTTGGAATTAGTGGATTATTGTAGTTCTTTGATCGCTTAAGACTACTTTGAAAATCATATCTGGCTTAATTTTGTTTCAAGCTTAACTAGGCGCATTTTCGAAAAAACCAAAGCTGCTTCAAATTGGCCAAAAAAAATCTACGCAATTTTATTAATTCCCAAAAAAAAAAATATTTCTTTTTTGAATTTCAATTCGTTTAACAAGCGTAATCCAAAAATTTAATTGATTAGTGTTGTTTTTTTTTTTTTTATTCTTTTTGAATAGCATGAGTAAGTTTCCAAAGTGGTTAATTTCTTAGTTACAACTTACGGCACTGTGGTTCTGATGGTGTCCTCAATGTTGTTGTTGGAGTAGAGACCGATGGGCGAGTTGAATTGCTTGTGGAAGACCTGAATTAAAGATGGAAATAATTAGAGATTAGGTTTTGGAATGTATCAGGTGACAAGATCAATCAAATAATACTAAAATAATGTCGAAAATGCTAATTGAACGCATTCGTCAAAAACAATTGATATATCGCTCACTTACTTCAAAACTGCCATAACTTAAAATAAAAGATTATGTCCCAATCGCGCTTAAAGTTCTCAAGTGATTTAACCCAGTGAAAATAGTTCATTTAGTTTCCAGTTCATCTAGTAAAATATCTTATATTTAAAATCAATGCTGCAAACCGATCACCAAACCATCGGTTCAAAACCTTTCAAATATTTAAGCTTCCCAAACCCAAATCGGAACCACAATCATTTAAGCTAATTTCTTAAGATCCTTTAAAACTTTGCTTGAAATGAAAATTAAAGATGCGATGTCGACAGGGAAATAAAACACGCGTCAAGTTGGAAAAGGGGGAAGTAAATGTCGAACATTTATGTAAATAAAAGGCGAGGCTACCTTCCAAAATTTCAAAACCAGGCACATTGAAAGCCGTTTTTAAAGAGCCTATTAAAGTTTATTTTTTTATTTTTTTTATTTATTTTATTTAGAGTCGACAAACAAAGGATGTCAACAAAAGTATAAATACGTTACAAAAAAAATTTTATGAGCTAAGGAAGCCTGTCAAAGAAAATCTAATAAAATTACAAAATAAACTTATAACGACTCCGACAAGGGGGAATTTTATTTGCCCGTCCGGCCAGCTATGCCCCTATTCACAGCCAATTGTAGTCAGAGACGTTATTAGAGCTAACAAAACCTTTAATAATATACAGATCGAGAAGAGGAAGTGAGAGAAAGAAAAACCAAAACCTATAGTTATGTAGGAACAAAGGAAAAAAATAAGATAATATAATAGATTAAAATAAAACAGAGATAGACAGAAAACTATCCAAAAGTAAACTTTAAAAATAAAAAATGTATACTTAAAACTAAATAACCGGAAAATCTCTGACCCGGTGGGGGAGAATTTTTTAGCCAGTCCGGCAAGCTATGCCCCTACTCACAGCTGGGAGTGGTCAGAGATTTCCCCGGAGATAATTATAGAGAGACTTTTTAGAGAGAAGAGACTCTGTTGAGAGCAGGTGATTGAGATCATTGTAATTCTGACATAAAACCCGAAAACGATTATGCTGGGCATAATCAGTTGTGCATCTAGACAAGATAAAAGGTAAATAGTTTCTAATTGGCCTATAAGGAACGGAAAAGTTAAAGCGACCTAAAAGATCAGAAGAGTTAACATCACCGATAATTAGCTTATAAAGAAAAGAAACACCTAAGACTGTTCGACGGTTAGATAACGAAGGAAGGTCAATAAGCAAAAGTCTGCTGGAGTACGTTGGTAAACGAAGGTTAGGGTTCCAATTTAAGCATCGTAGGACAAAAAGGAAGAATTGCTTTTGAACTAATTCAAATCGATCGATATACTTTTTATGTTGCGGACACCAGACGGACGAGAAATGTGGTCAATACGGAATGTGGTAATTTCAACTTGACGATTTACAAACTTTTTTTCCTGACCTGAAATCTGTCAACTTTCGACTAAAAGTCTAGGAATCCCGATTCATATAAGTACAGGAACCAAATGCTAATTAAAGAGACTCGAAAACATGATTTTTTTAAAGAAAGCCGAAGAAAATTCCAATAGTATTGCCTGCGCGACAACTGAGATATGTCGCTCTTGATACTTGAAAATTAACATTTCACTCGAAGACTTAAAAAGATATTGATATAAAAATTTGTGATACAGAAATCTCTAGAGATTTTGCTAACGTTCGGTTTGTTAATCTTTCGGTGCCACAGAACTTCGAAAGATTTTATTTTTTTTTAATGGTCCATCTTTGGAAACTGGGATGCATCTCTCACAAAAAAATTTCCCATTTTTATACTCTGTACCGAAGGTACATAGAGTATATTAAGTTTGTGCAAAAGTATGTAACAGGGAGAAGGAATCGTTTCCGACCCTATAAAGTATATATATTCTTGATCAGCATCAACAGCCGATTTGATATAGCCATGTCCGTCTGTCTGTCTGTCCGTCTGTCTGTCTGTCCGTCTGTCTGTCTGTCCGTCTGTCTGTCTGTCCGTCTGTCTGTCTGTCCGTCTGTCCGTCCGTATGAACGAAGAGATCTCGAGATGGTAAGAGATAGAGGTTTGACATGTATGGGGCATATATTTCTTATACTTGCAGGCAGATCAAGTTTATTTTCAATTTTTGCCACGCCCCCTCCCGCCCCCGCAATTTGGAAAAAACGTCATATCTCCTACAGTTTTGAAGATAGATCGTTTGTACCTTCTAGAGATACCTTGTAAACAAAATTATTTATCGATTTGCTGAAGGAATGATAAAGATCGGATGAACGATACTCAAGTTATGAGCAAAAAACGGCCAGTGAACACCCACCACCCCCCACCCATCACCACAGCATTCTATTGAACGTCAATCTTAGTGATAGAGAGAGAAAGAGAGAGAGAGAGTGAAACTTAGAGATGAGCGAGTATAACTCGTGAGCAAATGCGAGCTGCGACGTTAAGGGTACAGAGTATGTTATAGTCGGGCTTGACCGACTTTCTTTCTTGTTTAGTTATGAGTTAATTTGATGTTTAATTCAAATTTTTTTATGATGCATTTTTAAATTATAAGTCATGAAGTATAACTTGCCAACCCTTAGTCCGTTGGCTGTCACATATGTAGATGGCGCCACCTGAATTGGTTGGTTTGGATTGATATGAAAAACTTTGATTGGTTTAGCGAATAATTATTGAAACGCAAAAATATCAATGTTGAAATCAATTCAGAAAAATAAAGTTGTTTACATTTCCAAAATTAATTTTGCTTGGCAAAATAGTTTGGGTGGTAAGTTTTACCAAATCTCTGGTTAATAAATTAAACGTAAAAATATATTTTTGATCAGGGATCAAGCAGTTCTGCTGAATGTGACTTTTGATTGGTTAAGTATGTGCTAATAGCTGTTCGATAACCGATAAAACTTTTATTTATAGTTAGAGGTGACACTTTGAATTGTTATAAACCACTTTTATTTACAATTTGTTGTCTATGGAGAAAAGCCATTGGTGTTAGTTAGCCATATTATGGTTAAAAATCGCTGCACAACACAAACGAGCAACTTTTGTTCGTTATTGAGAAATTTCCACTATATCACAAGGTAACAAAATTAAACTTTTTCCAGTTTATTGAAGGGTTGGTGGTGATTTTCAACGATTTTCGTGTGCTGAACACGAATCTGTTTTGGGAAATGGTCCCTCATTTTGGCAAGTTGAGACAGATTCGCTTAAAATGACTAATTTTATGGGAAACCTGCACATTTTAGTTTTGTCTCTCTTTGATATTATGTAAAATTACTAACTCCCAAAGTACCCAAAGTGTCCTAAGTGGGAGAACGACTTGTCGTTCTCAGCCATCGCAACCTAATCTAACCTAACCTAACTTAAAATTAAAGTATAACAACAGTTATACGATTTTTTAAATACAAAATATAAAATTTTTACCAGCCCATAAGTATGTAAACGATGTTGTTGAACATTTTCATTAGAATTGAATACAAATGGATAACCTTCTGTATTTTTTTTGCATTGCATACCTTTGGGCAGTAGAAAATAATGCCATTTCGAAAACAAGTATTCACAATTGTATATCTTTCTTAAAAAAATATTTTGAAATTGTTGGGATAGAGTTGTTTTGAAGCTAAAGAATCGTTTTTTACAATGATATTATAAATAATTCGATCGTATATGTGGGATCCCCACAAAAGGCAACTGAGAAGGTTTGAAATAGGCATTTTAAACAACTCAAATTATGAAACTGCCATGTTCCGGTTTTCACTTAAGTGAATTCGAATTCGAAAAAATTCATGTTCTTTTTTCTATTAAACAGTCAAGGAAATCCGTATCAAAGCTTTAGTTTCTACTTTCTCTTTACTCGACGGATTAGATTTTAATTTGATTGATCAAATCAATTTTATACAACAATACATTTAACAAATTCGAATTCGACAATTTTTGTCGAAAGAAAAAAAGGGAACAGGCCTGAAAAACTTAGACGGGATGAACAATTTGACAAAACAGATTCGTGTTTAATGCACTAAAATCATCTAGACTCGTCAGTACCCCCTCTATAAACTGGACCTTGTTGACATTGACTAGTGTAAATGTCCGTCAAAATAGGGAGTGAAACTCCAGAATTCCGGAATTTTTTAAAGCCTAACTTGAATTTTCTTTAGCAGTTTTTTCATATTCAACTTAAACTTTTTCGAGACATTTTCAACCTTGGTTTTCGACACATTTTCAACTTGATCTTAGACAATCGCTTTTTTGATGTATTCGTTTCTTTTTTGGAAATTTTATGATTTTGATTTTCCTGACTTTTCGACTATTGGCCCGCACCCATCTCTAGTTGTGACATTCTAAATTCATTTCTAATTATTCTCCTCCGCTGAAAAGTATGCTTCAATTTCTAATTTTGATTGCCATCACAGAATTATAAAACGAAATATGGTACTTACTCTGCCAGTATCGGCATCCTGGCCAACAACCTTGTGCAACATGGTATCGGCCACACGTTGCTTCATGATACTGTCATGGTAGTCGTGTCCTGGATGGGCGCGCACAGCCGGATTTGGGTAGTGTCTCAAGTAGGAGTCTGTGCTGGGCGCATCCTTTTTCACTTTGGCACCGGGCAATACCAGTGGAGTTGTTCGGTAGGGCTGCAAATTAAACAAAAACGGAAAGACTTAAAAAAAAACATAAATCAAAGTATGATTACGTTTTCTAGAACATGGCCCGTGCATGTGTGCGTTTATTTACCAAAAAAAAAAAGAAAAATTCCATTTGAGTTGTGCGCGCGCGCGCTCTCTCGTCTATATACTTTAAAAATATCTCAAATATTAATAGAAGCTGACGTAAGCGTCTGCTTGGCCATTGCCAGCATCCAGTAAAATTTGTATTTTTATTTTTACCCAACAGCCGCACGAGCAGGGTAAGTAATTTAATCTAAGCACAACAATGGCAAAAAGAATTCAAAAATGGCGCTCTAGTTAATTTATCGATGACTTCAATGATTAGGGTGACCATAGCTCGGGCTTAAGGTAACAGCTGTTTGCGTTTTAAGTGAATGGCATAAACATTTCGCGCTCTTTCTTTGACTTTGACACCCAAGAACAACAATTAAGATTAGCTGCTTTAGTTAAATAATTTACTTAAAATCTAAAGTTTAATTCCATACAAATGGCAGCTGTACGTCGCTCCACGCGCTTAAGCAGTATCAGCAAGTCGATGCCTTCGCCGCGGTCGCATTCACCGCTGGCCTCAACAAGAACAACAACAACAAAAGTCGCTACGCCACGACGCTCCGAGATCTGGCACAGAAGACAGACCAAACCTATAATACTGGACGATAGCGAAGAGGACGATGATGATGATGATGATGTTATTAGTGTAGTTTCAGAAAATAACGAAAACAGAAATCTGTTGAATAAAATGGACAAAGGCAAACGCAGCAGCAGCAACAAGATGACATTGACGGAGCCAAAGACGCCACGCAGCAAGAAGACAAACACAAAAACTGCAGCGACAGCTAAACGAGAACAGGCCCACAAAGAGACGGCTTTACGTTTGAACCAGAATAGCCAGGACGAGGAAGAGGAGGAGGAGGAGGAGCAAGATGCCTCCACGCCTCCCAAACAGCGCAAAAAGCAGCCCTTGCCTCAGCATTTGATCAGTCCCACGCGTCTTTTAGACCGACTAAGCATAGACGAACGCCAGGAGGAAAAGGCAGAGGAGCCCGAGCCCCAAGAACAGCCTCGGCTCAACAAATACCAAAATGCACGCCGTGTGTTGAACAGCGCTGAGACCCAAAACCTGCCCGGACGTGAGCTTCAGCTAGAGGAGCTGAGAGAATTCTTTAGCAGTCACCTGGAGCAGCAGTTGTCGGGCAGTCTTTATGTGTCCGGTCAGCCAGGCACGGGCAAAACCGCTTGCCTTTCGCTACTCCCACGAGATCCCGAGTTCTCCAAGCGTCTGCAGCGTGTGTATATCAATTGCACCAGCATAGCCAGTGTGGGCGCTGTCTACAAGAAGCTCTGCTCCGAGCTGCAATTGAAACCACAAGGACGCACTGAACGAGATTATCTGGAGGCCATACAAAAACATCTACGCATGGCCAAGCGGATGTTACTATTGGTTTTAGATGAGATTGATCAATTGTGCACAGCCAGGCAGGAGGTTTTATATACCATCTTTGAGTGGCCCGCTATGCCGGGAGCTAAAATTCTGCTGGTGGGCATAGCCAATAGTTTGGATCTGACGGATCGGGCGCTAATACGTTTGAATGCTCGTTGTGAGCTAAAACCAAGACTGATGCACTTTCCACCCTATTCCAAGCAGCAGATAGTGGAGATATTCAAGTCACGACTGGCGGAGGCAGAGGTTTTGGATGTGTTTCCACCGATGACACTGCAACTCTTAGCCGCCAAAGTGAGTGCAGTGAGTGGAGATGTAAGAAGAGCCTTGGATATAGGCAGAAGAGTGGTGGAAATAGCCGAACAGCAGAAGAAGGCTGGTGAAAAGGAGTTTAACTTAAAAGCCTTGCAGTTAGAGGGCACGGAAAGAACTCCTCAGGAGGGTAAGTTGCCTTACACTTGCAAGCCATAAACAGAAATAACTAAAATACTCTCTTTTACAGACACCCTTAAGCCTGTTCAAATCACCCAAGTGGCAGCCGTTCTGAACAAGGTCTATGGAGCCTCACAAAATCTAGAAGAAGACATTGAGGCTGCATTTCCACTGCAACAAAAGCTAATGCTTTGCTCTTTGGTTTTAATGCTGCGCAATGAGCGCAACAAGGACATTAGCATGGGTCGTCTACATGAGGTCTATCGTCGTGTATGCGCAAAACGCAATATCCTAGCCCTAGATCAAGCCGAATTTGCCGGCTCGGTGGATCTGGTGGAGACGCGTGGCATTTTACGCATTATGCGCAAAAAAGAGCCACGTTTAAGCAAAATTGTACTGCAATGGGATGAGGAGGAAGTACATGCTGCACTCAGTGACAAACAACTGATTGCCTCGATCTTGAGCGACACGGCCTGCCTAGGCAAGTGACCACCTTCCTCATTGATTCCCCTCCCTATTTTAATTTATACAAAATTTTCATTCGTTTAATTGCGCATTTCTCACATTTGTTCACCATTCACCTTGGCCATTTTTGAGATTCAACCAAAAATAAGTATTCATCTAAATTTAAAATTCTTGTCGCTGGCGCAAGCACAAAAATATTTTGAAATTTTCATTTGAGGGTCACTTTCGAAATTTTGCTTTTGGTTTCATTTTAATTGAAAATGTTTAATTTTAAGGTTTTTAATGGCTATCATAAATTTAAGGAAATTGACTAAGCAAATTTTAGAAAAAAAAAGAATTCTAGAGACTTTCATTAATTTCACCGTTAATCCCAAGTTACAAAATAAATTATATAAGTTTCGTTTTGTAATCAACATAGTGTAACCAATTACTGAAAATGTTTGTAGAACTTAATAATATAAACTAAAATTTTCCACAAAGTGAAAACAAATTATACTTTGCCCTCCCACCGCACACTGTGACTCTGTGTATTGAATTGTTGTTGCGCCTTTTCATTAGATTAAGGTCCGCCACCGCTGCACTATGTTAATGCCTGATGTTAAAGCCAACACAATTGGTTTTGTTGGAGAGTTTGCCGTAAATTTTCCTTGTCGTTGGAAAGGGCTGTCAGTTATCTTAGTCACGTTTGCTTGTGTTTTGTTACGCTTTTTGGTCTTTTTCTAACCTTGGGTATTATAATTTTGCCCAGAAGTTTGCAACGCATAGAAATATTCATTTCCGACCCCATAAACTATATATATTCTTGATCAGGGCGACGAGCTGAGTCGATTGAGCTTTGTCCGTCCGTCTGTCTGTTTCTAAGCAAACTAGTCTCTCAGTTTTAAAGCTATTGAGTTGAAATTTTGCACAGAGTCTTCTTTTTACAGCACGCTGCTAATATATCGGGACCGACCGCATCGGATGACCATATCTTATAGCTGCCATAGGAACCATCGGTCACTAAATGGGTCTTAGTGAGAAAAACTTTTCTGTTTTCAATGTTAGCGTCCTTAAACTCGTCCATTATTAATATTATATGCTTTCAAACAGATTTGCAAATTTTGGTCAAAATCGGATGACTATATCTTATAGCTGTCATAGGACCGATCGGTCAAAAAATGGGTCTTAGTGAAAAAAAACTATTTTGTTTTCAAGTAAATCGTTCTTAAGGTCGGTGATTTTTAATATTAAACGCTTTCAAACTAATTTTAAAAAGTTGATCGACATCGGGTGACTATATCTTATGGTTGCCATAGGAACCATCGTTCGAAAAATGGGTCTTAGTAAGAAAAACTTTTTTGTTTTCAATGCTAGCGTCATAAAACTCAGCCATAATTAATATTATATGCTTTCAAACAGATTCTGCAAATTTTGGTCAAAGTCGGATGACTATAACATATCGCTGCCATAGGACCGATCGGTCGGAAAATGGGTCTTAGTGAAAAAACTTTTGTATTTTCAAGTAAATCGTTCTTAAGGTCGGTGATTCTTAATATTAAGCGCTTTCAAACTAATTTGGACATCGGGTGACTATATCTTATGGTTGCCTTAGAACCAATCGGTCGAAATTGGTTCTTAGTAAGACATTTTTTTTGTTTTTAATGTAAGCTTCCTTAAACTTACTTATTACTAATTCTATATGCTTTCAAATACATTCGCAAAATTTGGTCGAAATCGGACGACTATATCTTAAGTCTGCCATAGGACCAATCGGTCGGAAAATGAGTCTTAGTGAATTTTTCGGTATTAAATTTTATCTTTCTTAAACTCGGCGATTGTTAATTTGATATGCTTTCAAAAAGATTGGCGAAATTTGGTCGAAATCAGATGTTTATCTGTCGAAAAATGGGTTTTAGTTACAAAAATTTTTGATTTTTATGTAAGCGTTCTTAATCTCTGACATTTCAAAAACAGCATTTGCAAGGGTATAAGAACTTCGGCACAGACGAAGTTAGCTTGGCCTTCTCGTTTGTATAGCTTTCTGAGGCTGGCGAAAAGCGGGCCTAGCTACAAGAGCGAAAAGAACCATTACATGCCCATCGCTGATCGAAATAACTTAAAAGAGCTTAGCGGGTTTGAGTACATTCAAAGACTTAAACTTAAACTTGGCAGAGTCAGAGAAAGTATCAGCCGATTTTACAGATTTTGAGATGAATGTGGTTTCCTGTTTGTTTTGCATTTTCATCCATATGTTCCACAAATCGCTTTCTACCCAAATCATATGGAAATTGGGTCGATTTGCAACGATTTGTAGAACACTTGGGTTAAGTTCATTCTAATTGCTTACCCCAAAAGACCACTTCTGGCTGAATATGACTAAATTGAAACAATAAATATTTAACTTCTTAAATGCTATATACAAAATTATGATTGAAATAGACCATTTTAGCTGCAATTAGGGCCAACTTTAATAAGCAGAGCAATAACATTATGTTACGATAACAGATTTGGTAGCTCAAATGAGACTTAATGACATTCAGGCCTGTTCCCGTTTCCGAATCCGATTGAGCGGAATTGGTAAGAGTTATGATTCCTAAGAGACGATTGTTGAATTCGGTCGAGTCTTTTTGCCATCAAATGGATCGAATGAATGTAAATGGGATTTGGAAGTTAAAAAGTCGAATAGCACAGACGGTTTTTGGAAGCGTGAATATTTAACAATTCCAATTCCGCATAATTTGATCGATATCGAAAACGGGAACAGGCCTCATTATTTGCACTATTAAGCCAATATCTTAGTCACACATAAGCCAATCTTTATAATATCATGGGTAAAATTTTTACGCTCCTTTCAAAAACAAATTGTTATGTGACTTTAAAACAGGAATTGTGACGCCAGGGCAGCAAAGGGCCGAACACATTTCGTTACCAGTCGAACGAACGCCGAGGCTGGTGCCAAGGGAGTAAATATGTAGCTTTGATGAAGTAGGTCAGAGGTGGTTTGCGTCGCACTCTTACTTTTTGGCTTAGCTCTTTTTGACAAACGATGCTTTAACCCATTTCAAGCTAATGGGTATTTAAATACCCAAGAAAGTGTTAACACTTCTAAAATTCCAGCGCGGGGCATGTGAAAGATATCGTGGCAACATTTCTTGCATAGTAATGAAACTATAAGATAAAAAATATAACATTTTAGTTCTCCGTGGTTCACCTGTAGATTTTTACAGGTGAAAATCTCGGATTTTTTTATGTTTAGAAGGAAAGTGGGAAAAATAAAAAACGCGCACCCGTACCAGATACCTTGAGGTGTCCTAAATGCAATGGTGAAAAATAAACACACCTGACTTTCACTCTTGATTTAGTGACAATGGGTGTTAAAATCAGCCCATAATGTATACTAAAAATACAATTTTTTTTTCCCCTTTTTCGCTTTCGCCAAAATTTTGCGATTTTGTGTCCAAATTTGTTCCCAAAACCGGTTTTAAATTGCAAAAGTTTTGCGAAAGAGAAAATGGGAGCATGGCTGATACTTATTTTTTAACTTTATTTAATTTTAATTTATTTTATTTATAAAATTAAAAAAAAATTTTTAATTGAAAATTTTTAATTTATTTTTTCATTTCAAAATTTCATCAAAATCGTACGTGCCGATCTAATGGGTTAAACAGGTAAGAAAACAACGGCTGAGTACATTAAGCCAACCAATTGTGCTTTTCATTTGATATGTTTGCCTTCATACAAATCTATTCAGTATATATTTTCAAAATAAGAATTACCCAAAATTTTTAAATTGTGAAGCACAAGTCACCGTGTCATAGATATTAAATACCTTTTGTGAAGGCCCAAGATAATCTTCCGACCGTTTTCGCACTAGCTTCTAGAAATGATATTCAACCATGCTCCCATTTTCGCTTTCGCAAAAATTTGACGATTTTAAGTCAAAATTTGGTCCAATCAGCCGAATGTCTGATTAAAACAAACCAGCTATATGGGCGTTATGCTCTGGTCCTAAAAGTTAAGATGGCCTGTTCCCGTTTTCAATATCGATCAAATCATGCGGATTTGGAATTGTTAAATGTACTCGCTTCCAAATACCGACTGTCTTCTTCGGTTTTGAACTTAAAAATCCCATTTACCTTCATTCGACCCTCTTTGTGAGCATTCGACATTTAAGCAAAAAGATTCGCCCGAATTCTTTAATCGTTTCTTAGAAATCAAAACTCTTAGCAATTTCGAGCAATCGAATTCGGACACGAGAACAGAGCTAAATATTTTTCTCTACAAAATTCTAAAATATTTTCTATACCGTTAGAGAGAGTCTATGCTCTCAAATAGACAAGCAGCGCTCAATGCGCTTAGCTAATTGTTGCTATGTTCACCTCTAAGTTAGTCTTAAAGACAAAGAACAAATTGCAGCAACAAGACAGCAGGAACAAACTGTCTCTACGCTGGATACCAGGACTCAACGATATCCCCCGAAACGAAATATCCGACGAATTAGCGCTGAAGGGTGCACCAACCGCAATGGTAGGACCAGAACCCTACTGTGGCATAGGCAAACACAGCAGCAGGGAGCTCCTTAGAAAGGAAGAGAATACGCTTAGAACCACCTCATCGGTAAACACTAGGGTAATGAGACAAGCAGAAGCATTAATAGTGCACCGCAACCTTAAAAGGTTGTAAAAATTGGTCCCACAAGCAAAGAATGTCCTCAGGATCCTGACTGGGCTCTACAAGTTGGGAATAAAAAACACCCAAATATGCAGAGGAGTCCTCTCAACATAACACACATTGCCAAGCTCTTTCGAGGCACATACTCAACAGATTTGGGAAACATAGCTTACATCCTAATAAGATTAGTAACCTAGAACCCACGAAAATCCTGACATTCGTACAGGAATTAGGGCTGCTAGTAGAGTTGTAAACTCAGAAGGGTGGCACTAAAGACCAGGATTGGTCGCGTTGAGCTATTCCCCCAACAGCAACAAATAATAAAGAGGGATTATATTTAAGTTTTGGGATTCACTTTCCACATTTAAGCGAATTTCAAACTGGTTTGGATCCGGATTTGAACAGACTTTCTTGCTCATAGCTTTAATAGTTTCCCAGATACGGCTCTGAACCACTGTTTAACAGGTGTTAATCCGTTTTCTATCCAGTTCACAGACTTGTGACATGGCATATAACGCTGTGGCAATTTCATGAAGATCGATTCAGCGCGTTTATACGCTTAAAATAAACAAATATACATTATGTATGCTCGTATGTATGTACAGATATGAAGGATGCATATGTATCCTTTACATGTACAGATATAGTGGTTCTGAGAAGTCATTTACTACCATAATTATGTAGATAAAATCGAACTTTGGAATATGTTGAAACGTCACTTATAGTTTAGACATACGAATGAATGAAAATCCCGGCTGCTCGAGAAATCGGTAAGGATGGAAGAAAAACATAAATTATTCGAAAATAATAATAAAGGTTCGGTTCATACAATCATTTAAGTCAATTTCTTATGATCTTTTCTATTTTTCTCAATACTATGACCGAAAAAAACCATTTTATAGTTTAGTACAGAATCGATTGAGTTTATAATTAAAAATGCTTTTTAGAAATCCAATCCATATTACGAATTCAAGAAGAAAGACAAACGTAAGAATAGTCGGACAATGGGAAAGCAAATGCATTTGGAAGATCATTTTAACAAGAATCGCCCTGATGAGTCCTTTTTAAGCTCTTTTGAAGATTAAAGAGATTGAAGAAGACTCGGAAATAACTCATGGATATGCCCAAAACGTGATTTAATGAAATACGACTAGAAAAAGTGCTGGGTATGTACTTAGAAGGTGAGGGTTCCAAAATTCACTTTGGAACTTTTGAAAGACTTTTGAATGATAACAACAAGGAATGTGGTCCAGTCGACTTGACGACTCACATAGATTGCTTGGTAATCTGGACGCGTTCTCCTGATCAAATATATAATATTTGTAAATATTGAACGAATGTTGAGGCAAAAATCAGTGAACTATTTAACAATGCATGAACTCAGACTCGAACCAAATCCTTGGGATCGATTACATTTTACCACGGGTTCGAACCTCCGGACCGAGGTTTGCAGACTTGGACTTGGTATAAAGCAGTGGCCGGCAAAACACACATTCACATTTTGGCGTAGCACATCTTTGTTGTTGCAAAAGAGAGCAGTATAAGCTCGTATACTGTCGGTGTGTCGACGTCGCTGCCGCAGAGCCCTGTGCAATACACTGGAGACTGAGACATGCCGGACTCTGGTATAAACTGTATGCTCAAAGTATTGGTTCGGTTTTTTTTTTTGGGTCCCTCGAACCAGACCATGAATTAAAGCTTCTACCTACCAAACTAGACCCCCTATATGTGAAAAGAGGTTCGGCTTAAACAATTAACTTTTACTTTCTTAATATTATGACGTGGAAACAAATTAAGCACCTTAGAAGTCATATACAAAATCGTCATATTGCGATTTATAAAAGAAACTAAGGTTCTTAAGCTTAAGTCAAGTCTTAAAAATGTCAAAACAACTTCCAGTTTCAAAAACCAGTCGCTGTTGGAAGGCATACGAAGGAAACACTCGAAAATATGAATGTTTCGAGAAAGAGAGCAGCTAGGATATTATTATTTCACAACTCGATTTTGACTACATTTGTAATCATAGCGCTCTTTAACTTGCTTATTCTGTTGTCTTTTAGAAGTCTATGTACTCAGCTGAAAGCAATATGACCCTGCTCTATATACAAAACTGACAAATAATTATTTTGATTACAATGACTTCATTATTTTCGCTTTTATAGTGAACCACCATTACATGTATTCACTTTCGCTGCGCCATAGTTCCCGTTGGCTCTGCCAAAAGTTGTGAAAAATTGTGGGCCTTATATTTTTTTTGAGGTTCATTATAAGCCACATTAACGCCAATGTTTTTGTCGTTTAATTTCATTTATAATCATATTGTTTATTTATTTTGCTGAATTTATTTTTTTTCCTCCCGTATTGTTGTTGTTTTGCTATCGCTCTTTTGCTCTCGGGGGGCTCTAAAAATATCCAAAAAAGCGTTGGGAGGGTATAAATTACATTTTGAGCACAGCAAATGAGCGCAATGAAAAATATGTTTAAAAAAAAAACAAGAAAGAACGTTTTTGCCTTTCGACGCATATTGACGAAAGGCGAACAAATGTTTGAATAATAAGCCATAATATGTATGTAGGTATATAGAAGAAGAGAGCAAATTGAATATGTATAGACAGATAGATACATGTATTATGCTCTATATAGAACAGAACAAAGCTTTTTTTATGATTTAGTGAAAGAAAGAACAAAGAAAAGGTAAAAATAAGAATAATATTTTTCAACTGTCAGTTGAGTTTTGGCATTTGTGTTTGAACTTGAATTCCAAGTACAAATGTTTGAGGGGATAAGCTGAAATGTTACATATTGGACACACCTGTTGGCAAGGAAACCAAAGTTTTAATGATCGTTTTGTATAGAAAACTTTATGAAAATGCTTAAATTTTTGGAAGAATTATTCTTCTTATGAGGATTGAAAGCTCATTTCGACTCTCATTTCTTATACCTATAATAGCTATATCTATATACATACATTCTCGTATGTAGAACTTATATTATTTGTTTATAAGATTTATATTTACGTTTAAAATTGTATATATGGTACATATATATGAATCTCTCATTTGCGTAGGTTATATTTATATGGCAGTCTATATCTATGAGTATTTGAATAAATTCCATGTCGATGATCTTCCTACCTAAATGATTATGTACACACTAATATCACACATATTGAAATAATATTACTATTTTGCTGATTCTGAAGTATTTCGAATATTTTTAAAATGTTTCTTATTGTGTAAGAATATTTTGTATTATTATATCGAGTAGGTTTCCATTCGATTAAACATTCAAAAATTTCCAATAATTATTAAATATTTTCGGAAAACTTTTCTTTTATGAAAAATGAGTTCAGCGTTACGCGTCACGCTTTACTTTATTTACAATATTTCACAATGTATGTTGTGTAGACTTGTTTTGAGGAACTATTCTTTTATAAGAGAGGTTTGATCAATACAAATCAATCAATAAGCGTTACTTTACAATTTATGTTGTATAGGCTACTTTGGGGATCTTTTCCTAGAGAGAAATGTGTCGAACCTTTTCAATACAACGTCACGCGTTACTTTATTTTGAATATTTCACAATTTATGTTACATTGGCTATATTGGAAAACTTTTCTCCTTTACATAACTTCAATGATAATGCAGCGTTTCGCGTCACGCGTTACTTTTATATACTTTTATACAATATTTCACATTTTAGGTTGTATGGAACTTTTCTCTTATAGGAGGGGTTTCACATCTTAAAAGCAAATGCAGCGTTACGCGTCACGCGCTACTTTATCTACAACATTTCTCAATTTATGTACTCTTATGAGAGAGGTTTCACAACCTCAAAATCAATACAACAAATCAAGCATCACGCGTTACTTTATTTTCAATATTTTACCATTTATGTTACATTTTCTGTATTTGGAAACTTTTCTCTTTTAAGAGCTGTTTCACAACTTCAAAAATTAATGCAGCGTTACGCGTCACGCGTTACTTTGATACAATATTTCACATTTTAGGTTTTATGAACTAGTTTGGGAACGTTTCTCTTATAAGAGAGGCGTTACTTTTTATCCCATATTTAACAGTTTTATTGTTTGGGCTTACTTGATATTGAATGCATTCATTGAGGTCTGGCTGCTCCTTGTAGTACACAGGTGATCCGTTTTTGAACTGTACGTACTCCATTTTTGAATTTGGTATGTGTTTTTTTTTGTGTGTTCAGTTAAATTTAAACTCCTTTATAAATGGGGGAAAAACGGGGAGAAAATATTATAGCAAAAACTATTACGTAATGGGCAGAATCACAATTTCTTAGAGTTTTTCAGAATTTCTTTATTTCTTTTCAAAATTTTTCATAATTTTTTTGATTATTTAATAACTTGCTTTTATTTTAAACGTTTAAATCAACGCTTCTGCCACTTCTCGGAGATCGCTACACTAAAGGAGACTAAAAAGGACGTATGGATTCGCTCGACTTTGATTGTTGTTTATTTTTCAATATTCCGAACGCAACTGATTTCAAAATTTTCAAATGCTGGCGAATTATTGCTATTTCGACTGCTCGGAATTCCAATTTGCCTATATAGAAGCTGGGGGTATGTATAAACTGTGTGTGTGTATATGTGTCAGAGTGCTGACGGTCAGAGGCCGTACGACCCACGCACTCATACCACCAAAAGCACTCCTATTTCTCTTCTATGTATATGTGAGAGAGCAGAGATTTGTAGATTTGTTCAAAATGTTTTTGTGCAAATAGATTATTCACAGAGCGTAACCAAAAAAAAACACATAAACTTGGACTTGGTTGTTGTCGTGAGCGATTTTCATTTAACACCCACGCGCCAGTCATATTACCCTCCTTCTGCTCCTCCTGATTCAGTTCTATCTAAATTTGTTTGTCCTGAAATTATATTTCACATATATGCTACATACATAATATATCGGTTTAATTGCTGCTTTGTGGAACAATTTCAAATTTTAATTTCGAAAATTAGGCACAAATTGTACCGACTCGAGGTTAGAGCTTTGCGCTCGAATGCAGAAAACAGACATGAGAAATATTTCACAAATTCTCACCACAAATATTATTGATATGTTCAGTTTGGTTTTTGGCTAATTTAGTCTGACACTGAGAATGGAAAATTATCATATGCATATACTATAGATATATCCCCTCCCCCCAACCTAAATACTGTCAAAGCCAATTGGTTATGTGATGGGCATTGAGAACATACCATTTGATGTTTTGACAACTTGCAAACATTCCACACATATACAAACAGGTGTAATTAACCTTCAAGTTGAGGAGGCGTCAAAGAACTCTCAAGTTCGACGGAAAGTTCCAAGGAACTCATAATTTACTTGAGGTTAGTTTATTTGTTGTTATTTGCCCAGATTCCCATTGTGAAGGTTGCCATTCATTTTGTTGTTTATACAAATTGTAAAGCAGGGAAAAAATTTATTAGAGAGAGGGTGGTTTAGAAAGTTTAGTTGTTGTAGTAAACTTAGATTCGGTGATATACACCGAAACCATTAACAGAAATTTAACGTTTTTTTTTTGTTTAAGTAAATAAAACAAGATAGAAAATTAAAGATCGGCTGTTGATGCTGATCAAGAATATAGATACAGTGCCGCTCAACCGAATAGGTTTTACTTTTTTTAGTTTTGAAACGCTGTATCTCTGTATCAAGCACTCCGATTTAAGCGAAATAAATTTTGTTGTATAAAGAAATCAATCATTTGTGAAATTGCAAAGTTTGTATTCAGTTAGTTTTGTTTGTATTAAATTTTTATTATTTTTTCAAAAACATAACAAAAAATCTCAATTTTTTTTGGCTCAACTGAATAGGTTTGACACTTTTGACTTCACGTGATTGAAAAGAGTTGAATTCTTTTGTATTCCAAAATTTAAAGCAACTGCTATCAGTTTTTTGTAAAATGGGCCGCGGAAAACCTTTAACCGATTTTGAAAACGGTCAAATAAAAGGCTATATTGAATCTGGCTTAAAATACATGAAATAGCCAAGAAAATCGGTCGAAGTCAAAACGTTGTGAGTAATTTTCTCCGTAATGAGGCAGACTATGGAAAAAAATGAATGGAGGAAAAAAATATGCAACAACAGCAACCGAGAGGCGACTTATCCTACGAACTGCCTTAAATTCCCACCATTCTGCTGGTAGAATTAGGAGAGAATGCGGCGTAAATGCTAGTGTGACCAAGGTAAAACAAATTACTCGAAGCACCAAACACTTGAAGAGATTGAAAATAAAAAAAAAAAACACCTCTCAATGATGCTCGTAAGGAAGCATGACAACGATTTGCCCGAGAACACATGACGTGGAACAAGGAGTGGAAGACGGTGGACTTCTCCGACGAAAAGAAGTTCAACCTCGATGGACCGGATGGCTATAATTACTACCTTCTAAGCAAGTGTATAAATCTTCAGTCCGCCCTCTAAAAAAATGTCAAAAAAGTCTAAATGTCAAATAATTAGCTAGAATTACAGGTTACGGCACAACTGAATAGTTTCCGAGTTTCGAGCTTAGAAAAGAGCTATATCTGGTGGGAATAGCAAAATTGACAACGCTGAGTGCGGCACACACTTCTGTTTGTATGAATGTATGTACTTTTGTTGCTGGACAAGACGGCTGACATGTTTCTGCAGTAGCATGCACCGAGTTGCTTAGCTTGGCGCATATGTATATGTATAAGATGAAAAATAAAACGTTCAATACCTTGTGCAGAGTACATAGGTGTTTGAATTTATAATACCATAGACTAAGATATCTAGACTGCTCAATTGCTCAGTCGACACCGCTTATGTCAGAAATTAGTCAGCTGTTCGCTCTCATTTACGCTCTCTGGATACATTTGGTCAGTTTTTCGCTCTCACATACGCTCTCTGGATACATTTGGGAGTATGTCCGTCTCGCTCTGTGTTTTCCTACTGGCTCTGTAAAGTATCTTTTTGGGCACTATAGTATCTCCAAAATTGACAGGCAGCGCAAATTTGTTCTCTAATACTCATTCTCCATGGTAATACATTACAAACTAACATCTTTGACTGGAAGTACTTTGGTCTATGTGTATGTAATATAAACTACGCATAAGTAATGTATACAAAATGTACATATGTATATGTACATAGGTAGGCAAATATGTACTACATTCAATAAATAGTACGCGCTGATTCTTAACGTATTTAAATTGTTCTACGGTATGTACATTGTTTATACATATATGTATGCTAATAATCATTGGGAGTGCGATAAGGAGAAAATAACAAATCGAAGATATTGTGCCATATTGTGTATTGTTATATTTCTAATTTTCGACTCTGCTGTTACGTATGTACATGCAAGGGTACCCAAATAAATGTTAATGTGTATAACCCTTTTTTTTTTTAACCGAACCAAAAGCTTGGGTTCGGAACGGGTTCGGGTTCATCTATTTTCGTCGTCGTGGTTCGGTTCAGGGTTTGGTTCACAGTAATAAAAAAAGCCGGAAATCCGGGTTCGAAACGGTTCGGTTCAAAACCGGCTTGCAGCCCTGTTAAAAAGGTTAAGGTAAGGATCGATTAGACAATATTTGAAATTTTTTGTGTAAAAATAAGACATATTTTTGTTGAGAACATACCGTCCAGCTAACGAAGCTTTTAAAAACGTTAATCAATGCCAGAATTAACCTCATTCATTTTCATTCATACGTTCTCGACAACGGCTTACAACAGTGCCTGGACTTTAAAATGGACCCTTCTATAAATATATGGATTTGTTTTGCTATTTAACAACTTAACTTATGCATTAGTCTCTTCTTGAAGCTAAAATGATTCAGCATTCAAATTACTTGTACCAGGTTAATATGTAGTAGAAAGTTACATTAGTACTAATCAAAACTGACTAAAGTTATTCTTTGAATCTAAACTTTTTTCAAGCAGAGGGGTTTCGGTTCCAGTCCAGGTTCGGGAGGTTGACAATTTAAAATGTTCGGTTCTGGGACCGGTTCGATGGACCCAAAAAATCTTTACATTTCATTAGCACTATGACACCTTTGACCCGATTTCTTTAGAAAACATGTACATTGGATTGTCGTACATTGTCAGCCTAAAACTGGGCACAAGTGCTCGCATAAAGAGAACTAAAGCATTGTTCGCTTTTTTTGTTGGATTTTTTGATTCCTTGTACTTTGGAGTTCTCAAGCGGTTATAATGTCGTATGCATGAATATGCAAGGTCTGTGGCTGCTTTCGAAATAGCCATACAGGCTCTGTAACACAAACAATGAAAATTTTCTGGTGATACCCAAAAACGTATTCCAACTGAATCAGCCAACCCCCGCCTGCATGATACTCATGTGTATTTGATCTTCTAAAATTTGCTGACAAATCATCTAAAAATCAACTTAGAAAAATATAGTCAAACACCTTGATTTTTATTTTCGTACTGCACTGACAAAACCAAAAATTGTTGACCTTGGCAAGTGGCAATTTTCTTGTCTTGATTCATTAGCAGCGTCATCATCGTCGTAGCAAGTGGGAAAGATGGCAGGTGAGGAGGACTTTCATTGGCATTGCCAGCAGATCACAAGTTAGCCCTCAACATGGATCAGCAGAAACACAAAGTGGCTCACCTGCCTGCAGCCAAAATTTGTGTTGTTTATTTGCGTCGTTTGTTATAGTTTGCTTTTGGCATTTCCAATCGAATTGAGGGCATTCGGGCATCTCTCGCCTGCGAGAATAAGTCTGGGGGAGGGGTTGTTGTTTATGTTTGTTTTCACGCCGCCGCCTACTTCATGCCACACCTGCGTGATGTACTGCGTCACTGGGCCTTTTCCTGTTGATGGCGCCCACGATTTAGTCGGATATCTGGTCTATATTTAGAGTATGTAAACACAAAAACCTTGACCACAAAAATTTCTATACTCTGATGTCAGCAGATATGAAAACTTTTACAGAATCATATCTATATATATTGTGCATACAGCTAAAGCTATATTATGAATTATGCTTGCATACTTTTAGGCGCCAACTTTTATGTGTAATATGTTTGCACAGTAGCATACTTATTGGCTTGATTTTGGACACGATTACTTTGTGTCTCGAGCAGAGCAAAAGCGGCACAAAAAACACAGCTAAAAAATAACAAATTTGCATACCATTTTGTTATTAGAAAATTTAAAAAGGCAAATAGTCCTCGGATAGTCTGTTTAATGATTTTTTGATGAAAAGTTTTGCCGAATCTTAACATAGGTGAATAAAAGTAACATGCCCTTGTATTTTGAAGTCCGTAATTAAAATACATGAACCGCCTTTTTCCTAAATCTGGCAAAAGATTACTTTTATAGGTCTACGAAAAGGACCAAAGACCGTCTTTTTTTTTTAAATGACGTAGAAAAAAGTGACGCCTTCCTGATCACTTTAGTGTGTGCCAAACAGCGGTGGCACCCATCCAGGAAGCTTTTTCCGGGCAAAGAAGGAAACGTATTTATATATTCGGATAGTCAAGCAGCCCTGAAGGCACTTGACTCACATACAAATAACGCTAAAACGCTAACTGAATGTCGCCTTTCCCTTAACTAGATTGGCCGACACTTCAGTATTCACCCTGTATGGGTGCCTGGACACCGGAACATAGATGGAAATGAGTCTGCGTACAAAGTGGCCAGACTTCTAGGCACAACCATCGAGCTCCTTCCAGAGAATAGCACGATAGGGATGCCTATGGCTACCTACAAGTTTCATATAAAAGCACACAACGATTTCTGTAGAAGTTTCAGATATGAAGAAGAGGAGGAAACGGTACAGCACCTTCTGTGCAGACATCCGAGCTAGAGATCCCAGCTCTACTTAATTTTATTCTGTCCACACAATGGTTCAGTATTGACCCCCCCCGGGACTAAAGGGTTAATATATGTCATCGCAACGGGCCCATTCGGTCTAAGTGGAATAGCGACTTGTCGCTCTCTGCCATCGCAACTTAACATTCAATAATTTTTAGGAATCTTTCATTTCTTATATGGGTGGTTTACCAAGGGCTTGTACTGAAATGCCGGCTCTGTGATTGCTCTTAAATTTACTTTCGTTTGGTTCTTTTTTGTAACAAATCAACATATAGAAACAACTAATAGTTGATTGTTTGAATCTGAGTAACTTGCAGAGTTAATGCTGAGAGCGCGAGAGAGTAAGAGGCGCGTTTTGCCAGGCTTTTGTTAAGCAATCAACTTGAAAGAACATGAACGAAGCAAAAACCATTATCGTCTTGAGCCCATAAATTAATAACACTGCCAAAAAATTTAAGCCTAAGCCTCAGATTGTAAGTTCCCGAGTATTATCTGAGGGATCAGTCGGCTACATCATTCTTTTTTAAAATTCAAATTCTTTTCTTAAAACTGAAACCTTTTTATCAGCCATTTACACACTTACCTGATTAACAATGGCAGCCTGTTCCTCTTCCACATCCTGTTGATGATCACGCGTTGGTTTGGGCGAGAAAACGTCCGAGGGTTTTTCATAGCCACCCGATGCATTCAACTGTGGAAACACGGTCTGTGGCAAAGTATCCACAGGTAATTGCAGAGCACGCTCAAAATGACTTGGTCCGGGTAAAAATGGTGATGGACCACGATGGGGCAGTCCCCCATCAGGAGTGGCTGGTGCCAAAAGAGAATTACTACGTGATCCTGGTCCAGCCTCCTGATTGACTCCCTGCTGGGTGTAGGCGATTTTGTTATCCCTAACAAGTGAAAATTTGGTTAGCAACTCGAATTTTGACTGCTCGTACTCACCTGTGCACCACCAGCCGAATCTCATTGCCAGCCCCACGAAACAGTTGTTGGGCATCACTGTGACTCAAATCACGTGCATCGTATTCATCAATTTTGGCAATGATATCGCCTCGCAGCAGTTCGCCATACGAGGGGCTGCCAACTTGCACCTGACAATTAGAAGGAAATAGAATAAAAGAATTTCAAAGAAGTTAAGCAGCTAAATATAGAATATCTTAAATTAGAAAGTTGCGTTGTTTAAAAAACACAAATCATCTCGAGTGAACTCTATTTCTCATGTATTCGATCAGCAACTGGTCCTAAGTGCAATATACAAATAAGTAGAGCAAAAAGTCTCAAAAATTTTGTTGAAGTACAAGACTTATTTTCAGACTAAACGCGCCTATGGCAACCATAAAATATAGAAACAGTTACAAAAACCGGTTCTGAACCAAACCAAACCGAACCGAACTCATCCAACTGCTGTTCGAAAATGCTGAACCGAACCGGAAACCGCTAAAGTTTAGTTCAGTTCATTTCACTGATATGTTTGAGGTCACAAGCGCCAAGTTTAAGGCAAATCTGATTTTAAATTTAGGAAATTGTATTAGGAAAATAAGCTATACAAAAAGCCTTGAATCGTTCCATCATTGTAGTGAAATTCTAACTTCCTCTTTAAGGACCGCAAGCTACTGCTTTGGAGTCAGTCCTGCTTCTGTTGTCCCTTTTCTAAACAAATCTGTCTCCATTCTGAATTCTATTCTTGGAAGTTGCAGACTAAATTATACGAGTTTTCTGAATTCTACATTTTCTTCATCTAGAAGATTTTTTTCAAGTGGAATGTTTTTTCTGATCCGGAACTGCTAGTCATCTACTTAACTAGGATTTCTGACTGTTTGCTTCCATGAATGCCCTAATGTCTATGGAATTTGCCATAGAAACTTGTCTTTTTCTGGGAGCATAATATATCTACTGAATTCCTGCACTCCAAGATAATGCTGATAACTTTGGACGGCTTCGGCTAGTCCGACATAATTTACATAATTTTTTAGTGGAATTTTAATATTTTTAAGTTAAATAAATGATTCTTATAGCTAAAGAAGATTTAATACAGAAGCACAATTTGAAACGCCTCTCCTTATTGATTCTTCATTATGCCAAAAAGATACTTTACACAAAATTTTAGTCGACATAGGATAACACGGTGGTTAGAGGGGCACGGATATTCTCACAAAAGAACTCAGAGAGCGAAAATGATATCGAACAGCCTACTTTGTTTTGAGTGAAATAAATATTCTTTGTTATAGGTTAAATACACTGAACATGTGCTCAGTCTTAGGCTGCCTTCACACTGTTTGATACATGAGACATGATAGTAAAGTCGTCCTTCTTTTTGTTATATTTTAAATGAGAATAGCTTGTCTAATTCATAGATGGATCAAGCAGGCCTACTAGATTGCCATGTCTCATGTATCAAACAGTATGAAGGCAGCCTAACATCTAACCAAAGAAGATTAAACATAGAATCACAATTTGCTGCGTCGACAACTTTTCACTCAAATATTAGTCAGCTGTTCGCTGTCATCTTGGCTCTCTGAGTTATTTTTTGACTATGTCTCGCTTTAACCACCGTATTTTTCTATGTCACAACTATTTTGAGTGAAGTGTTTACATGTCACTCAAAACAGAGAGGCGTTTTAAATTGAGTTTCTATATTAAATTTTCTTTGATTTAACATCCCGCCCTAATGAGGTAAAATGCTTTATAACTATTTGCTATGCCAACATTTGTATATTTTTTTGTTTTGTCAAAATATAATGTAGGTTAGAGTCTAAGAGGACCACTTAGAAAAATTATGTGGAATAGTATACAATTAATAAACGCCAAGATTGGTGACGCTATCAAAGAAAGTTATGTACCAACATAACGAGACCTAGAGCCGGCAAAAAATTTAAAGGTTTAATTATCATAAAGGTCGTTAAAACATACATGCATATATAAAACGCTAGGCACGGCGTTGTAGTTGAAACTAAAAATAGTTTCGTTTATAGCAACAAAAACCCCTGTTTGAATGCAATTTTACACTCAGACTTATTGGTCACTGTGTTAGCAATGGAGAGGAAATATCTCTCACTAACATTGTAAGACCATTGTGGGACACACACACGTACAAAGGCCACAGACAGCGCGGCTCTGGCTCTTTGTGTCTGTTTTTGCTGTTGAATCGTATTGGAGTTCCCAAGCGATTATGTCATCTCAGGCATGAGGAGGGAGTTGTTTTCTGATTGTGGTACCAGGTGAAGACCGCTGATGATATGGTAGAGATACCATTGAAACCTTTGTGGTGTGGTGTGTCCCTGTTTTAAAGTTATGTACCAACATAACGATCCCTAGAGCCGGCAAAAAATTTGAAGGCTTAGAAAACAAAAAAGTTTTTCTTACTAGAACTAGTTTTTGGATAGATCGTTCTTTGGCAGCTATACCATATACCATGATACAAAAAATATAATGTTGTGCAATGCGTCGCTTGTCAAAAAAAATCTCCATATTGGCAGATTTGTTGCCATTTTTTAAAATGTGTGCTGTGGTAACCAAAATAAAAATGAATTAAAATTATAGCAACAATTAAATTAAAACCAAATAATAGGTTGTCAAAAAAGTCTTGCGGCATTTTTATTGAATTTTCAATTGTTCATAAAATTGGTTATAATAATGCGATTTAAGTCAAATATGCGCCGTTTTGTTCGATGACGAGTTCCCAACGAGATGCCAACTTCATAATGCCCCTCTTATAGAAGCTCGCTTCCCTATTGGCAAAAAACTCGGAGAGCCAATTTTCACAGGACTCTCTTGTGGCCAACTTCCGACTACCAAGCTCGTTCGGCCATGGACAGAAATAGGTGGTAATCACTTGGTGCGAGATCCGGACTATACGGTGGATGCAAAAGAACCTCCCATCCGAGCTCCCGGAGCTTCTGGCGCGTCACCAAAGATGTGTGTGGCCTGGCGTTGTCCTGATATAAGACAATTCGGCCTCTGTTGATCAAAGATGGCCTCTTCTGCATGAGTGCTGCATTCAAGCGGTCCAGTTGTTGGCAGTACAGGTCCGAATTGAGCGTTTGGTCATAGGGGAGCAGCTCATAGTGGATGATTCCCTGCCAATCCCACCAAACACACAGAAAAACCTTCCTGGCCGTCAATCCAGGCTTGGCCACCGTCTGGGCAGCTTCACCGCTTTTCGACCACGACCGTTTGCGCTTCACGTTGTCGTAAGTGACCCACTTTTCATCGCCAGTCACCATCCGCTTCAAAAACGGGTCGATTTTGTTGCGATTCAGAAGCGATTCGCATGCATCCATACGGGCAAAAATGTTTTTTTGCGTCAAGTCGTGTGGCACCCATACATCGAGCTTCTTTTTGAATCCAAGCTTCTTCAAATGGTTTATAACGGTTTGATGACTCATGCCCAGCTCTTGGCCGATGCTACGGCTGCTACTATGCCGGTCTCTTTCGATCAATTCAGCGATTTTATAGCAATTTTCGACGACAGGCCTTCCGGACCGTGGCGCATCTTCGATCACCTCTGCACCAGAACGAAAACGTTGAAACCATCGTTGTGCGGTGGAAATGGAAACTGTATCGGGTCCATAAACTGCACAAATTTTATTGGCAGCATGAGATGCATTTTTGCCTTTATCGTAGTAGTACTGTAAAATATGCCGTATTTTCTCTTTATTTCGCTCCATGTTTGCGACGCTATAGCTCACGAACGACTAAAAACAAACAACAATAAATCAAACACGTGTTAGCGCGTGAAAAGAGCTTTCCAAAAAGCTCTAGCGTGAACCGATGCGACGAATACAACTAGAACTACGCGCTTGCAAAGACAAGCTTGCGGAAATACCGCAAGACTTTTTTGACAACCTTATATTTCAAATTCCCAACCTCAGACTTATCTGTCTAATGGCGTCACAGACTCACGAAGTTATGCGCATGTGGAATGGAGCAAGTGTTTGCACTAACTTGTATTCATTGTAGTATCGTTACCATATACATTAGGGCGGGTCAATTTGTTTTTCGCAAAAAGCGTCCACCAGAATCGGAATCTACGAAGAATTCCAAGAAAATTTCACCATGAAACTGCTTAAAAGTAAGCAATAGTATCTAAAATCAAATCCTAGCTCCCGCTGAGAAGCATAAAGATTTCAGGTTGAGGTATTTAAGGTCAAAAAAATAACACATTTTCCAAGTACAGCTAGTGGGACTTGGATAAGGCTACTTGAGACCTGTGAACAACTTCCGGTAAGCACCTAGTTCTAATACAACATCTTCAAATTAAAGCAAACATTTTGTTGTAGGCTATACCTCACTTTGAACCCATTTCATTGAGGAATATGACAGTTCCGTCGAGGATCAGCCTCTATTAAAACGGTATCGATCTAAATTAGAGTTGGAATTGGAGGAAATGTTGGATGGTTTAAACTTTCAAGCCTAAATTCCACGATTTGCAGACATACTCCGAACGATTTTGTAGGATTTTTTGAAAATTGCATGTGTTTTCCGGACTATCTTAAGAACTATTAACGGTAGGGGAAAAACTTTTTGGGGTATTTTCATCTATATATAGTACTTCAAAATAATAGCCATTAATAATTTTTTTTAAATAAAAAAAATATGGTGGCCTAGTTGATATGAAATATCCCATATACAAAAATTTCATTAAATTTGAAGCACTTATTTTGGAATTGATTGGCAAAATCTCACACTGTGCGAAGGTTTAAAAACCACATGAACCACTGAACACAACCATTTATAATTCCCGATTGGTTTGCATCACTGTAACAAATGCATTGGAGAATTAGAAAGATGCAAATGGTTCGATTCGTAAAGTCTTAGGTTCGGATCGCTAAACGGTTTCAAGATTTATGCACCCAGAGGTTGAGGTTCAAACCTTTTTAATGATCTTTTAGGAAAATTTTTATAAAATCTGTATTGTTCTTAAACCCTTGTAGAGTGTAAATTAAAATTGTCCAGATGTTTGTAACGCATAGAAGGAAGCATCTCCGACCACACAAAGTATATATATTCTTATCAGCATGACGAGCTGAGTTGATATAGCCATGTCCGTCGGTCCGTCCGTCTGTTTCTATGCTATCTCCTCCGTCAGTTTAAAAGCTATCTTAACCAAACTTTGCACGAAGCATTTTGGTACAAATACGCTGCACATTTGTCGGAACCGGCCGGATCGGATGACTATAGCATATAGCTACCATAGGAACCATCGGTCGAAAAAGTAGTTTTAGTGAGAAAAACTTTTTTGTCTTCAATACAAACGTCCCCAAACCTCGTATTTCTAAGTTTTCTATGCTTTCACATAATTCCACCAAGTTTTATAAAATTCGGCCAACTATATAGTATAGCTGCCATACAAAAGATATGTCTCAAAAGAAGTCTTTGAAGGCAAAACTTTTTTGTTTTCTATGCTATCGCTTCCAAACTTGTTATTGATCAATATTATATGCTACTACACAATTCTACCATGTTTGATCCAAATCGGATAACCATAGCGTATAGCTGCCATAGGAACGATCGGTAGTTCTAGTGAGAAAAACTTTTTTGTTTTCAATGTTCGGTCAAAATCGGATGAATATATCGTATAGCTGCCATATTACAAACTAGCAAGAAAATGCTCAAAGTAGTGGCGGCATCAAGCTACAAGGGTATATAAACTTCAGTCGAGCCGAAGTTAGCTTTCCTCTATTTTTTTTTTTTTTGGAGAAGGCACTCGATTTACCGATCTTTTAGATACTTTTTTCTATGTATCAACGCTTTGTCGAATGGGCTACATTAATGATTCTTATTGTTCAAACGTCATGTTCGAAATCTTCTAATTGTGACTGAGAGGTGAACTCGTCTTTGTACGTATAAAAGTACATTAATTTTCGATGTTTTTATTTCCACTTAACATGACTTTAAAGGATTTTGCTTGTAATGGATTTTCCAAATTTAATATTAAGATTTTCATTCTACTAGTTTTATGTTCATGTCAACAACCTTCCCAAAATTTCTAGTCTAAACAAGTGCAATAAATGACAAATTTTTGACTTGATTCTTTAGGGTTGAGACAACCTTGACATAGATATGGCATAAATGCAAAAAAAAACAGAAAGACCTACAGACATAATTATGTTCGCCACATTCTGTTTACATTCTACATGCAGTTTGGTTGCGGCTCAATTAGTTTTACTGGCGTCTCGTTTTGCAGAATAGTTTTTTTTGTTTTTTTTTTTGGCAACACTGCAATGTTTTCCTAGTTCGCCGAATCTCTCGTTGTTTATATGCTGTGTGCCAGTTTCGCTTGGATTTGATTTGTTGTTGTTTATTCGGCCACTAAGTAGTGCAGAGCACAAAGGCCAAAACAGTTTGGCAAGCGGCTTCTACACAGCTTTTGCAGCATTTTGATGAATGAGCCGCTAAGGCGACATTAGCCACAAAGCGACAGGCAGATGCGACTGCATCATCTCTAATTACATAATTGTTGTTTTACCCTGGTTATGATCAACGGTGTATCCAGATCATTGCCTCCAACAAGTCGAATACCCCAGGGAGTGGCCTGACCATCTCGTTGCAATAGCAACGCAAATTCATGCAGCTTTGGGCCCATTTTGATTACAATTTTATTGGCTCATTAGTCTGATGTTAGTGCACTTTATGTTTTTAATGGTTTTTTTTTGTAATAATTATAATTTAATTAATGGTTTATCTGGCCCGAGGCGCGGGCAGCGCGTATTGCAGTCCGTACAACGTTTTGTTCGATCGCAAAGCTGCTCAAGTACTAATTTTAAAATACAATTCGGTTTCCTTTTTGCAGCAACAGCAGCAGCAAAAGCAGATCGTGGTATACTACGAAGAATAAGAATATGTACAGATGTACCACATATATATATATATTTGTATGTACAATCTACATAGACGTATAACACGACTACATGCTGAGAAACATGAAATCAATTGGCAAATCTTAATCATTTTGCAAAACTTTAACACAAAGAGTATTAGCATTCTATTAGACTGTTTGTGAGGGACCTGAAAAGTGGATATTTCTATTACCCAACGCAGTCAACACTAGTCTTAAAAGTAAGCAATAGTCTTGAATTATAAAAAATTGAGTGTACTAGGAGTTGATTTTTCATCTTCCAGATAGCTGCTATCTAAAAGATTTCCTCTGTTATTTGTAAGTTTGTGCGACAGATAGAGCTATAAAGATTTATCCCCAGAATTCATAGGAGATAGATCACCAAATTTAAGTACGGTGGAATAAATCAAGGATGCAGTACGGTCTAAAACCGAACCGCACATTCATGCTCGTAGACCGTACTGCAATCCGATGTCCTTTCGAAAACACAGTAACGAACCAAACACGCAAAAGAAAAGGGTTCGGTTCGGTTCGGTTATATTTATAAACAAATTTGATTACATTAAACGCCTTAGAGCCTTAGAACAAATATATTTTCATGTTTTTGGATTTATATCATTAAAGTCGTTCTCTCAACTCTTAAACTCTACTCGAAATTCTTATCTAAGAAAATTATGAAATGTCATGGTTTTCTATTAAGGATGAACCAATAAGCCGAAATGATACAGTGGTTCAGTAAGCATCAAAAACAATGCTATAAAAAGATCCCAAATTTTAATCCTTTTATGAACAAAACCATTCCGAATTCCCTAGCGCTTTGTCTCTCTGGAATAAAGTTCGGAATTGTTAAATGTTACCTCTGAATAAATAAGGTCTTATTTTTGTAAAGTTTTTGGTCGTAATCCATAGGAAAATCGACCCTGTTTTGTCCGGGGGTTCGGGGAGTCTATAGTTCAATTGGAGGACCGGTTACTAAGCTTGTCGAACCTAAAATTTTGGATTGAACATTGGTTGATATCCGTCTAAATCAATCCCAAACGATGTCACAAGTCAATTCCGGATTTTCTCACACCAAGTTCGAAAGGATTGACCAGAGTATGGATTTTTTAATGCCGAAATTACTGTCTTCATACCGACTTAAGCTCGGGACAGCTTTACTTTAGCTCGATATAGGTTGATATCAACAACACACGGGATTGATTTTATCTTGTTATTCGAGCTCAATTTGATCAGTGGGATAGCATCAATAAGGTCCGAAATTGATTTAAGTTCGATATTCGTACTTGATTTGATCTCGAAATCTGCTTGGTGCAAGAATACCAGAGATTAAATTGAGCTCAATGCTCAAACTTTATTCAACGCGAAAAAGGATTGCTGCAAAAATGACCGAAATTGACTTGAGCTTGAGCTTAATTCATTGTTCCCCAAGAAGAGCGAGCGAAAATGTGACTGTGTCTCTCTCTAACACACAGTGATGCATGACTTCGGCAAGCATTCGGTGTGAATTGGCGAGTATGTTCATCCCCCATGAGCTATGGCTGGGGAACTCAGATTTAAACTTATTTTGAACCCCAAAAAAAGCATCATACAAGAACTAGAACTCACTGCTACTTTTTAACGACCTTTTTGATTTTCAAACTAGCAAGTTCTAGCAGGCTCGAGGTTATTAGTTTGCATACAACTGTAAAATCAGGTAAAAAACAAGACCATAGTCTAGAATATCTAGACTGCAAAATTGCTCAGTCGCTCAGACCGCTTTTCAGAAATTAGTCAGCTGTTCGCTCTCATTTACGCTCTCTGGATACATTTGAAAATACGTCCGTCTATAGAGATAGCCCACGGTTGCCACTTGAAAAAATTAAATTACACCAAAAAAAATTCAAAAAAGAGCCATTTTCATTTAAAAAGAGCCAACAAAATTTTCTTCCCCTTATTCATGTTATATTTTTAATTAATAAAATAAAAAATATCTCTTTCACAAAATCGTTAAATTATACATTCATTTTTATTTCTTGAGTATTATTAAACGTACAAAAAAACCCAAAAAATATATCATGTATCCATTAGTTACTGTGGCAATAAAATGTTTAAATTGAGATTTTAATACAAATGGCTTCCTCGGATTTAATTCTATATTGTGTCCAAATTTCAAAACAATCGGATGAGTGGTTACAAACATAAAACGGTAAAACAAAACAACGCAAGTCTTAAAAAGTCTGAATAAAAATTAGTCTGTAAGTCAAAATACTAAATTAACATCTTGATCTTATCAAAACGACTTGTACGAGTATACTTAAAGAAATAACGCTTCCAATCTGTAATAATTTTCCACTTTACGACCAAATACTTTTTTCACATATTCATTAAGGGACGATTTCTCATCTCCTATATAGTTGCTTTTTGCCAGATAAACATTGAATTTTCGCTGTAGCTTGTTAGACAGACATGTATTCAAAATGGTATAACTTCGCTTAAAAAAATCCTAGAATTGTTTGAGATACTTTATTTGAAAGTTGAAGAGTTCTACTTTCCGATAATATCATAGGGAGTCAAATAAAATATCCGACTCCAAACTAAACGCGCCTAAACAGCTAACGCGCCTTAAGCAAAGTTACTAAAAATCTAGACGTGATGGACCATTTCCGTAAACAGATTCGTGTTTAGCAGATGTAAATAATCTAGAATCACTATCAACCATTCAATTTTCTGAATAGAGTCCAATTTTTGTGTCTTGAGTTGATTTTAAAGTAGATTCTAGTCTCAATCTGATTGAAATTCCGTATTCAAATCTTTAATAATTTAAATAACTTTTGATTTCTGGTTTATTCATTAAATTGACTATTTCTTTTGGCTTAAATTGTAGACTTCTAGAGTCTGAGCCTAGGAAAATGTTTTGGGAACATCCCACTGCTCAAGCAAGCTAGCGCAACCATCTTGTCATAGCTATTCCCAAAATTATGTATGGTCTTACTTCGCAGAATTTTTGAGACTCTTCATTTCTGCGTCTTTTTCGGGCTCCATGCAACAGAGCCAAATCCAATAAAAAAGTGTCAGTCCACCAACAGGAAAAAAAAAACATCATTATTGGTGCAAAAACACCAAGTGAAGCAACCGTGCTCTAACCACTGTGATTTCCTACTGGCACTATAAACTATCTTTTTGGGCATCGTTTAGCACCAGCGAAATTGAGAGGCAGCGAAAATTTGATCTCTAATTCTCATTCTCCATGACAACACCACAATGGAGGCTGGTAGCTTTTACAGTCTCTTCAATACACTTGGCCCATCGATTGCCTTGCAGCAGCTAACTTCTCTTCTCGAAAGTGCGAACTATAAACCCACACTACGAAAATGTGTGTGTGCAGGCGCGTATAGCGTATAGCGCGTACACTCGGCAATTCACCCCGAATGCTGGCCGAAGTCATTCATTCACTGTGTGATAGAGAGAGGGTCAGTCACATTTACGCCCTCTCTTCTTGGGGAACCCTGCATTAGTGAGCAATCTCCGCGAAGAGTTGGTGGTTTACAATGGAATGATTCATATTACCACGGACAAGAATTCTACGCGTCTTGGACAATTTGTTACTATGGGGGAGTACAACTTTGAGGTTGTAGAGGATTTTGTCTACCTCGGGACGATGATTACCGGCGACAATAACATCAGCCTGGAGATCCGAAGAAGAATTACTCTTGGAAACCAATGCTACTACGGGCTCAGTAGGGAGTTCAAGAGCAGAGCCTTTTCTCGAAGAACAAAAATAGCGCTTTACAAGTCGCTCATCATCCCAGTCCTGCAATACGGCGCAGAAGCATGGACAATGACAGCAGCGGATGTGGAGGCGATTGGCGTGTTCGAGCGAAAAATCCTCTATGGACCTTTGAAAGTTGGCGCATTCGAATGAATCACGAACTGTATGAGCTCTATAAGGACATCAGTCTAGACAAGCGCATAAAGCAACAGCGGCTGCGCTGGTTAATCCGGATGGATAAAGAAGCTCCAGTAAAAAAGACGTATTAAGCGAAGGCGGCTGACTTTGGAGGACAAAGCAGGAGGGATCGCCCACCACTAAGATGGGATGATCAAGTGCGGAAAGACATTTCCAACCTTGGTGTGAACAACTGGTGCCAGCGCTCGCACAATGCAGAAGCGAGTGAAGGGCATTCATTGCAGAGGCCAAGACCGTCAAGCGGTTGTGATGCAACATCGGGCCAACAAAGAAGAAGAATCTTTCATAGATTACGAATCTTAAATTGTGGTTCAGGTTCCGAATTTGATATATAGAAAGTTATTACCACTATGCTAACTATCATGTACCCATGTTTAAACCCAAACCTTATGCCAAAAAACTTGAACCTCAATCTTTGACTATTTTATTGAAACGGTTTAAAAAATTTATAAAATTTCAGAGTAATCAGAATTCAGTTGAAAATTTCAATATATTGTAGTTTCTAGCTTATTCTCTTTTTTTTTTGTTCTGCTAAATAGATGATTTTTTAGAATTTCTTTTGAATTTCTCTTGCAACATTTTAAGGGCCAGAGAGCACTTGATCCAGTTACAGAATAACCCTGAAATATGAATGCCACATGTCATCATCTATTGATGATCATGCGATTCAGCTGTTTTTGTCTGGGCATCTGTTTTTCAACCCAATTTTAGCAGCAGTTTTTATGAGTTTTGTGGTTTTTCCTTTTTGAATGAAATTAAATTAAATTACTGGGGCAATTCAAAAGAGCCTCGAGCCAAATGGTGACTGTTCAGTATTTAAAATAAAATAAACAAATCAAATGTTTGAAGTGTTAGTCAACTGGAAGATTTGAGAACGTGTAGAGGAGAGGGCATAAGGAAATTTCAATTTCCACTAGCAAAAGTAAACAAGATTTTTACAAACGGAAATTTGAGTTTTCTTGCTGTCGTTTTTGGCAAATACACAATATTGTTGTATATGGTTTGGCATTTTATTTTTGAAATGTTTTTACTATTTGTGGCTTGAATTGTTTCCCCAAGGTATGTTTGAACTGAGGCAAGAAATTGATTTTGGCATCATCACATCGAAATTATTGGCTTGTATGAATTTGTAGCATTTTGCCAACCGATTGCGTCAATTTCAAAAAATATTTTAAAAAAAACCACATTTGTCGGATCTTAAGTAAAAACTGCAGCAGTGGCCAATTAATTACAGTTTTTGCTTGACAAATTTACGAGCTGACAGGCGTAAAATGTTATTGAACTGATTTCTGACGCGAATTGGGGCCACACAGCGTCGATTGACAAGCATGTGTGAGTGGGTGGGTGGGTGGCCGGCGGGTGGTAATGTTTGGTCTTAACTTACCCTCAAGCTGTTGGCCTCATCGGCAAAATGGACGCGTTTCTTAAGACCGCTGCTGCTGCAGCTGCTACGACGTCGCGGCGATGTCACTGTCACATTTTGGACATAACTGGTGGGTACTCTCCAGAAAGCCGGTCGCCTGTATGTTTCAGATGGCAACGACGACGATAATGATCTGCTGGTCGTCATTGCTGGCCAGCGACTAGCGTAAACAAATGAAATACTCGGCACCAATCATATGTATAAACAATTGTAGAAAAATTCTTCTCTCAATTTTAAATATTTTGTTTGCGCGCGCTCGCACATTGATGCGTCTGCTCACTAAGTGTGGGTGTGTGTGTGTGTGTCTAATGTAGAACGGTAAATGGGGGCACAAGTAGAATGCGAATGTAGATTTATGCATTAATAAAAATTGAATATGGTAGAAAGAAAGTATTACTACTTCTTTTCTTATTAAAGTTCAATTAAATAAAAAAAGCAACAACTTTTTATTCAAAAAAACGAACTCAACTAAATATAAAGCAGTGCGACAAACTCACCTACAAAGCAGTGCAAGTTGTACTAGTGTTGGCATTTTAGCTCCTCAGTGCACACTGGGACAGAATGAAAAACTGACCGGCGGAAAATTTCAAAAATCGATGTTGTAATCCAGATGGATTAAGTGGCTTAAACAGTAGCCAATTAAAGCCCCGTACTCAGAACGACAGAAAATTCCTTTCATTACAGTGTTTCATGTAATTAGAAACACCTTGGCTTTGCTTTGATGATCATGTGCTGTTGGAAAGTGTTTCTATTTATGTGAAATACTATGACGAAAGGAATTTTCTTTCGTTCTGAGTACAAGCCTTAACCCCTGAGGTCGGAAACAGACAGTTTTGATGGTTACATGAACGGTGTTCGTGTTCCGCAGTCAAGGAACTCAAAGTCGAGAATTGTTGAGACTAATTTTTGAGGCCAATTTTTTATAATTTTTAGTAGATGCTGGTAACTTAATTTCTTTTGTGTTACTTGAGGTACGAAATTATGTATTCGGTTCATTTAATTTGCATAAGATTGCAGGTAAAAGTGTAATGAAGAAACAGACTGAAAAAAACACTTTTTTCATCTGTTTTTGACCGGTATAATTAAGGTCCGGCTATGGCTGGAGTAAGGTAGTAAGGTTGTCATCTAAAAATTGATCGATCTTAGCTAAACTCGGTCAGAAAGGTATGACTTACTTAAAATAAGCGTGTACCAAAAACTGTCCAAATTGCACAGGTTGTGGAAGTACCTCCTATGGTCAGCCCGCTGCAACAAATATTGTCAGAAATGAAATCGGAGCACCTGAAAACCTATAAAACGATATCCAATTTGAATTTTTTAGATTTTTCCTCTTTCCCACCCCCCTTAAGTCAGTCCCCTTCCACCCGATAGGAAAAAATATTACCGGAAATGTAATCGGAGCACCTCTTAACCTATGAAACGATACACCATTTAATTGTTTTTAAGTTTAACCTCCTACACCACCCCTGAATCAGCCCCCTTTCCACCGATAGGAAAAATATTACCAGAAATAAAATAAGATCACCCAAAAACCTATAAAACGATACCCAACTAGATGGATATCCATCTGTCTGTCTATGCATTTGTCTGTCTGTCCGTGTGGGACAAATGAAAGGAATAATAAATATCGGATAAAGTCGTCGAGTCGAGTTATACCCCTGCATGAATGGAGTCAAAGTGCCCTTTGATTCATGTTTTAAAAAAAAGGTTCAAGTAAATAAAGTCAGAAAATGTTTGGGTTCAAGTTAGTCAGCTCAAAATCCCAGTGACTCCAAACAGATCAAGCTCCAAACAGATCAAGTTCCAGTTCAAGTCAAATATTGAGCCCATCTAAAAAAAATTTTTTTTTCTCAAATTTAACTGCGCAATTCGCGTTGCTCCTCGATCTTCGATCCTCGAAAGAATCTACATCTTGGTCGAGCTGAGGGACAACCGCTCAAATATTTGACGCATTAGAGCGGGTATGACCCAAGAAAGAGTAATTGGACCAGTACTGTACACCGCGGACTTACCGCGGCCCTTCTGGCTTCCAGCCTGGACCAGAGATATCTGCCTCTGGGGCACTGCCTGTAACTTCTACCCACCCAGCATTTGGAAGATCATTTTAGCAAGACTCACCTTGTTGAGTCTTTTTCGAGACCTTTTGATGATTGAAGAGAGATTTATTTCAAGTGCGATCTAAGGAAGACTCGAAAATGAGATATGAATATGCTTAAAATGTGATTTGTTAAAAAATTACGAAAAATACTCGCAAATGATGGGAAATATGACTCGAAAATGAGTCGAAACTGATCAGTTAAACGGGTTATAAACGAGTCTTCAAGAAGAGTCGCGGCTAGGGTACCACTTTCTCCCGACCAAAGTATCAATTTATGATCAGAAAATGAGCGCAATTATGACTATTTTAATCAGACGGAGGACTCGAAAAATACTCGAATTTGATCAAAAATTTCATAAAATGCTGGCTGGGTATATTCAAACGGTCTAGACGATGCGGTGCAACATCTGGTATATCCGTAACTCTACCATCTAGAGAGACCTTGGAACACTAATAGTTTGCTCCCATATGAATCGACACACGAGCAGATGTAGAGATCGATTGCAGGCCCACACAAATGTCCTCGAAAATGAGCTGGCGACAAACAAGATACGGAGACGCCTTAAAAAGGCGTCATCCTTCCGACCTAAGGGTTCACGAAAGGCTGTTACCAAATTTAGTTATCATAAAAACTAACAACTATAATTAATGGTGTATTATTATTTTTTTTACCATATATTTGGATGTTATTGCGCACCTTTTTTCTGATATGAAGTTTCCGGCTTCACAAAAAGCCCTCTCTGATGACGCACTGCTCGCAGGAGTGACCAAAATTTTGCAACTTGCTTTATATAGAAGTTGAAAATGGTCTTCATTGGTTTCCTACCATTTTAACGGATCAAAGTCTTAACTAAATCTGCTCGTAATGCTCCTATATGCCTTTATTATAAAACTAACTAATTAACCTATATTTATTTGGCAAACCTTCAACAAATTTTGAACGATCTATCAATTGAACTACCATATACTTACTGATTGATTATAATTAACATTGGCCGTGTTCAGCAGGACAGCTTGCTCCCTGATCAAGTATAAATTCGCAATAATCTTCCTACTGAACTCGAGTGATGTGTCATCATAATAGCCAATTTGAGGTATAATGATACGGGAGCATGTATCAAAGAAATAGTACGCTACTTTAAAGTGATACTGCTCCCTTCAACATCAGAAACTATTCGATGCATAAGCTTTTTCTTATACCTGCTCAGGGATCATTATTCTGCTGAACACGCCCATTGTGCTCTATTTCTTTCAAATAATTTTTAAATAAACAATGAAATTGAAGAATTTTATACTTAAAGTTGTTCAGAAATGTATGACATTAAGGCTCTGAGCGGTTTGATCTATTCATTGAACTCTTCGAGCTATTTGAGTTGAGCATGATTGATCAGGTTGCTTGGTTGAGTTGAATCATTTCAAACAGATCATCTAGCTCATGGCTCATGTCAAACTACCCTTAAGAGAGCGATGCACCCGCACAGCGGCTGGCTTACGTAAAAGGCGAAACCTTCTTATAAAGTTGGTGCGTCAGGCTTGAAAAAAACAAAACAGCATTTATGTATATAATTTTATTGCTCGATGCGTTAAACTCCCAATGAAGGCCACCAGCATTGGAAGTCTATAAAACACCTGCCGCAGCATTTTGGGTCCTTTTTTTTACATTTCCAGGTTTGTTAGCTTTCATGTCGGTGTCCAAAAAATCTATGCAAATCGCATACACTTGGCCTTTTGAGTGTAGGTAACGGCCCCGTATTCCTCTACTATCTGATCGATGGCTATTTTATTAAGATTCTCCAGGTAAAGTCGCGTCTTTCTTGACTGTATTATATAGCTGATTACGTCGTGCATGTTCTCGAAGAAGAGAAAGCCAGCTGTGCCGCAGCTCAAGTCCAGATAACGGAACCGATTCACATCGCAGGTGCAGCCATCGTAGAGAAAGTAAATAAAGTCGTTGTTGTTGTGATAGCGAAAGACCACATAGTTGCCCCATGGAGCCATGACAAAGACTCGTTCGGCACACCGAAAGCCGGCCCTCAATAGCTTGCAAATGCTGTCGTAGCAACCGTTCTCCGATCCCACCACGGCCATCGTCTCGGGAATTCGCAGCAGAGCGGGATAATGATTCGCCTGGGCTCGCATCACATCGTGAGGTCCAGTGGATTCAGGACATGGATCCAATGGCTGCATATCCTTAGGCGGCTCGGGACATGGTGGGCAGACCGGTGCCTCAATTGAACGCGGTGCAGCGGCTACAGCCTTCCCTTTCTTGCCTTTTTTCCCCTTCTTGCCCTTTTTGCCCTTCTTGCCCTTCTTTGCCATTCTGGACTGCTACGGGAATACCAAGAATCAACCTTACTACACGTCCCTCAAAGTACCCAAAAGTAATCGTCAATCAGGCGCACATATTGCGTTGTCCAAAAATGTTCTGTAATGAAACCAAAATGCTTAAAAACCGTTAGGAAATTAGGCGGTTTTCGGTACCTTGGAATAATTTGAATTTAGTTTGGAAAATTTAATACAGAAAAAACAAGAGCCGAATGAATTTAGATTGATATAAACATTAATACTGACGAAATAGAAATTTGTTAAGATGTTAAGTATTTGAAGTAAAAAACAATACGTACCCGATCAGTCAACCTTTCATAAGGCCTACTTCTTAGATGACATTAAAAATTATTTTCGTCACGAAAACTTCATATCAAGCGTTTCGATTCGATTCTTTAATTATAAATCATTATAAAATTTTGCCATTTTATCTTTAAATGTCAGATTCTGGACACCCTTGTGGAATAAGGGTATAACTCTGTCCACGGTGCGCTGGTCTTGCTTTAAAATAGCTGAAATTGGAGTGAAAATAGCTAAATTGCCAGAGCTGCAGACAAAATTATTGAAAAGAAATTTCCGCCTCTGGTCACACTAACATTCCAGCTGCGATTTTAATTAATTGTAAACTAAACCACAAATCTCATCATATGGAGCTAAGAAAGAGTAGCGCCTATACACACAGACAAAGCTAATCCATGGCCATGTTCAAGGCGCGGTAGGTACTCCTTAAAGATCACCTCTATCTAGTTCACTGCACATAAACAAAACTTTCACTACGCCCCCTTCCGCCCCCTATCCACCTTTGTTTTCGTGTAGTGTAAAGGAATTTGAAGATATATTCGCACAGGAAGTGATAGACCTAAAGCAATTACGACGTCTGACATTCAATGGTAAGCTAACAACAGAATTCCACTCAAAAAGCAACCCTAGCTAACACAAATCCACAGGTGTGCCCGATGTCCAAAGTTTTCGTGCACTCAGTTGGAAGCTACTATTGGGTTATCTGGGGCCCAAGCGCAGTAGCTGGTCCACCACTCTAAGCCAAAAGCGTGCCCTGTACAGACAGTTTATAGTAGAACTTTTGCTACCACCTGGACACACAAACAATAAAGACGGAGAAGAAGGCGGAGGAGATGACGAATCGAGGGGCGTTGGCCTGCAAGATCATCCACTGAGCGAGGGCCCCGAAAGTGCCTGGAATACCTTCTTCAATGACAATGAATTTCTGCTGCAAATCGATCGTGATGTAAGGCGTCTCTGCCCGGACATCTCGTTCTTTCAACAGCCCACAGATTATCCATGCGACATTGTGGTCCACACAAAGGGAGAGCAGAGCAGGCGACTGCATGAGCGAGTAGTGCCCTCGGTGCTCAGTTCGGCGAATGTGGAACGCAAGGGACTGGGCATGACCAAGGTGAGTCTATGATTAAAGCTAAGGATTAGGCTTAAACTGTATGTGTGTATTCCAATTGCCTACATTGTGTGGACTTTAGCAGCAAGTAAGTTTCCCTCTTAACAAGTAAATATCAAGACTTATCAATGAATTGACTTTACAGATCAATTTGATTACCAAACGCTCCGCGGAGAGTTATGCCGTCATGGAAGAGGGCCAGGAGGCACACTGGGAGGTGGTGCAACGCATTTTATTTCTCTATGCCAAACTCAATCCCGGCCAGGGATATGTACAGGGCATGAATGAGATAGTGGGTCCCATTTACTATGTGATGGCTTCAGATCCAGATTTAACATATCGTGCGCATGCCGAGGCCGACTGTTTCTTTTGCTTCACATCGCTGATGGGAGAAATGCGCGACTTTTTTATACAGACTCTGGACGATGCGGAGGGTGGCATTAAGTGCATGATGGCCAAACTATCGAATATGCTGAAATCGAAAGACATTAATGTTTTTGATCATTTGCGTAGCCAGGAATTGCATCCGCTGTACTATAGCTTTCGTTGGCTAACTCTGCTGCTGTCACAAGAATTTCCACTGCCCGATGTGGTACGAATCTGGGATTCGGTATTTTCCGATGAGCAACGCTTTGATTTCCTGATCAAAATTTGCTGCTCCATGATATTGTAAGGCGATGTGAATTCAAAAATCAGGCCCGGCGTTTCAGTTCAGCTCAGTTCAGGAAAAAGAAGCAAATGGTTCTCATCATATAGTAGAATAGTTCTGCAGAAGCTCAAAGGGAAATGAAAGGAATATCCATTATTCTAAAGTTAGTCAACTTTAGTTCACTCTTGGGCTGATTGAAAATTGTAAATTTCTTTCTATGAAAAAAGCTCTTTCCTAGTTCTTTTTTCTCCTCAAAATCTACAATTAAAAGGCCTCCAAGTTTGCGAAATGCTTTCTTTTTAAATCAGAGATTTAGCTAGGTTACTAATTTTTGACTGTTTGTCCTTTTTTTGAATACTTTACACTAACAAATAACATCCAGGCTTCGGAGAGAACTGACACCATTGAAACTACAAGTGTTAATGACCTTAGTCACCAGCACAAATCGATGACAAAATATTTGATGGATCCAGTTTGATTGATGTTGTGGTGAACGAATGTGATGTGCAATCATGATTGCAAAGGATGAAAAAAAAACAGCAAAATGCAAGCTGTCATTTGAAACTTAAACGATAATTTTCACTCATTCTATTTTTAACTTAAACATTCCGTCAAAGTCTTCAGCATAGGCCAATCAACTTTTTTTTTGATGGATGATATTTGATGTTTGATTTTACAGCGCAATATCTGAAATCATATGATTTACCAGATCTTTTAAAATTCAAATTTTCTCAGCTGTCTAAGGCAGATGCCCTTAGGGGCCGCGCACACATGCTGCCGAAAAATTAACTGACGGCAGAACTTTAGGCAGAGCTTTCAACATTCGAAAAACAAACACACTACTTGCATGCAAGTGCGCACACTATGCGCTTAATTGAACATTTGAATTCAGCCGTAAGTTCAGCTTTGTTTGAATGAACAAACATGCATGTTTATTTCAGGTCGCTGATGTTTTTAGAAACGGCGACAGTTACACGGCAGTCATGGACCACGAAACAGTATTAAGAACTAGCACTATTCCAATAGAATTGTGACGGATAAAATTAGGGAGACAATCTCAAAAAATGTAAATGCTACAAGTAGTGTGTTATATGCTCTTTTATCACAAAGTTACATGCAAAATTAAAAAGCTCACATAAATACTTAAATAGATGCGAATGATTAAGACTTTCCGACGTATCAATGCGATCTCTAATTTTATTTAAAATATTGTCGCAAGTGTCCATATCCATTCTGTCGTGTTCATAAAAGTTTATTGGATACATTCGTAATTGACCATATAAATTATGAAATTCACCCAATGTCTCTCTAACAGTAACAATCTCGTGAACCCATATTCTTTTTTACTTTGCTTAAATTTTATCTGCACTTTTAAGTTTTCAGCAATTAAAAAATTTTGAAATCAAGGCGACACCATGTTGCTAGCAAGAATAAAATGAATAAGCTAAAAGCTCAGGTCAGCAACAAATGTGCGCATCTTGAAAATTATAGGTGTGCTGAATCAAATTCTGATGTCAGCAAAGCTTTCGATTCCGCATTCAGTTCATCTTTCAGCTGCATGTATGCGCGGCCCCTTAGGGAGTATCGAATTTAAAGTGTTTTTTATATATTTTTTCAATTTGTGGCACTTCCTGTTCAAGATTATGTGGATGTGGCCAATTCTACCTATCAAGTGGAATGAGGTTATTGGATAAATTACACTTCTCGATACACAATTCTGGTCCGGTTTCCTGCGCTGATACTAAAACTGGTATCGGTTTGGCTCTATCTTTTTTTCGGTCTTGGCTCATGCGGCAGCTTCCTTTGGAATGATTGAGCATTGATTTTCACGTCTTATCCATAAACACATGATTCGTCACCAGTTATGACCCTGTGGGGCAAATTTGGGTCGTCGCAGACCCAACACCTTCTGTGCAATGTTAACGCTATGCTGTTGCGTATGCTCTTGCGTCCTCATGCTTAAATCTTTGGTTAACATTTTAATGGCACAAGCCAATCGATATGTTTAGTTCTTCAGCGATGTCTCGGACAGTAATTCGACGATTGGCCATTACTACTTTCTTTACGTTACTAATGATTTCATCTGTTGTCTTTCACTGAAAATTTGATACAGATTCTTTAATCCATTTTTTGTAGGGATGCCGGCAATAATTTCAAATTTTGGTTAAAAAAGACGATGTATCATTATCGAATATTTTTCTGAGGCGATTTATTGAATATCGAATACATTTTGTTGATATTTTTCGTAGATATTTTAGTTGGTTTCGGCCACAAATAGTGAGGTTTAAGCTTCAAAGTACCTCAACCCAAACCGGCTCGAGGTCATGTTAAGCAGAAACACACAACACCACAAAGGAGGCTGGTCAACTGTACAGTTGTTTCAAGAATTTCCCGGTTCTTTCTTCAGTAGTATTTGCCCATAGACTGCAACTTAGCAGACAGCATTGCTATGGCTGCTTGGAAATTCAAAGTCAGCAAAGGTGCACAAACCGACAGCAAAAGACAATGCGAAGTTGACCAGCCTTCTTTATGGTCTCGAGCCGACTCAAACTCTAGCAAGTTTTATTATCTAAATACATATATACATACGGTGTCCTTGAAATCTCCTGAGATTTTCGTATAAACGATTGGACTTCTTCATTTGAGAAGTGACAAGAATAAGTCCGGCTACTAGATCATATGGAAGAAAAAACGTACGCATTAAATCTACTTGGCTTTGAGCAAGCGGTTTCAAATCGGTCAACTTTCGTCATCTAATTCGCAATTTGGCTTAAAATATAAATTAGTCAAAATAAGTTGTGCATTTAGTTTTCTGCTGATAGTCCAGGGCGTTGGCAATGAATGATGCCAGTGGAAATGGGCTATTATATGATTTTCTATTACACTATCGATAGAGAGTCGCTTTAGAGCAGTGGTGTCCAAATTGCCAAAAGCCTATCCCATGGGATAGGAAGTCATAATTCTGCCGGCGTCGCAGCCGACACACGCATAGAGCAGTGCCGTCCAAATGGAGAGGACAAAAAAGTGTGCTTGTGTTGGTGAGCAAGAGAGCTCTCTCCAGACTGCGGCCGTTTTACTTGCAATTCAATGTTCACAGATTCACACAATCATGAGTTCGGCTCGCGTTTGCATAAAAACACGACTAACTTCGGCTCGTGGTAGCTATGGCTGGCCGGGTCTGGCATAGAGAGAGAAATCGTGTGTTCTATAAATAGCACGCTCGGCGGCTTGCTCTCTTACGATACGCCTGTTCGGCTTTGTGTTCTCTCATGAGACATTTGTTTGTTTGTTTGTTACTCATGTTGAAATGTCAACATGCTTACTTCGTGTTTCGCAGCTACGCAGACATGCGAAATGCTTGCTTGTGTGAGTTTGGACACCACTGCTTTAGAGATATATGACAGGTGTAAAGGCAGCTTAATAAAAATATATTTAGGGCCAAATTCACATCATACTACAACAACATAGAGTTATCTCTTACAAAAACAAATAACAAATTGTACGTTTATCTGCCACAAAGCAACTGTCTGGAAGAAGAGAAAACGTTACTAAATCTATATTTTTTTCGGGCTTTGTAGCTCCGATCTGTCGATTCTCTTGTAGTTCTTAAAAATAATAATATGACACCTTAATTTGATTCAAGAGACCTGCTTTTTGAAAAGATGTTCTATTTATAATTTATATTGAAAATATGGATAGTATCGATGTTTTATACAACAAAATATCAATATCCAAATGATGCCTTGTCAATATCGAAAACATATGGAATATTTATATCGAATATTTATCCGGCAACCCAAATTTTTTGCAAAAATTAAGTAAACATTCAAAATGGTCGGCACTCTCAGCACAGTTGGTACATAAGTACCAACGTAAAGCCACCAAAAAATGGAAAATCGAATATACGTAGCCCGCAAAAACTTGAAATTCGAGAAACTTTTTGGAAATTTTATGATCTCGAACAGGAAAGGTTGTAGAGCGCCAGGGAAAGATGTTTGCCGTTTCTGCTGATGATAGATGAGACGACAAGGGGTATTGTATGCAGCAACTGACAACGATAAGTTTGGCAGCCTGCCAGTGTGTGTGTAGCTGTTCACATATATGCAGGTTTTTAGGCTCCACCGACTTAACTGGTATTTAAGATCAACAATTTAAGAAAAAACTTGATTTGAGCTGAACACAAACCGCCGGGCCTGACACAAAAACAAAAAACTTCGCTTTTAAAAAATTATAATGAATATGCGTTTTTTTTTTCTAGACTTCAACGTGAAGCCATTTTGGAGAACGACTTTGCCTCGAATGTAAAACTGCTGCAAAACTATCCACCCATTGATATTAATGTGGTACTCACCAATGCCGTCTCTTTGGTATAGCAGCCAAGTAATTTAAGGCCCGCATTCTTGCATTATAGGTACACACCCAGATGTATCGAGTCTGATAAGCAATACCCCCAAAAAGTGAACCCCAATCTTTATATATTTTGATAAAACTCATAATTTTTATAATTTTTTTTTTTGTGCATAAATAAATGAAGGAATTTATAACAGTTGGTCAATCGAAGTGTCAAACATAAATAAGGTCATAGGTCGGTCAGTTAAAAGAACTTCACTTGGCTGATGCGTGTGTGTGTGAGTAAGTGTGAGTGTAAGTTGGTGGCATCGCAGCAAAGAACATGTGTAGTTTAAGTGGGATTTACTTGTTACTCAGTTTGGGTGCAGTATCCTTGCAAATGGTCTGTGCAATGAACTCTATCAAGGTGCGAGTGGGTCGTCCGGCCATGCCCTCGCGTAAATACTCAAATTCATCGCCTTTGGTCACCATTACATTGGTGGCGTCCTGAAGAGAGTATGTTTAGTTTATTGACACTTAAGATGGGATAATTAATAAACACTCACAATATGCATCCACTGTCCGCAGGGCACAAATTCTCGCAAGAAGGCAGCTGCCTTGCAGGGACGTCCACCACGCCCAATGCCATAGTTCTGTACATCACTACGGCTGCCGGCTCGCACTGCCTTAGTATAGTAATGCCACAAGGGCAGGCGCCACACACGATCTCCCGTATGCATGCTGGCATGTTTAATCTGCTGCCACAGAATCTCCGAGTTGGTAAACACACCACAGGCAGCCTCATCCAAAGCCTGACGCATGTAACCGGAGCAAGTGCCAATATCAATAATGCACTTGGGACAGAAATTCTGGCCATAAAGCAAGGCATCAGCCAGCACCATAACATCCTCATGATTGGTGCACTCAACTTCAATGGTTTTGCCATTCATGGATTTGACCATATCGCCCGGACGGAAGGAATTGCAACCTAAAACATTCTCACACAGCGGTATAAGTCCGCGTATGTTAACCTACATAAGAAATTTCAGAAGTTTAAAACGCGTTAACTTTTGTTTCAACCTGGAACCTACCGGTAATCTTAGGCCAGCCACAGCACGACACGTAGCCACCACCACAGCAGCTCCCGTCATGTCGCCACGCATATGAAATAGTTCATATTTATCCTTCAAACATAAACCGCCCGCATCATAGGTCACTCCTTGGCCGACCAACACAATGGGACGTTCCTCGGCACAGGTGCCATAGTAGCTTAGCTCCAGGAATATGGGTGGCTCGCAAGAGGCCTTACCCACCGCCAAAAAGGAATGCATGGATTGACTCTCAGCCCATCCCTCAACCTTAACCTCCACATTGACACCCGACTTACACAAAACTTCTACCACATTCTGAGCAAATGCCGTAGGTGTCAGCAGATTGGAGGGCATCTCCTGCAGTTGACGTGTTAGATTCTGTGCAGCAGCTTTTTGTAGTCCTATGCGCCAGCCTTCAATATCACAAATTTCATCCTTGGTGGCGTACAAATCAATGGAAGGTACTGCGAGACGCTTCTTGGAATCTCTCAGTTCCTGGTAGACCCAAATTCCCAAAGCAGCGCCCTCGGCCGCAGACTCAGCATGACCGCAATTCTCCACCTCAATACGATCGGTGTCCAGCTCACATAATATACGACAGGCATTCGCCACCGAGCGACGTATAGCCTCCTTCTGCTCATCCAGCACCTCATAGGGATTATAGCCGAGACACTCTTTGCCCAGACCCACCACCGCCACAGCCGAATAGTACGGCACACGTTCCGGTTCCACGGCGAAGAGTAAACGCGTCTCGCCACGCTTGGGCATGGGCCCGGACATACGCAGCACTTCCAATAGCCGTCCATGGGTCTTCTGTACATTATAACGCCAACCGGGTGGCGTCAGTATACCCGCATCATTCTTATCCTCCTCGTCGGCATAGACACCGATCACCAGGCCTCGGGACGGTGGATCCGCACAGATTTCCATTTGTTGAATTGTCAGCATCTGATTGAGCGCCTGCGAAGCATAACCGCGTTGGAGCCGGCAAAGCGGACGACGCAGTTGGCAGACTTGCGATACCAAACGACGAGACACACGCAACATGATTATAAAATATAAATATTATAGCACTTGGACTTTGTTTTTTTTTTTTTGAATATATATGTGTATTATACGCTCTACGAAATATTTTTAATAGAATTTATGTGTTCCGGAATTGTAAAATTGTGTGCGTGTTCAACCTCTAACCGAATAAAAAGTATACTGAGAAATGAGGCTAATCCATTGGAGCAAGTCTAATGTTGAAGTGACATTAAAGTCGAATGCTTCTTGGATGTTTTTATTTTTTAGTCGTTTGAAATATTCAAAAAAAAAAACCGAATATTTTAATAACGAGTCAGAAACAGAAACTTCCTGCAGGGGTTTAAATTTAGATTTGCAACTGGATGGCGTAGCAGACTAGTTTATGGCGACCGTTCATTGACATGGTGGAAGAGAGCTTTTTCTTCGCCAATTGGAATTGATTTTGATTCAAATATAATATATTAACGAAACATCGCCAAGCACTTTTTTGAATTGGTCACACGTTAGCCCTTATTTTCGAGTGTCAGCAATCGCGGCTCACATCGTGCGTTTCGCATTTTCATGTCCACATTGAGGTTCCTATAGCCTCAGCCTCATTCATTATACGATCGTCTAATATCATTCCATGGATTTTATCACTTATATCAGGAAAGGTCAATTTTCGCCAAACACACAAATTGTGTGCTAGTCGAAAAACAAAATAATTTAAGTGAAAAACTGAAACATTGAATGTAGAGAATTAGTAAAAGAGAATTTCGGTGGACTGATGAGCACACACAGACGCCCACACAAAAATGTATATAAATATTGAAATCCGTCTCGATCGCGAGACTGCTACCATTTTAGCTATTTAGTTGCTTAAGTGCGGTCTCCACGGGTCGCGAAAAATTTCTTGTGAAAAATTTGATATTTTTCTATCGATAATCGTTTTAAAGAAATATACCCAGCAAGAAATCGATACCGAAAGTCACCACTGCAACTATACTTTTTTGAATTCACAAATACTATCACACATGGGTTTCAGTATAATTTACGTAGGTCTAACATGACGCCTAACAGCTTGGCAAATTCTTCCTCTTCTAGTTATTGTTGCAGTTAGGCCTAACTTAAGCTATAACGATAGACGATAAACAGCTGTTTAGTTCTTAAGAACTTTGGCCATTTCTCGCGTGCTTGTCGCAGTGAACGGTTGGCGAGTTCAATTCATTAATTGATATATAAGGTTGTCAAAAAAGTCTTGCGGTATTTTTATTGAATTTTCAATTGTTCATAAAATTGGTTATAATAATGCGATTTAAGTCAAATATGCGCCGTTTTGTTCGATGACGAGTTCCCAACGAGATGCCAACTTCATAATGCCCCTCTTATAGAAGCTCGCCTACCTATTGGCAAAAAACTCGGAGAGCCAATTTTCACAGGACTCTCTTGTGGCCAACTTCCGACTACCAAGCTCGTTCGCCATGGACAGAAATAGGTGGTAATCACTTGGTGCGAGATCCGGACTATACGGTGGATGCAAAAGAACCTCCCATCCGAGCTCCCGGAGCTTCTGGCGCGTCACCAAAGATGTGTGTGGCCTGGCGTTGTCCTGATGGAAGACAATTCGGCCTCTGTTGATCAAAGATGGCCTCTTCTGCATGAGTGCTGCATTCAAGCGGTCCAGTTGTTGGCAGTACAGGTCCGAATTGAGCGTTTGGCCATAGGGGAGCAGCTCATAGTGGATGATTCCCTGCCAATCCCACCAAACACACAGAAGAACCTTCCTGGCCGTCAATCCAGGCTTGGCCACCGTCTGGGCAGCTTCACCGCTTTTCGACCACGACCGTTTGCGCTTCACGTTGTCGTAAGTGACCCACTTTTCATCGCCAGTCACACTCCGCTTCAAAAACGGGTCGATTTTGTTGCGATTCAGAAGCGATTCGCATGCATCCATACGGGCAAAAATGTTTTTTTGCGTCAAGTCGTGTGGCACCCATACATCGAGCTTCTTTTTGAATCCAAGCTTCTTCAAATGGTTTATAACGGTTTGATGACTCATGCCCAGCTCTTGGCCGATGCTACGGCTGCTACTATGCCGGTCTCTTTCGATCAATTCAGCGATTTTATCGCAATTTTCGACGACAGGCCTTCCGGACCGTGGCGCATCTTCGATCACCTCTGCACCAGAACGAAAACGTTGAAACCATAGTTGTGCGTAGCACACTTTTTTCTATCAATAAACGTTTAAAAGAAACCAAGTATTTCCCTGTGCTTGGAAGACATAAGCCTACACTCAAAAAAAAATTAATTCATACGAGCTTAAGTCAATCCCAAGCGGTTATGAAAACCTGATAATCCCGGATATTCTTGAGCCAAGCCGAAAAGAAGCATAACGAGATTAATTTGAGCTCGCTATGTAATATTGGTTTGTTCCCAGAAAGATCCATTCCTTTCCTTTCTTACTAAATATTCCATAGGACATCCTGACTTCAAGACCCATACCAGTTTTTGTTTATTAAAAACTTCTAAAAACATAGAAAAATAAAAAACAATTTTTGTTTACCGTTTTCTCTCAATCTCTTGGCGTGTGTGCTTATAATTTTACGCACAAGTTCCGTACTGTCCTGTAAAATCCTTAATCTCCATTCTGCTTGGTTCGGAATGTCAGCATTTTATAAAATCTCAAAACGTCCGAGATGAGGTAATTTTAAAGTCAGAGATGGCAATTAATACAATCGAAAAACACCTGCAGGGCAAAATGATTTCTCTTAAAGTTGACGGCCTTACGCATATGGGACGATAGTTTATTGGCATGGTTTAATTACTATTAATTTCTGGTCCTGAAAGATTCATGTTCTTTGTTTCAGTACATTTTCAAAGGGGTCTATTTGAAACCGCTGGTTTTAAAGGAAATGTTTGATTGTCACACTTGCGAAAGTTAGAATTTTCTTTACACAACATAGTTTTTGTGTGCTCCGAATATGTCAACTTTTTATGCCAACAAAAAACAATTTGCGGGGAAGTTTACTTTTCATTTGAAGAAAAATGCAGCTAAAGGCCATCGAATATGCAAGCACAGAGCATCATACGGGTCGCCAAAATCGACGCCAAAGCCGAATATTCACGGTGACAAATTCATGCTCTGTATTTGGTGGGCCCAATTGGGCGTGGTGAACTATGAGCTGTTACAACCGGGTAAACCCATAACAGGGCAACTCTACCGAACTCGATTGATGCGTTTGAGCCGAGCACTGAGGCAAAAACGGTCGACGAACAAAGGCACGACAAGGTAATTTTGCAACATGAAAATAATTTTGTCATATGTTGCGCATCCGGTAAAAACATATCTTAAAACGTTGAAACGGGAAGTCCTACCCCACCCGCCGTATAGCTCAGACATTGCCCCTTCCGACTACTATTTGTTTTCGACAATGACGCATGCCCTTGAGTATCAGCACTTTCGCTCTTTTGAAGAACTCCAAAATTGAGATGATATCCGAAATCCGAGATGGGAAAAACTAGTGGCTAGCAATGGACTACACATTGATGCATGAATTTGTAACAAATTTTTCACAATAAAGTGTCAAATTTGAACAAAAGAATCCTTTAAAACTTTTTTGTACAGGGTACAGGTTATAGGTACATTATTTCTTTTTTTTTTTTATTTATTTTGTTTCAAAATTTTCTGTCACCTTGCGTAAAGGTAAATTAAAAAACAAAAATTTAAAGCGTCAAACTTAAAGCAAAATTTCTTGAAAACTTGTTTCTACTGGTAATATATTTTCCGCTCTTGCTCCCTAATTTATGAACAAGTGATCTCGAAAGGGATTGAAGCAAGCAGATTCCGAATGAACTTTGAATAAAAAGATTGAATTTGTGCCGCTTTTTTTTCTGTGTATGGATACACTATTAAGATCGCAGAACAAGTGAGATGGCAATATGCAAAATGGCTGCAGAGGTCAGCCATATTTTGCGAGGTCCTCAAGCTATCTTCCTCCTTGGAAGTAAAGGCACAAAGAAACAGGCCGTTTTAATGGAATTTGGTTCTTGCAATACAAATCGAGCTGAGCGTTTTTGTGCTCCCTCTGTTCATTTAGTCGATTTTTAACTGTTCAAATTTCAAGCATACCATGGTGCGTCGTTTCGAATGAAATATATGTTCAACCAAAGAACGTGAATACGATGCGAGATGCGACCTCATACAAATACATAATTTTGATATTAGTAACTGCTCGTGCCCTCATCTTTATGCATTGTTTCGCGTGCTCCAACACATGTTCTTGACTTTTGTAGCAAGATGTGGTTGCCGCAACTAGGTTCCTTGGTGTAACGCTATTCCACATTAAATGTCTAGTGAAATGTTGTCCGGAATGATTATAGCGATATGCGCGTTATTGGTTAATATATTTTTCTATAAGTCGCTGCAGCGGGTGTATAGTACTTATAGAACAATAAGAAGTAAATGCATTTTGAAATAAAATTTATTTAATTTGTCAATAATTTTAACTTTTGGAATCTTTTCGCAAGATTAACTAATAACCGAACATGTTCAAGGACAAACTAGAATTTTGTACAACTCGTTACAGACATCTCGCGCTCTTGAATTTTTTTTAACATGCCTTAAATTTTTAAGTCAAGTTTTGTTTACTCTTCTCGGGTACTTCTAGTATTATTTATTTGCCCATTTTTGGTGCAGTATCCTTGCAAATGGTTTGGGCAATGAACTCGACCAGGGTACGAGTAGGGCGTCCAGCCATGCCACGGCGCAAATATTCAAAGTCAATGCCATTGGTGACCATCACATTGGTGGCGTCCTGAAAAAGGGTTTAAAAATATTAATCCACTTTGAAATTTCGTAACTTAAAATACTTACAATATGCATCCACTGTCCGCATGGCACAAACTCGCGCAAGAAGGCAGCTGCCTTGCAGGGACGTCCACCACGACCAATACCATAGTTCTGTACATCACTGCGTCCTCCGGCACGCAGACCACCAGCACGAATTGCCTTGCTGTAATAGTGCCACAGGGGGAAGCGCCATACACGATCTCCGGTATGCATGCTGGCATGTTTCATCTGCTGCCACAAAATTTCCGAATTGGTAAACACACCACAGGCAGCCTCATCCAAGGCCTGACGCATATAACCGGAGCAAGTGCCGATATCAATAATGCACTTGGGACAGAAGTTTTGGGCATATAACAAGGCATCGGCCAAAACTAGAACATCCTCATGGTCAGTGCATTCCACTTCAATGGTTTTGCCGTTCATGGATTTAACCATATCGCCAGGACGGAAAGAGTTGCAACCTATTACATTCTCGCACAGAGGAATAAGACCACGAATATTGACCTGAGGAGTAGAAATGATTAGTTCTCATCGTTCCGAGTTCAATAATTCATTGAAAACCTACCGGCAACCTAAGTCCAGCCACAGCACGACAGGTGGCCACCACCACAGCAGCTCCGGTCATGTCGCCTCGCATATGGTACAATTCCTTGCGCTTCTTCAGGCACAAACCGCCCGCATCAAAGGTGATGCCTTGACCGACCAACACAATGGGGCGTTCCTCGGCACAGGTGCCGTAATAGCTCAGCTCCAGGAAAATAGGTGGCTCGCAAGAGGCCTTACCCACCGCCAGAAAGGCGTGCATCGATTGACTTTCAGCCCATCCTTCAACCTTAACCTCCACGTTGACACCAGACTTACACAAAACCTCCACCACATTCTGGGCAAAGGAGGTGGGCGTCAGCAGATTGGAGGGCATCTCCTGCAGCTGACGTGTTAGATTCTGTGCAGCGGCCTTTTGAATTCCAATGCGCCAACCCTCAATATCACACACATCATCCTTGGTGGCATATAAATCGATTGAAGGTACAGATAGACGGGTCTTGGGATCCCTTAGCTCCTGGTAAGCCCAAATTCCCAAAGCAGCGCCCTCGGCCGCAGATTCAGCATGGCCACAGTTCTCTACCTCAATACGATCGGTGTCCAGCTCGGCCAGTGTCTGGCAGGCGACTGCCACCGAACGACGAATGGCCTCCTTTTGTTCATCCAGCACTTCGTAGGGATTATAGCCCAGACACTCCTTGCCCAGACCGACAACAGCCACCACGGAATAGTAGGGCACACGGTCGGGCTCTATGGCAAACAGCAGACGTGCCTCACCACGCTTGGGCATGGGTCCAGACATGCGTAGCACCTCGATTAATCGTCCGTTAGTCTTCTGAATGTTGTACCGCCAGCCCGCAGGCGTCAGTATACCCGCATCGTTCTTATCCTCCTCATCAGCGTACACACCGACGACCAGGCCACGCGATGGCTGATCCGCACAGATCTCCATCTGCTGCAGTTGCAGCATCTGGTTGATGGCCTGCGAAGCGTATCTCCGACATGGCTGGGAACGTTTGCTTACCCTAAAGAGCACCTGACGCGAAAGACCAAACATGCTTGGGTTTTATTATTATTTTTTCTCACTTTTTATCTCGAAAGGATTCACTGGAATTTTGCCTTTGTTTTTTTTACAATTTACAATATATTACAAGTTTTTCTCTAGAACTACAAATTTTAGGTTGATGTGTTCTGTACGAGACGCCGACGAATACTGAATTATGTGGAGCTGAAGCTAGCCTATATACATGCCGGCAACTGACAAGTCGGCTGAGTGCTTTTTCCAGGCCCACTTGGGTGATTTCTGTAAAATAAATTTAATTAAACAAAAATATATATAGATTTCTTTTCTTTTATTTATTTTTAAGTCCGATGGGACATTTTGCATAATTTTATAAGGTACAATGCTTTCGTTTTTATAATACTGCTTAACATTTTTATTGAGACACAAACTACAGGCATATACAGAGCGTTTCGGAGTGCAAAGACAATTTATTGGTCGATATTTTTTAAAAATGTGGTTTAAATTTCACTAAGGTTTATGGTAAAATTATTACAATAGAGCGGTAATGGGCACACCCTTAATAGTGTGTAAAGTTTTTTCAAATATTTCACTCTAGCTCGCGACAAAGTGAGACAGATATAGGCAAATATTCAACATTCACATCAAGAAAGAGGTCAGTTTTAGGTACATGTGGGGTCTTCCGGCGTCACAGTGGTGGGTTAAGGCTTATCAACCTGGAGCGTGTAATGCTAAGGTCTCACAGGCAAGTAATTTGCCCACATTTTGATAAAAATTTGGTTAAATAGGACCCATAAAATGATGAAATAACTTCTTTGTGGAACCATAGATATTGTTTTAAGTACTGCAAGATCTACAATCATGGCTATGGTATGTAGAAAAATTGTCATCAAAAATTGACCAAATTATTTGCCTGTGGGACCTTAGCTTGACGCATATTTTGAGCGGGAATAGAGGGGGGAGGCGCTTAAATAATGACACAAGGCAAAAAAATAATAGTTAGAGTGCTAAAAAGGAATATGAAGCTAAAAAGATGGCAATCTATTTGCTTACTGATCATTTTCATCATTACTCATTTAGTAAAACGACCTGTTAGTTTTTTCCGATAGTCAAAGAGACATCTCAGCAGTGAAAGAAATTTAGAAAAATATACGACTTAAGAAGTTCTGTTGAGCATAGCTTAATTTCTGATCTATAATATAATTTTGGGAAATTTACTAAAAGTGGCCGACTTTTGTTATAGTTATTTAATCTGAATATGTTCAGCTACCATTTTCTGCTTTATCTTAGAGTTAATCGGAGATCAAGTGACTCTGGGAAATGTGGCCAATAATTGGCTAAATCTAGTGCTTTGATTTTTTAATGATCCCTTTTTGTATATGTTGAAAAGCAAGTATCGAAGAGTTCAAATACTGGAGCATGATTCAAGTATAGGTTCAAGCATTCAAAATTTAATGTAAATCTAAGTATCATTGAGTTTTTTACCAATAGAACAGAATGTCAATACCTGGTTAAGTTCATCTTGTTCAAGGCAGTCTGAGCAATGAAGCCTAATTGTTCCTTAGCGATATAAACACAACCGAAAACAAGTCATAAAAGCCACTAACAAGTAAGAAGTTTTGTGCAAATCAATTTCACCAGCAGGACCAGCTGATTCGTTCACTTATTACAGTGTGACACATTTTTGAATTGAACAAGTAAGAAAGTAAGCTAAAGTTTGTACATATCTCATCAATTTAAGTTAGAGGCCACACAAAGTGGCAAAGAAGTCATAAAGTGTGTAAAGTGCTGCTCATCATAATTGTCTAACACTTGACTACAGAAAAGAAAAGAAGCTTTCCGTATTATCCCATTTCATTTTCTTCCGCTAGACTTAATGTCAAAGCAGCAAACTGTGTACCGAGCAAACACAGCTCTCTGATTAAGAGAATCCAAAGCCTTAAACGAGGTCCACTGGGGACACTAAACCAAACATAAACATCAAACTGCTGTATTCGCTATTACCGACTACCGCTCTTGTCAAAAACAGCGAGGCCCCAAAGTGAGAGCAACTGAAAAGCTGCTTGCGTTCGGCTCGTGTCGGTGTGAATAGCGAAATGTGTTTGGCTCCTGATTGCCAGGCGTTTCCCATCGCTGCTGTAAGCCCACAACGTCATTCTTCACTCTGAAAATTATTTTTCTATATTTAAGAAAATCGCCTTAAAAACAAGGAAAAAATTTCTGTATTTAAGAAATTTTTTATTGAAATTTAGTTAAGTTGTTTCTTAAGTTTTTCTAAAATTTAGGTTAATCGTCTTAAGACGGATTTAAAAGGAGAATTTGTAATTTTCAGGGTGAACTTGCGTCTTTTTAGGGTGAGTTGTTTTTTGAGTGTAACATTTAACATCTTCACGGATTGATCTAGACTTGATGGCACTTGATAGGTCTGGAAATCTCATTCCTTCTGCCTGATCACTGCGTATCAAGCAGATTTCGTAGCCATTCAGGAAGCCGCGAACTACCTTAGCACATGCAGGATTACAGAATTAAAAATATAAATTCAATCAGATATTGAAGCAGCTCACGGAATGCCGTAGATCCTTAAATAAGATCACTTGGTTTTCTACGCAGGTTACTACCATCCAACGCCTCCCAAAGAAGAGTACGATAGGGATGCCCTTGGTGTTCAAAGATATTTGAACAGTGTAACACAAGTGCAGAGGGCACCAAAAAACATAAGATTAAGATAACGCAGCCCCCAAACGGGAGGGTCAAATTTGCAAATTTGCAATTAAGAAAACCCAAGCAATATAGAGAGCATGGTCATAGTTTAACAATAAAATGTTTAAAAAGAAACCGAGATCCGATTCATTCAGTTTCTTTAAAAAGAGACCGAGTTCGAAATTATTCAGTTACTGGCAGAAGAGACCGAGATCGAAATTATTCAGTTACTGGAAGAAGAGACTGAGATCCGATTCCGATTTATTCAGTTTCTGAAAGAGAAAGTAGTCACTCGCTAGACCATTTGCTTTTTATACACTTGAAAAGTGTATCATAATTTTGCCCAGGAGTTTGCAACGCATAGAAGGAATCATCTCCGACCACAAAAAGTATATATATTCTTGATCAGCATGATGAGCTTAGTCGATTGAGCTTTGTCCGTCCGTCTGTCTGTTTCTACGCGAACTAGTCCCTCAGTTTTTAAGCTATCGAGCTGAAATTTTGCACAGAGTCTTGTTTTGGCTGCACGCTGCTAATATGTTGGAACCGCCCGGATCGAATGACTATATTTTATAGCTGCCATAGAGAATATCGCTCGAAAAATGGAATTTGGTGAGAAAAACTTTTTTGTTTTCAATGTTAGCGCTCTTAAACTCGATCATTATTAATTTTATTTTTTTAAACTGATCTGCGAAGTTTGGTCGATATCGCTAACCTTTGGAGCAAGGTTTTGCAAGTGTATTAAAACTTCGGCACAGACGAAGTTAGCTTTCCTTTCTCGTTATTATTCACTTGGCCTCGTTCAAACTATTCACAAAGAACGAAATCAGGCGCCTAGATTGTGGGTCTGGGCTATAATCCCTACGAAGTGCTAGATGATAAAAAGGAAGCCATACGTCGTTCGGTGGCAATAGCCTGCCATACGCTGGCTGAGCTGCAGCCGGTCGTATTAAGGTGGTCTGTGGTCACTGTAACTGTGGTCATGCTGAATATGCGATCGAAGGAGCTGCTTTGGGTAGTTAGGCTTATCTAGGGTCAGCATTCTTCTGTAGAGAGAACATCTTGATTCTGGTCGGGGATGTTACGGGGCCACTGCCTAGTCAGGCAGCATGCCTAGGCGCTGCTCACAACCACTACTGTAGAAGCTTTAGGAGGGAGAAAGAGTAGTAGAAGTTACCACACCTTTCAGCTCTTAGTGGAAGGAGATTCAAAACATTCCTACTTAAGGACCTCTACGGAATTCTACCGTCATCAAAATTGTTTGAACCCCCTCCGGTTCAAAAAGGGAACATATGGTATCTTGTCCTAAGTGTAGAAGCAAATTCTTGCTTCTAACCTTACCTTACAATAGACAAGTCAAAGCGAAGTCTGCATATGATAAAACCAGGAAGTTTTTAAAAACAACTGTTTGTTGCTGATGCCTTGTTACTTATAGTTAAGAGAAAACATAGACGGCTAAGACTAGCTTCCAAATCACTTGAAAGGACTTTGAAAACCGTAACAAGTGTGTGTGCATTCTCGATTTTAGCCATCACAACTTACCCTTACCTTATTCAGGGATGCAAACTTTTCTGGCGGTTAGCTTTTAGTATGAGGTTTGAGTTCCCAAAAAGAACGCTCACTTATAGATCGATTTCAAATTTGGCACAAAATTCTTTAAGATAAGAAACTTGTGTATTCCCAAATTCTTGCAATTATCCTCTGACCTGCTGTTAACTGTCTGTATACTGTATATATTATTTTCAAAACCAGATTGTCTAGTTCGCTATTTCACGTTTATACAGAAACTAGCTGAACTCGACACGACCTCGTCTGCATCCAAGTTTTTAAAAAAATTGGTTAAAAAAGTCAGCAGAGGATTGAGCTTGGTGTGAAAAATGCACTTTCCTGTACAGTCTATTTCGTCCCGTCTTTAGGAACACAAACAAATTTTCAGAATTACAAATTGGTCCCTTCCTGTCATATGGATGCTGAACATATTCTTTTTCCGCACGTAGTAAATTTCGGGTCAAGCGATAACCTTCAAATTTTGTTGTATAGAGCGCACCTACATAACTGAACTAAGGTTTTAGATCTGTAGGATGAACGGTCTATACTGTGGGTTAATAAACAGTCGGGCTAAAAGACTTATATCAATTGACTCGTCTAAATATTTATAACAAAATTTCGCAATGTTAATTGCATTTGAAACTTGAGTTAACCAAAAAAAATCACAAATAAAAATCACTGTAACGATATAAATCTCGTGTCCATCCTTATAGAAAACAAAAACGAAGATGAAAACGTGTGTGCTATGATGTCGCTGAAATATACTTAGCTATGCCATCATCTTTATTGATAAACGCAATGATTTAGACCTGGCTGTGGCCTAAGTTTCAAGTCAATTGAACAAAGTTCATAGCACAAGTTCTTAGAAAGTTTCCCCCATACAAAACTTTTTTTTTTGGCATTTTCACCCACTTCGATGTTAAATTTTCTTACATACCTAAACGAAGGTCTAAGTCAAATCTTAGATCTCTAGGATAAGCGGTCTTGACTGTGGGTTGATAATTTGTCAGTCATTCAGGCATAGAGATTTATATGTATAGATGGGTACATCCCGGCTAGGCTATTCCACATTTAATTTTCGTGAAAGCTTTGGGAACTCGTTAGGGACAGTTCTTTTATGTCGGATTTTATACATTCGAAAGGTTTAATAAAATTGAATATGCGAAAGTCTAACATTCGATCTAATAATATATTAAGGGTGATCTTCTGTGGCTTAAAACTTTCACTCCTGGGCTTTAAGTTTTTAAAAACGGTTTTTTTTCAAACACTCATTTGAGTTTAAGTGCGGTGATCTCTTAAAATTTCTTTATAAACCTTAGCTACTGTGAGCCGTATTCAGAAAATATCGACCAATGATTTTCAAACCTCTTCCCATCACTTGCATATGAGGAAGGAGAGTTAACTTTTACTTGGTCAAGCCCCTTAGATGAGGCAAGTAATTCTTAAAATATTTTGATAGAAGAAATATATTAAATATTTATAAGTAAATAAAGATAAACTTACTTTAAATGTAGGATGCTTAAGTATATGTAATTTGATTTTGGAGAGAAATTTATAATACTAAATTTATAATAGCGCTGGGAGTTTATACTCGGACGTATGGTATTAGCTACTTAAAAGGAAATAACATTTTGGGGAAGTGACTTGATGTTTCGCCATTAATTAATCAGTAAATGAAGGCAATAAGTGTTAGAATATTATTAGGTAACAAATTGATGAGATTCAAATAAAAATGGTATTGATTACTTGCTTCAGCTAGAAGCTGGACCTATCTATGCAAGTGACAAGAAGTGCAGTTACAAAGACGTTTCATAGTACATTTGGTATTTGAATTTCATATTAGTTACTATACATATTTGTATATAAAATAACAGTAGCTTTTTTTTCTTGACTAGGTTTAACAACTTTGATTTCTCTCTTGTACTTCAATATTTCCATATGTCTTTGGTATAAGCATGTTAATCCAGAGTGGGTTGCCTTTGTTTTTTGGGGATATGTTTTGGTTTGGTTTTTTTTTTTTGTCTTTGGTGGGGAGTGTTTTGTCTTCAATATGTTTCAATATGTCTGTTTGGGTATTTGTGGTTCGGTATGAAAATATATAGGTAGTTATAGACGGGGGGGAGAATATACATTTGTTCTTGTTTTAAGAGTTTAACAAAGAGATTAATAAACTTTGAAAGAGTGCAACAATCTAAGACTACAAGTACATAAATCTGTATGTATGTAGAGCACATAAGAGGCACATTAGTAATTTGAGCAATTATAGCATATAGAGACTAAAGCTTTTGCCGTTCCGTTTTCTGAGTACATAAGTTTTGTTTTCTGTTATTTGGTAGTTTGGCATTTGGTTTACAAAAATTCAAGCTCAAGCGTTAAGCTTGCTGGGCTAAATATATTAGTGTTGGGGTTGGGTCATAACTAATGACGGAGTGAACAGAAATGTGTTGCTCTTCTGATATAGTTTGTTCAGTTGTTCGGTTTATTCACTCACTTGTTCTATTTTATTCAGTTGCTGGCTGATGTTTTTTATTATTAACTTTTGCGAAGTTCAGTTTTGGTTACTGCAAATTGATAAACTAGGCTTCTACTGCTAAGTTTAAGTGGTAACTATTTAGTCAAGGTTGTAAGTTCCCGTTGGTTCTGATGTTCAAAACCGTCGAAAAACTTAAAAACCTATATTTTCTGATGTAAAAAACATTTCAAACCCATTACAATGGGGGACATTTATCTTTAAAAATGTATAACAAAATTGAATCATAGAACTTTTTAGCAGGCTCTATGTCAATAAGTTACGTTTGTTCATAACTTTTCGATAAGCAAGACACATACCACAAAGGTGGCTGGTCGACTGTATAGCTATTTCATGAATCTCCAGAGTCAATCATCAGCAGGCTTGGGATAACTGGCCGCGACCATCTTATGCCAGCATTGCTATAACCGCTTGGGAACTCCAAAGGCAGGTTTTTAGCAAAAACCCGATATCAACGGCTTTGTGAGTGTGTGCGCTCCATATCGGCCCTTCTGTTTTAGTGGGAACGCGCTTACTCGGCTTACTGTAAGTATGAAAAGTTTCTGACTGAAGAACGTTTGTTCTGGTTTTAATATATTATCGGTTGTTTTCCGATTTTAGAATTTTTCGTAGTGAATTTAGTTAGTAGAATAAGCTCATACTTCCAAAAACAAAAGATGCTTGTAATTTTAGTTGCAAATCGGTATAAATTCTATTCCTATCGATCTAGAACTCTGCCAGGAAAAACGTTTCCTGAGTTTGATTGATCCTTATAGGCGTGTAAGCCGCTGAACCGATCTTCACGAACATTTCACAATGTATTCATGTCGACCAGGAAAGAATCATCGGCTATATCCCAAGTAAAAAAGGTCCAAAAGTGGTTCAGATCCATAACTTAGAAAATATTTAAGTGTTGTCTTTGCGAACTATTTGAGGCATAACCGCCCTGACATGGCGGATATGGATATTTTAGCGTCAAGGCCATTATAAGGACATCTAACGACGGTCAAAATGTAAATAAAACGGACGAGATAGACAGACAGAAAGAACAATCTGTATCGACACACATAGAAGCATAGCTCGTAAATAGCTCTCAACCCTTCTTTCAGTTCGCTCCGCTCACGCATCACTGTTAAAAGGCTGTTGGCACTGATCGGTGCTGACCTGCAACCGAATAACAGGCCAAACTCAGTCAATTGGTCTTAAATTGCGTGCTTCTCGGAGACTAAACTCTCAAAATGTTATTTGGCAAAGGTTGCAGACTGCAACAGCAGTGCCGGCCAAATGGAGCGCTCGCACGCGTGTGCTTGGTACAGTGAGCAAGAGAGCTCTCTCCAGACTACAGCCATTTTACTTGCAATTCAATGTTCACCGATTCACACAATCATAAGTTCGGCTCGCGCTTGCGTAAAAACACGACTGACTTCGGCTCGTGGTAGCTATGGCTGGCCGGGTCTGCTCAAGAGTTGCGCCAGAGTTTAACATAAGCAGAAAGAGAGTCTATGCAAGAGAGAACAAGAGAGCGCATATAGTTCTTCCAATACATTCATATCGTTAGCCGAGCCTAACACACCGAATTATACATACGAAGAAGACCTTTTGAATTCGGAAATTACGCCAAACGGTCCCAAGAAGACCTAAGAGGAAAAAAATCAAAAAAATGTGTTTCTCTCCTCTCACAACCAAATAGAAGCAGAGAGCGTAGTTAATGGTTATTTCGGTACCTCTTTTCAATGTGGTCGCACGAAAGCTGTCGTTTTCTGACAAAGGCAAACGGGGGATCGATTTTTGCGAACTCTGCATAGAAGAGACAAACCGTATTGGCTTAGTAAATAGAAAACCGTGTAAATAGTGTATAAATAAAAACCGAAACACCAAAAAAAGCTCTCGTTTACATGAGCTATGAACCTGAAATATGGCGTTTGGGTTGGTAATATAGAAATCGGCATTTTACTGGACAAGGACCGGTTCCGAACCAAAATGAACCGGTTCTCATATGTAGTATCTTCGGTATCTCAAACATTATTACAACTATGAATTCGGTGATTGGGTTGGTATAATCGAGTGTGACAAATTATTTGCTTAAAAGCTGTTCGGAAGCCGACAGAACCGGTTAAAAAGTGGTTCAGAACTTGAAATTCAGCGAGTAGATTAGTTCCAGAATGCTTTTGAACCCAACTAAACCGAGTTATATAAGCTACGTACTTAACACTTTCCGGTTCAAGAGTGGTTCCGAAACCGTCTTAACCGGTTCAAAAGTGGTTCAGAGCCTTATCTCTGAAATTATTCAAACTATTAACTTGAAATTCGGTGTGTTGGCTGGTAGCACTGACTTATACATTTTACAGGTGAACTGCGGTTCCAAACAAGAATAGATAGAATTTTGTCACATATCAATAGCAGTCAATTGATACAATCTGTGCTTAAACGTAAGCTGCTCGAAGTTTTTAAATTTTTATGTAAAAGCAGGTTCGTTTCCGTTTCGAAAAGGCAGTAATTGAAGGGAAAGAAACCGAGCAAACTTTATACAGAGTGGAAGACTGAGCAAATAGAACAACTGAACAAATAAGAGCAGCTTAACAACTAAGTTAACACAAAAAGTTATACACTTTGTTCACTGAAATAATCTATTTGAACCCACACTAATACATCAGGTTGTATACACAAGATATAAAAACAAACCTTCCAGTTGCAATCACAAAATCGTCGTCACCGTCACCGGCATTCCTTCGGCATTTACCGATTGCTCCGTCTTTACACGAGTGCCAAAACTTTCCACACTGGCCGCCTTGCTTAGGTCAATGGGTGGTATATCCTCATCATAATCAGAGGCTAACTCCTCCTCGGCTAGGTAACAAAACTTCACTGGACGCTCTTCGGCCATTACCACATCTCCTCCGTCTGCCGGTTGGGCAGGATAATGATGTGTCTTGGCCTTGGAACACGTTGGACCTGTTATGTAGATAATGCCATCCTCATCATCCTCATCATCGATATGGCGCACCGCATAGTTGCCATATCCTGCCTCGCATTGATACGGATTCGATTTGACATGTACATTTCGACAGCTGCCACCGCAATTGTGATGACTCTCGGCATCACCTCCATTCGCACCGTAGCACTGGCCACGGTGTAGTGAGTGTGCCACCGAGTGGGTTTGTGGTTGACCCACACCAGCCATAACACTGCTGGAGTGGGCCACTGATTGCTATATATGCGAATGAGAGCGGGCTATGGAGAGGGAGTAAGGACTCAGATCCTTTTGGATACGCATGGAGTCGTACATGGGGAATTCGCAGCACAAAATGAACTTCAGAGCACTGGGCACTTCCACATAGACCGCGGGCGGTACTGGTATCAGCGGTGAGGTGGAGGCCTTATACTTGCGATACTCCAGTTGACTGAAATGAGAAAATCTTTTGTATTAAATATCTTTCCTTGGTTTAAGTGTGGGATATTTACTCTTTGTACTTTTCATCAGAGCTTCTTTCGCGCAACGGAATACCGGATAAGAATAATATAATCAGTGTGGTAAAAATGGGTGAGGCTATGGCCACCCATTCATGACCGCTGATCACATTCATTGAAATGGCAAAAATGCCCCACCAAATGATTACCTCACCAAAGTAGTTGGGGTGACGGGATACGCTCCACAGGCCTGCAGTAGGGACGAAAAGGTTAAATGAGGTAGCCAAAGTATCCCCCAATCACTTACCATCATTACAAAACTTGCCCTGATTGGCCGGATCCTGTCGAAATGAAAACTTTTGCAAATCTGCATAAGTCTCGGCCAGCAAACCCACAATAAACATGCCAGTGCCCGTCGAATCCCAGTGTGTCATGGTCTTGGGTGCACGCGGTTGTGAATGACGTGGCGAGTTGATGATTATAACTGGCAAAGAGACTATATACACCCAAACGGCCTAAACGGTATAATGGATATACAGAGAGAGAGAGAGAGAGTGGGAGATAAATTTCAATTGCAACAAGTGATGGAGGTGTTGTACGTTGCCAAAATGACAGCGGGACATGCTATTTCCCGCAACACACAATAAAGAACGTTTAGAGGCAGGCGTCGCGACGCCCACATGTGTCATGCCAACCAAAATGACACTTTAATTGTTGGCCGAGCTGCAAGATTGCATTCCACCCCCGCACGCTGACATTTGCATGGGAACGACAAGTGTTGAAATATTCAAAAACCTTCTGCAAACAAGTCAATTACTGACACATTGATTGATTTTTGAGCGGGTGTAAACGGAAGCCAAGTTGAAGGCTTTGTGTGCCATTGAAAGTGAATTCGATATGGAATGGCTAATGCAAGTTGCCACCCTCTGTCATGGGATTTGGTAGCCACTCGAGCTGTAGCCTCATTCAATTTTTGTTGTTTTTTTTTCATATTTTTCGACCTTGATACTCGATTCCATGGTTGTTAACAAAATAATTGGAATTTTTGGAGTATGATATGTGCCCTGGAAGCTGAGTTACCCAAGTGCACTCTACATTTTTTATTTGGGCAATTTCATCTAAATGGAAATAGATAAATATTTTGTCTGCCATTGGTATTCAGTTTGATTTACAACAAAGCTTGCTAATTGTGCAAAATCCATTCAAATTTTGGGGTTTATAACGACAGATTCTCGAGACCCTGCTACATACACAGTGACAGGCTGACATCTTTATAGATGCCAGTTACTGCCATATATGTGTGAACACCAGGCACTTAAATTTCATATTTAACGAATTTTTTTTATGAATTTTTTACTTTTAAGAACTCCGACTTGCTGATTCTGGCTAAACTATTGCGATTTTAAGGAAAATGCTCTTCATCTAGAAACTGGCTTTTCAACGATTTTGATTTATACACTACAGTCGCACTTTGAATACTTTAACAATCGTTGCAAATGACTGGGAACCGTTTACCGTATATAGTAGTAAGGAATGTACCGAAATGTTTTTCTTGTCTTCAAAGAAGGCCAAATTTTAAAACATAGGCCCATGGTTGCAAAAAATTGTTTGAGAACGAATTATCTAAAAGTGAACATGAAAACTGGGTTTTATTAAGAACTGATGTAATTCTGGTCGGAATTAGGATATTTGGGATCGGTTAATAAATATCGGAGTTATAGGGTTTCAAAGTCAAAATATCGAAAATCTATTTTTTTTCTCCTTTTATTTTGATTATTGACCGATCCCCAGTTCCGACCAGAATGGTGGATATTAGAAGTAATTTAAAAACAAATTTCTTTATATTTTAGCAACCATTTTGGAAAAAGTGGTTTCGAGATAATCGCATTTAAAGTTTCGACATCTGTTTTCGGTAAAATAAAAACCACTTTTTACAGATTTCAAATATGGATTTGACGCATTCGGGTGTTAACTTTCACCGAAAAAGGATCAAAATCGGTTCAATATTCCTCGAGAAATTTGGGTCAAAGTGTGTTAAGACATGGTAAAAAAAAAATCTCGTAAAATTTCAATTGAAATTTTTTATTTCAAACCAACTTCTTGGAAAATTACAAAAATTTAATAAATTTTTTTTTTAGATTTTTGATTAAAAAAAAAAACGAGAAAGCAAAGCTAACTTCGTCGTGCCGAAGTTTTAATACACTTGAAAAAGAACTTTGCAGATCAGCTTAAAAACATATAATATTAACATGATGACCGAGTTTAAGAGCGCTAATATTGAAAACAAAAAAGTTTTTCTCACTAAAACCCATTTTCCGACCGATCATTTCTATGGCAGCTAAAAGAGGTAGTCATCCGATACGGTCGGTTCCGACATATTATCAGCGTGCAGTATAAAGAAGACTCTGTGTAAAATTTCATATAATACTCTTTTCAAGTGTATAAAAACGGAATTTTTAAAAATCTGAAAGTCGATGAAAAGTTTTTTCATATTCGAGGATCGGAAAAAAATGAGTTTTGGTTCATTTTGTCGGATCTGCTTGAAAGTTAAACAGAATGTTTTTAAGACTCTAACAGAACGTTCAAGCAAATAAAAACATTTCAAACTAATTTTTCTAAAGGTTTTTCTTTTGACAACACAGACTCGTCAACAGTACTGCCTCTGTATTTGGTGAAAAATTGTGGGCCGGGTTAAGTGGTTGAGTTTAATTTTGAATATGTTTCGTCGTCCATTACAATGCATTCGACTGCGTCATTGCACAGCCGATCATAAAGCTTCTGCTTTTTCTCTCTGCTGTCGCTGTTTTTTAAGCTTTTTCTTTTGTGTATTTCTTTAAATTATTTCTTTGCTTCACCCCTGCAAACATTTTGTCGTGCTTCTCATCTCTCTCGTCCAAATGAGAATTTGGCGATAGTTTGAGGGGAGAGTTTGCTGATAGTTTGGCGATTTACACAAACAAAATACATAAGGTATCGCATTCTTAACATACAAGGGATAAATAAGCGATATGTGGTATCGCATTTTTTTCATCCAATCGGTAAATTGGCGACATATCGCTAAAATATCGCCTTGAAGACATGAATGCGATTCTCGTCGCAAATTTCAATTGCACTATTTATATGGGCTGAGGAAGGAATTTGTTCTTGAGAATACATTCACATACATGAGAATTCAATACAAGTACATCTTATTCAATACAAGTAACACATTAGATGCGTTGCTTTACACGCGCTGCGAGGCGCAGCCTTCTAAGGCGTCGTTCTAAACGTGTTTCAGTTCAAGGGCCCCCCGAGTTCAAATCCCCGCAAAGTAAAAATTTTTAATTAAAAAAATTTAAGTTTTGTTCAATTTGTTGTTTTTCGGAATAAAAAAAAATAAATCGTATCCTCCCAAATAAGAGACTCACTTCATTCATTCATATCTTCAGTAAGAAACAATTTACTATCTCCAGAATATACTTTTTCTTATCTCCAATCGCTTTTTTATCCCTTAGAAGACACTTTTTCTGATCCCCAAAATGAAACGCTTTCTTATCCCTGAGAAGAGACTTTTCCTATCTCCCAGAAGAAACGCTTTCTTTCCTCCCAGAAGTGTCGCAGAGTGGCACATTTCTTCCCGAAGGGAGATGAGACTACGATTACTATGCGATATCGCTAGGGTAAAGCGATACATACTCGAAGAATCGCATTCGTATCTTCTGTATCTTTGTATCATAGACACGCTTGTGTCCGTTTTGTTTTTTTTTTGCGATATCTCGAACCGACATCACTTTGTTTTTGTTAGTTAAGGGTTACACCGATTGTTCTAGTTTTGGATTAAGTGCTTGCTTCTTTTTCGTACTTGCTCTTTGATTCTAGGCATCGTAAAAACTAAAAGCCAATAGAGCAAGCGAAAAATCTTCAGACTGGATCAACTGGGAGAAATATTCATTCAAGCGAACATACGGATTTTGCAAGCAATTGATTCGGAAAATGTTGAAGATATTGCTCGTAAAGCGACACTTCCAAACATAAGGCAGACGCGAGCAGACCTGCAACAACAACATCATATGTGACTCTTCTCTCTCACCTATGTCTCTGGCATGCTCGCCTCGCACGCGTGTGCTTGAGACAGCAACGACCACATACACAAACAAAAATCGGGTTTCTCTTTCTATTTTTTGTTTTTGTTATGGCTTGAGATATATTTTGTGTATTTGTATTGGTATTCACGCTTCCGTAAGCTCATTCTGGGCACCCCTGGTTTATATGTTTGAAGTGCGTCTTGTTTTTTAATTTTTAGTGATAAATTTAAGCACGTACAGTACCGGGCGGTAGTACATAAGTGGTAAACCGATCGAGAATTAGAATTGGTGCGGTTGGAGGACTTAAACCACCTGTTCTTTTTATAGCTTATACCACAGAGAAAAAAAAATATTTTTTGTTGATATGACCCTTATTAAAATTAACTTTTGAAAAATATAAATTTTTTCATATCATTTGGCAAGAAAATAATATCTTTCTGATCCAAAATAATATCATTTACTTAAATTGATACTGAATAGTTTCAGAATGATATTAAAAATGTAATAATGATATGTTAAAAAATAACGATTTGAAATTTTTAACATATCAATTTGATATATTTTCATATCGGAGTAAAATTGATAGGAAGGAATATCAATTTTTTTCTCGGTGTGCCTGTCTATGACTCTTAGGGCAGATTTCTCTTCTTCCAGATAGCAGCTATGTGTGAGATAAACTTCGAATTTACTCTGTTATTTGTTAGTTTATGTGACAGATAGGTCCATCTAGAACATGTGAAATCGGCCCTTAATAAAATTAATTACTTTCGAAATTACCTACCGAGCTATGGCATATCGTTGATCTTCGAGGACCGCAGGTAACTGCTACCTTGAAGTGGTCGCTCGTTTAGCACTGGCACAAACTCAATCTGTACATTTTGCCACATGGGCGTGCCGAAGTAACTAACCTATTTTCTCGGAGTTTGTACAATACTTCGAGAATTGCGGGTAAGACACATAAAGAAACACCCCATTTAAATACCATACAATGCACATACTAAACGGTAAAAGCTCGCGAACACTGATAAGCTATCTGAGGACTTCTAGCATAACCTACAAGCTGCGCGTGGCTAAATTCAGGGGCCAAACGGCTATAAAGCCATGCCATTCATTAACTCTCATTTCCTAAAATATTGTTAATTGTTGTACACATGGACTAACGATTCAGCTACTACTACTGACTATTAATTCCAATTAAAACCCCTTCAATCTTCTTTCAAAATGTTTATTTTTCAAATCACTCGTTGAAATCTGTTGCAGTCCACTCACCTGAAATGTCCAGAACACAGCATAGCGTATGATATTGCTTCGCGTATCCTCGAATTGTTTGTCTCGTCCCAACTTGATGATGCGATACAGTAAATATCCGGATAGTCTTATACCCCACAGACACACAAAGAGTGTGACCATCAACTGACGACTGTCATAGGCCTGTGGGAGAGATAGTATGAGTAAAGTATGTATACATATGTATGTAGTCTTGTTTGTATGCTGTCTTTATAGCGGCAGTTAAAAATTCAGCTAAATCGCCAATTGGCTTGTGTGTGTGTATGTAGATGATGCAATGGCGATGGCGTTAACCACAATGCAATAAATTATTTGGCAAGAATACCGTTTATTGAGTAAAGTCTACCCTTTGTTAGACTATTTTGTATTTTCTGACCCTTCTAGGGGCTAATATTTATCTTTTATTATAAAAAACTCTATCAGAGTGGACAAAAAACACGGAGATTATGCACAATTTGATAGTGATATTTACTAACAAATGAATGAAAACACTCAAACTCAAGGGTGCTGGGTATTTTGTGGTCGATGCACTGGTCTTCAGTGCTTTTACATGTTTTCTACTTTTTTTTTTGTTTCTTGTTTGGTAGTTATGGCTCGACAAGCAATTTGCACGAATTTTTGTCCAGACGCCAGTGGTTTTTTTTCTTTTTGTTTATATTTTACAAACCGCTTTTGGTGGTCATGCAAAATTTGCATTAAAAAAAAACGCTTGCACGCACAAGTGCAAGCCCAGTCAGGCTTTCTAGGTCCTCGACTCAGTCATTTGTTCAATAATAAATGAGTTCGACTGCAACTGCAGAAAACTTTACAAAAATAAAAAAATGGCATTGATGCCAAAAGGGGCTCATGAAAAATGCATAACCAGAGAAGAAAACTGTTAAATTGCTTTGCCAATGACAGTGACCGTAACCGTAACCATAACCGTAACCGTAGCCAAAACCAGACTGAGGTCACCCCACCGGGTGGTAGGTAGTGTGCTTGTGCTATACTTGTGCATTGATGCAATCAGCAAAACAGTTTATTCTATTGATAGCTTAATAGCATACACAGCTTGATGCCTCTCCCCTGTCACTTTGTCAATTTTGTAGTTTTAGTTGAGTCAAGGCTTTAGCCATTTTATCGCTCGATTTGTTAAAAGAGCTGACGATAAAGCAGTCAACTGAATGCAAAAGCAATAAACCATTTTTATGGGGTGCATCTACGTACGGCAAAAGGCAACATAAGCAGATACAACAACAGCCACAAGGAATGGCAGTACTTCCGTTTCCGTTTGACGATGACATTGCTTCTGTAGAGGGCGGGTGGGAAATGAGCGCCTCGAAGCATGCTTTAAGAATAATTTTCATGGCAAGCATTTAAGCAAACAGGAATTTAGAAAGGAACCAGCTTAATTTACGATCGATAAGGAGTGTCAACGTTGTGTGTGTGTGTGTGTGAGTTTGTAACGTAGGCGTAATTGCATTTTACGGTGGCACAGGAAACAGGCCATAAAAAAGCAGTTGAAAATGTTTTAATTTAGAATGTGGAAGGTGGAAAACGAGTCTCAAACCGGAAGATTGCAGAAGACAAAAAGAAGTTAGAGAAACGAGGAAGTGTGGCTTTCAGAACAAAGAAAGAAAGAATGGAAAAATGAAGTAGTTTGTCGACACTCTCTTGGCTTGTGAGTCCAATAAAGAGCGGAACCGGCAGTATAACGACTTTGAAAAGGTAGTTGTCAAATAGCATGCTATTCCTCAGAAAAATATGGACGCAAATTATAAAACACGCTTTATACAACTTAAGCTGTACACTTTATTCTTTTTATACTCTTTACCAAAGGTACAAAGAGTGTATTAAGTTTCTGCAAATGCATTCTTGATCAGCATTAACAGCCGAGTCGACATAACCATGTCCGTCCGTCTGTGTGAACACCTGGATCTCAGAGACTGAAAGAACTAGAGCAACCAAATTTCAAATGCGGACTTCTAATGCCTGCAGGCAGTTCAAGTTTGTTTTAAATTTTTCCCTCTTAGCATACTTTTCGGCTTTTTGGTAAGAACACACAACTTTTGTCATATATTTGATGTTACAAAGCGATGTCTGCTTACATACTTAATGATAATATGTCGCTGTTATGTTTTAATGCTCTTTTAATTAACATACGCTTAGTCTACTAAACATTTCTTTCACTGACTAACGGGTATATGGAAGTCGGTCAGGGCCGACTTTAACTTACGTTCTCTTTATTTTTTGTAAGAAGGGGTGCAGGTCTGGCCAAATCAAATGTATGTAAGATACCTTAATTACCCCTTATCTCTAATACTAACAATGCTAAAACTGTTATGAAGTAATGCAAATCTCTGAATTAGATGGCCAAGCATTTTAGCCTATATACTGCAACACTGAAGGCAATGAGATAGCGGATAAGAGAGCGTTCAGCATATTCTCTGCTACTTTTTAGCTGTTTAGCAGTAGAAGATGTTTTGCAGTCCTATGTCAACCTTTGCCCTTGCGTTTTTCAATAGATGGGTGAATCAAGAACAAACGGTGTCAATAGTACGGTAAGTACAAAAAAATACTTGATTTAAGTACAAAATGCTGATTTAAGTACGATTTTTTCACTCCCGAAATACTTGATTTAAGACTGTTTCGGGATTTATTGAGTACATTTCGAACTATGTATTTTTAAATCTTTTTGATTATACTTTTAGGCTGTAATGGTCATAAGTACAACCCGATTTACCCTTAAAATAAATGCAAAATATTCTTAATTGAAGTCTAATAAATTATAAAGTCAACCCTAATACATTCTTTATACAAAATAAGAATTCATACATTAAATTCTAAAGCTATTCCCAATTTGTGCTTGAAAATATGCCTCTGAATTAAATCAAATATGGGTCCAAAAAAGAAGAAGAAGAACGGTCGTTTTTAGACTCTAGAATGTTTCGTACTCCAAGAACAAAACATACCTGAAATTTTAAGTACAAAACGGTATGTAAATTGTATCCCGATCGACCTAGAACTCTGCCAGTCGGTATTAGGCGAGAGTGAAATCGCTCGGAAACTCCCTTCCTATCAAGTGGATGCTGAAGTATACCTCTCCCGCACAACTACATTGTGAACTTCGGGTGTAGCGATTTTTCCGTCCCGCGCCGATTTCTAGTAAATATGTGAGGATTGTGCATTTCACAGCAGAATCAGCACTTTCCATAATTGGGAACGTATAGAATCCTAAGTCTTTCCCGAAATTTTAAGAGAATATTTTTTGATAAAATTGCGACGTAAGTCCCGTCTCGTTGAACCAAGATCAAAACAAACGAGAAGGCCAAGCTAACTTCGTCTGTGCCGAAGTTTTTATACCCTTGCAAAAGCTGTTTTTGAAATGACAGAGTTTAAGAACGCTTAAATCAAAAACTTTTGTAACTAAAATCCATTTTCCGTCAGACGAATTTTCGACAAAATTTCGTTTTCATTTTGAAAACATATCAAATTAACAATCGGCAAGTTTAAGATCGATAAAATTGAAAACAAAAAAGTTTTTCTCACTAAGACCCATTTTCCGACCGATAAGTCCTATGGCAGCCTGAAGATATAGTCATCTGATTTCGACCAAATTTATCAAATTAGTTTGAAAGCGTTTAATATTAATAATCACCGACCTTAAGAACGATTTACTTGAAAACAAAAACAAATTTTTTCACTAAGACCCGTTTTCCGACCGATCGGTCCTATGGCAGCTATAAGATATAGTCATCCGATTTTGACCAAAGCTTGCAAATCTGTTTGAAAGCATATAATATTAATAAGGGACGAGGTTGAGGACGCTAACATTGAAACCAAAAAAGTTTTTCTCAGTAAGACCCATTTTCCGACCGATCGGTCCTATGGCAGCTATAAGATATGGTCATCCGATTTTGACCAAAGTTTGCAAATCTGTTTGAAAGCATATAATATTAATAATGACCGTGTTTGGGAACGCTAACATTAAGAACAACAAAGTGTTTCTCACTAAGACTCATTTTTTGACCGATGGTTCCTATGGCAGCTATAAGATATAGTCATCCGATCCGGTCGGTTCCGACATATTAGCAGCGTGCAGTAAAAAGAAGACTCTGTGCAAAATTTCAGCTCGATAGCTTTAAAACTGAGAGACTAGTTTGCGTAGAAACAGACGGACAGACAGACAGACAGACGGACAGACAGACAGACAGACGGACGGACAAAGCTCAATCGACTCAGTTCGTCGCCCTGATCAAGAATATATATAGTTTATGGGGTCGGAAATTAATATTTCTATGCGTTATAATACCCTTTGCAAGGTAAAAAGAGTGTGTGTCATGGGAAAACTAGCTCATGCATATATATGTATGTAAAGCTGTAACTGCTTCGTTTTTTTGTTGTACACACACATCCTACACTTCTGTATTTATTTTTTAGTGCGCGCCTGCATAACTAAACGAAGGTTTTGCCAAACCTTCTCTACGATAAGCAGTTTTGGCTGTGCGTTGATTACACTAGTTTACAAAAAAAAAAAGAAATTAAATTACCCAATTCTACTGAAACTATTTTTAAGTGTAGATTGGATTGGTGATCTTAAAAATCGATTTCAAAAAATTTTTCATGGCTACGTTTTTTAAATATGATTTTTTTTCATTTTTTCGGTAGGTGCACTTGTATTTTATGGCATATCTTGATTCATAATGGTCAGATGGTGTCAAGCAAGATATGAATCGAAAGGTTATTAAATTGTCAATAATAACTTAGAAGATTGTTTTCAAATCAGTTTAGGCGGTTGAATACAATGACCAAAAATATTTCAAAAAAAATCGATATTTGCTCGAAATTGCAAGAAATTTCATTTTTACTCGCCTAGGAAATATATATAATAAATCCAAAAAAATTAATTTTATTCTTTTGACTTTAGAATCGCACTTCTAAAACACCACTTTTTCAGCACTCCAGTGCTCACAGCTCCTGTATTTATTCTTGTATTTTGTACATCGATTTCTTATTTTCTTCGAAGAAGTGCGGTTTTTAAATAGCAAAATAAAAATAGTTTTTTTTTAATTTTTTAATATTTTTCCTCGGCGTTTGGAAACGAAATTTATTGTGTTTTCGAGCAAAAAACCGATTTTTTTGAAATATTTTTTATTATTGTATTCAAACTACTTAACCGATTTGAAAATAGTGTTCTGGGCGATTATTGACCATTCAATTACCTTTAGATTCATATCTTGCTTGACTCCATCTGAAAATTATGAATTAAAATATGGCATAGAATGTAAGTGCACCTACCGAAAAAATGAAAAAAATTCATATTTAAAAAACGTTGCCATGAAAAAATTTTTGAAATCGTTTTTTGAGATCACCAATCAACACTACACTTAAAAAATGTTCAGGAGAAATGGGTCTTTTTGGCTGTAAACTAGTGTTATCTGTTAGTCAGTCAGTCGGACCTACCGATTTATAAGTATAAAGGCCCATGTCAAATTTCAAATCAATCGGTCCATTAGAACTTGAGATATCATGTCAACCGTGCTGGAAAAAGTAGTTTCGAGAAAAACGCGTTTAAAGTTTAAGCAGCACTGTAAATTTACCCGATACGCCTTTACAAATGTGCGTATACTTGTAATTCTGTGTGTGTACTTAAATATAGGTACATTACGAAAATAAATTTAAGAAAATATATTTTTTTCAAAATTCTATATCAGAATTCCCCCTTAAATTCATTAAAGGCCAATTTATCATCTTCTAGAAAGCTTTATGTGTCAGATAAACTAACACTTTACACTGTCCTATGTTGGTTTATGTGACAGCTAATGCCATGTAGAAGATAAGAAATATGACCAAAGTATTTATTCCAGTAAAATTTAAAAAGCGATTTTAATCGATGTTTTTCTAAAAAATTTGGAAAAAAATCGATTTTGTGAACATTGATTTTTGGCCTCCTCTACTTAATACTGTACCCTGAATTTAGTAGCTGCTGTCGTTAAATTTAAGCACAATTTTTAAATACTGATGCGAATATTCATTAACTTTGCTAATTGCTTAGCACATCTCATTAATGATTCTTCTCTGTAATTGTTGTCCAAGCGTGTATTGTATAATATATTAAGCTGATCTTCCCTTCAAATCCCAATTTTCCAATTAAACTTTAGCTGGCAATCAATTTGAACGCTGAATGGCACAATTTTGTTTGTTGTAAAAAGTGTTGGTTACCAGCTTAGACAGACAGTTGGGCAGACAGACAGACAGACAGACGGTTGGAGGGTCCTTCTCACGTACGCCAAGGTCATGCAACAACAGCAAAATGGTGGGCCATGCTGGGCGTAACCTTTTGTTTGGCAACAACCACGGCATCACGGCATTGCCTTCATGTCTGTGACTGTGCCTGTGTGTGTATCTGTATGTGTGTGTGTGGTTTTTGTGTTTGTGACTGCGTGCGTATGCGAAATTCAGTTTTCAATGTCAGCAGCCCAATTTGACAACCTTCATGCCTGCACCCATTAATTGCCGTAAATTAAATTCCTCCAATTTCCTAGCATCACTCACCTTCGAAGGTCGATCAATTTGTCCCAGGAAAAATGTCAGCAGCGAAATAATCATAAAGTTGACGCCTCCGGCGAAATCCGTCAGCTTGTCCATGTGCAGCATGGAGTTAACTAAAAAGAAAAACAACTGCATGCTGCCAACGACAATGGCGCTTATGGCAAAATGATCATAATCCAGGATGTGAATGGGCATCGTGAAGCTCATCCAACAGGTTTCTGTTTAATTTTGCAAAAATATTTGACTTTCACATGGTGGCTCTAGCCCCACTCCGCTGGCCCTTGCCTGGCCCTTAAATGTTTGCATGCTGTTGGCCGCCAGCCAAGAAATGTTTCGCCTCCTCCACGTTGGGGTGCCGCTCGCTCCTTGCAGCACTTGTTGATTATTAATGTGATGATTGTTTATTTGGGGTCGCCTCTGTAAAGTGGTATAAATAATGCAATTTGTGAGTTTCATGGTTGTGGCAAAGTTATTTGCTAAATGAAAACTTAATTCAATTTGAGGTACTCAGTGAGACAGCCCGCTCATCATCTGCCACTACACTCTGTGCGTACGTGTCTGTGTGTGCTGTAAGTCAACAAATCGTTGGCAAAACTGAGAATAAAACTGCACCATCCTTCCCAATTGTTTATGTGTCACATACTTGAAAGCTATTAGTTTTGTAAGCTTTTGTTTGCTTTTTACGCTTGGTTGCGTTTTTATTTCTCCTTTGTTGTTATTATGACAACTTTATGGACTACACTTTAAGAATACAAATATGAGGAATTACTCCCAGGACGCTTGAAAGATGTGTGTGGAGAGAAAATTGTCGAAAAAGTCCTTGATAAAATACTTGCTGAATGGCAATACAAAGTGAGACACGTAGTTGAGGCTGTAAGCGGTTTACACAACAAACTTGACCTTACAAAATATTAAATAACTTTTACAATTTTACAGATATAAAGCTTTAATTTAACACACACAATCCAAGTACAAATTTTTAATAAAAAAAAGTTTTTGCTCAAAGAATTTTTTTTAACACGCGCAACTCAGCTAAAATTGGAGACCGCCTACCGCTTAAACAACCGAAAACGCAAAGGAAAATACATACATTAGGGTTAAAACGGACTAAATACTTTAAAATAGATGGGATACGCCAGGAAGACAATGTTCGGAGCCAATTACTCGGTGTTTGTTGTAAACGGCGCAGTAAGTATATTGTTTAAGAAAAAAAGGGATAAACTTACGGGTCAGTCTTATAGGAACATTATGATAAATTTGGCTAATCAACTCAGATGAGTCGATTTCATCGTTTTTGTATTACCCAAAGCATATTAAGAATGAAAGGTTAGTTAAGAAAAGTCTACTAGAGTTCGAATGTAAATCAACCTCAGAAATGTTCCGTGTTCCATAATCGGACGGACAAGAGAAGTGTAACGAATCTTGGTCTTGGTAATTAAAATCAATCTAAAATCTAGATTGCAAATCTCGTTTTCAAGAACCTTGCAATCTGATAAAAACAAGATTGAAAACCTTGAAATGAGCTTAGAAATCTTAAAAACAAGATTTATCATCTCGCAACTTATCAACCATCCTACAGTTTTCTGTAAAGCTCCAGTTGAAAATTTTTTTGATATATATAGATTTATTTTGCTTAATAAAAATTTAAAAAATTGTCAATTGTTAAACGCAGCATAAGAACTCAGTCTGCAAAAATCTCTGCTCTTATACTGCAACTGGTTGAGCCCAACATTTGACGATCGATGGTAAAGCGGTGGTGTCAGTTTTTCAGTGCGTAGAAGGTACTGAGTTCAAGTCCAAGTATCATCGGCGTATTAATAATTTAGAATTTATAAAAGTTTTTCAGAAAGAAGTAAATGTTAATAACTAAAACAAACACACCCCACTTTTTCATATTAAAAAATGAGATTGTTTCATCTTAAAGTCGAGTATAAACGATCTTAATTCAATATTGTTGGATTAAGATTTAAATTGAGAATATTATCTTTGGGTTAAAATAATCTCGTCTCTGTCGAATTCTGACACCGTTTCGTCTCGTTTCAAGATTATAACCTTGGCTTTAGATTGATGTTTTTCTCAGTGCATAGATCATTTACTATAATGCAGAGATAATGAATAAAAAAATTCCTGACTACGATTTTTTAATAATCGTAATAGTAACTTGAATATTACAAAATTCAATTACATTAACAATTACTTGAATATTTGTACCTGTAAAGTGTGATTATTGAGTAATTATGCTTGAAATGTTGAAGTATTTATGTGTTTACAATTAAAATTATCGAAGTAATTGTGAAAGTAATTAAATTTTGTAATATTCACTGAATAATCGTAATTCCAAGTTGAAATTGCGATTATTAAAAAATGGTAATCAGGAATTGTTTTCAATTATCTGAAAAATGGTAATGGTAATGGTAATTTAAGTTTACAGCTCTGCTATAATGGCCAAATTACCAATTCTGGTTTTACCCTTTAAACTGCTAGGACTTATGAAACTATCTTGGTTCCCGGACCTAAAATGGATCCAAAAGAGTTTCTATCGGAATATAAACGAATCAAATGACCTGAAATGTATCCAAAAGAGTTTCTATCCGAATACAAACGAATAAAATGATCGAAAACAAGTCCAAAAACGAACGGAAACGAATCATCAGTTTGTGACAGCAAAAATTTTAGTTTACGAAAGGCGGTTTCAAGACTTGGTTCAAGAAAGCTTTAAAACAAACACAGGAGATTGCCTAGAAACAGACAGGCGGACAAAGGACATGGCTACATTATGCATATATAATGTACATATTATATAATATATACTTTATGGGATCCGAGATGCTTCCAAACATATGTACAATTTTAAAATATCCTCTGCAAGTGTGTAAATATTGAAATAGTAAGTGTATACAAATATTAAAAGCAAACGCCATATTGAACGGTGTAAAAAGGATGACCTTACCCTGGTATCATTAGCTCAAAAATGTAATGTCTTTTACAAAGTAAGATTTCTATAGCTACAATATAACATATATGTAGTTGTATTTGGGAATTTTTAAAGGTTCGGTTTAGTGGCTTACAGAAAACTGGAACACACGGTTCGGTTCATTCATAATCATGACAATGATTAGACTTTTCGCATTAAATTTCAAATTTTAGTTCCCAAGACACATATACCGCCCTGTTCCCAATTTCGATTCGATTTTCGTGTAAACGTTTCTATATTGAGTTCAAATTTAATAAAGTTATATAAAAATGGCAAAAATGTTACTAGATTAGGGTTGAAAAAGCTCGAAATTGTTTGAGCAGCTGAAACTGAATACTCATTGCCAATGGGGCTTAATTCGAGAAAAAAGGACGATGGGACCTAGGAAACATAGATTTTCTTGTCACTTACATAAACGCTCGAAAAATCCGTCGGTGTCGCAGAACTTTAAGAGATTTCATTTTCTTTCACAAAAAATTCCAGAAAAGGTTTCATCTCTAAAAAATCGCAAAAAAATTTGCCTTATTTTAGTTAGGGGGTAATTTGATGTTCAAGTGATAATTATTGATTGTGTTATATGATTTACGATGCATTTTTAAATTATAATTCAAATTTATTGTTATTCATATCATATTCTCCAAAAAAAAAATGCGAAATTTAAAAATGTGAGTGGCGCACTCATGAAGTATAGTTTGCAAGCTGGCTGTCATATAGAGGAAGTCACAACCTGTAGATGGCGCCACCTGTTGCTTTTGACTAATATGAAAGTATTTGGTTGCTTTTGCGAATAATCATTAAAACGCAAATTTCAATGTTTTAATTAATTAAATAATTTATTAATTTGATGCAACCTATCTAGAAAAACAATGTTGTTTACTGTATAGACTTATACACTTTGTAAGATTTGATTTGTACTGACTGATTAAAAATTTCTCATCCCTTAACTTCTAAACTTATTTTAAGGATGTGTGTGTAGTCACATCCGTGAATGTAAATATAAAAATGCATTCGTGAGAGGAATACACATTGCCTCACACGATGCATATTAAGTGGTGGGAACCGGATGAACTGTTCAAATGGTGTTTCTAAACCTTGACAGCAACCGTAATTAAATTTAATGTTACAAATGGCATACATATTTTATGATGCTGAGTTATGATAGGCTGTGTGATGTGATTGCGATATCTAATGCTACATGTGGTTTGAAGTCTCGTCTCATGTTCATGATTGAACATTTACATTTCCAAAACTAATTTTACTTGTCAAAATTGTTTGGGTGGTGAATTTTTGCTAAATCTCCTAACAAAACACGCGAGACTTGAAACCAACCGAAAGAGATTTCTGGGATACCGAGAATTGGTTTTTGGGTTGGAATTTGGTTGGAAGAGATTTCCGTGACACCTCCGATAAAGTTAAGGAATTATACAACTTGAACTCGAAATTCAAACAAATCAAAATACTCAACAGTCTAAACTGGGACAGAATCTAAAACCGATCGGCAGAAATTAATAACTTTTTTGTCTTTGGCTTCAGACATGGCAAAATCAGTATTCGAGTAATTTCATTTCTGTCAATATTTTTCCAATCAATAAAATTAAATATAAAATCAATCGTTTCATAGGTTTTTGTGTACTCCGATTCCATTTCTGGGAATATTTTGCCGATCGGTGGAAAGGGGGCTGACTTACGGTGCGTGGAAGTTGGGTAAAATCTAAAAAATATGTAATTGGGTATCGTTTCATAAGCTGCCTTTACACTTGTCAAACATCTCTAAAGAGACTCTCTGACGATTGAGTAATACCAAAGTAAATAACTCTAAATATTTGGAAAATTTAGGCTTTTTTGATGTAATTAGACAGGTTCAATTTGATATGTTTCTATTTAGAGAATTTTAACAACCGACTATTTAGAGCAGCGATGCCCAGCCGTATGCTCTTTGGGTACGTTTTGTTATTGTAATTGCACCAAACATAGGAAATCAATGATCGTATACATGCAGGGCGCGAGGCATACAAAACGACACACACGCTAACGATTTCGTGTGTATGCGACGCGTAGAACAAAAACCGGTTTTGTTCTCTTCTTTGATTGGTGTTTGCGAGCGCAAGCAAACTGACCAACAACAATTTCATTATTGGTATTGGTGCTTATCTTTGTGAGTATTGGGGAGTGCTCTGTCGAATGCTGCTTTTGGGCATGCCGGATTTAGAGATATAAGATAAGTGAAAGGGCAGCTATAGGTTATCGGGTGCTCCGATTTCCTTTCTTGCAATATCTATTTTTGTTTTAATTATTTCAACAATATTTTGTGGCTTTATGCAAACTTGTTAATAAAATTAACCGAGCTGAAGGGTGAATGCTTACATTCACGGTCTTTAAAAGATATAGGTCTTGTCATACACCAGACTTATGACTCTCACCATTCGCTGACTCTGCTAACCTAACATACTGTTAATGCTCTGTTAATTAATATTTGATATGCTTTTCTTAATGAGTAAATGGTATCACAAAGTCTAGCAGAAATGACTTTCAGTGCATGCATAAATGCTTTTAATTTAATTACCAGTGAGGAGGAAAATCAGCTTAAAAACCCACAGATGTTTCCCCAGAGAAAAAGTTTTTATTTTGTGGGGGCGATTGGTAAAACCGCCAATTTATTTTAATTTTTAATGACATTTTGAACGTTTCCCCATAGTACAGTAAATGCGGCACGTTTGACACCGCCCACATAGTCGAGTATAAATATAGAATTGGATCAATTGTAGAATATTATTGTTTGTTGTTATTTGATCCTCTAAAGAAAATTCCATTCTCGTTAGCCCCCGCGGTGCCTCAATAAGTATGCTATACTTTTTTCTATTCCATGTAACTAAAGCTTAGCATCAGCGTTTCTCATTCATTAAAGTAACACCCGCGGCGTGTTCAAGGCTTAGAAACAAAAGCAACAAAAACGTGTTAAGCTTATGCCCCGTGTCTTTCACTCGCACACACACAGACACACGGACTTGTACTTGTATGTAGTCCATCAGCTGTAAGGCAGCTACTGCTATTGCCACTTGGCTTGTTTTTCCAACGGACACGGAACGGCATCGTTGGTAAAGCTGCTTTGCTTTTTTTGTGTCTCCGGTATGGGTACCAGTCCGGGTTATTTGTTGCCGCAAGACATTGACTAGGTGTCTGCCAGGCTGTCACTCACACAGCCACCGCAAGTCAGTGCAACTGTGTGTGTGGTGGAACACAAATTTGCATACAAAGTTGCCAACGTGCTCACCTTACAACTCACCCCGCTGCCGTCGCATAGTTTCGCCCAACAACTTGTGTACCCACTCTTAAACACATTTTCGCGTGCTTGGCATTCTCTGCTTTGTCGCCACCTCTTAGCGTGCATTTTATGGGCATTAAGGAATGTGAACCCTTAAATATGAATGAGAAGATAATATAGATTTTTGACTAAATTTCTTAAGTTGCCACTCGTGTGCTTACATGTGTTTAACGCACACGAACCAATTGAATTTAATGCCCTTAAACCCAAACACGTTCTTCGACCCCTTGAGAATTCACCCTTTGGCAAGCGCGACAACAATTTATCGGTGGATTTGCTGTGTGCTGTTGGCACTGCAATGGTTGCATGTAATACAAATTTACTTCGGTTCAACGGTGCGTATGATTAACTCTATAGCGACAAAACACTGGAACACTCTTGCAGAGTAGTTGAGCCAATATCAAACCAATTTGCAACGGAACGTTGTCAATTTGTTTTAAGTTTAAGCACTTAGAAGGGTTTCGCCCCCCTCCCTCTAATCTATGCTAATTGACCAGGGTTGACTGTCGTCGTCGTCGTTGTTATTGTTATTGTTATAACCATTGATGCGCCATTGGCCAATTAGGCTTGGTCGGTTGCGTTTCTATAAGTGTTGATTTCAATATTGATTGTTTGGTTTATGTCGTTGGCCAAACTGACGACGTTCGAGTAATTAACGTGGTCGAAGGATTTATAGCTTTGAGAAAATTGACCAAATTAGTGAATTGGTCTACTTTTGGAATTTATATAGGTATAAAAGCAAAATAGCTTAGAATTATTTTAAGAGACATAAAACAATATACATGCATTGATACAAGTTAATTAAATACAAGTTGCTTTGGTGAAAGCCTCTGAAATCTCTAGAGATTTTTGTATAAAAGTTTGAGTTTCGAATGTTTGAATGAATATGTGAAGTTACACAGCTGATTGGACACTTTTGATTTGCATTTTTTAATCAAAGTTTCTTTGCCATAAAAAAGAAGCTTGCTGTCGTGTTTTTTTCTTTACGTTATGGTCAGATTTCTGGATTTAATAATCTCATAAACAACACCAAAATGGACGCTTACTTTGACTAATCACAATCGAAGGGCGAAGCCAGTATTTAAATTCTCCTTCCGTTCTCTAAACCCTCCTTTGACAACGCCCTAGACACAATCAGCTGCATAATTCAATGTCGTATCAATGGAAAATCTAGCTTTTTAGCAAAAAAAGATGTATTTGCCCTGGTGGTAACTGTTCATTCGAATGTACGTTCATCTCTAATGAGAAAGTACACAGAAAGAATCAAAGCGCTCAAAACAATCAATGAATGCTCTCGTGAACCAGACCGTGGAACAATGCTATGCGGCATCAATCTCATTTAAATCAGAAATGCCTGAATAAATTGAATTTATGCAAAAAAATTCGAAACAGTATTATTGTAAACAAGGATTGTTTCGGCTTTCGGGTTTTTATTTACACTCTATTTACACAGCTTTATCACTTACACACGGTTTACTATTTACAATGTCTCTAAACGGGCTTGTTTCTATACGGGTTGTCTCTAAACCAGTGGTGTCCAAACTCACACAATCAAACATTGCGCTTGTGTGCTTAGCATCGAAACATAAAGTAGACGTCACAACAAACAAATGCCACTAACAAATTCCGCGAGAAGTAAATCAGAAAGCCGAACACGCGCATCGTAAGAGAGCAAGCCGCCGAGCGTGCTTTTTATAGACCACGGCTGCGACGCCGGCAGAATTATAAGTTCTTATCCCATGGGATAGGCTTTTGGCGTTTTGGACACCACTGCTCTAAACCAAGTCTGCAAACCGGTCCTGAACCGAACCCCAAAAAACCGGTACGATTCGGGTTTTTTGGGTCCGTTAAACTGTACCATGAGCCGAACCTTTCAATTTTTTAAGCTCCCTTAACCAGAATCGAACAGCCTGTATACAAAAAAGGTTCGGTTCAAACAATCATTTAAGTTAATTTCTTAAGATCTTTAATTACAAAAATCTACAATATTAGACTTTTTCCAGTATATTGAAGGGTTGGTGGTGAATTTAGATGATTTTTGTGAGCTGAACACGAATCTGTTTTCAGAAATGGTCCGTACTGTCGAGTTTTTAGTAATTTGAGCTTAAAATTGCAAAAAATGTCTATTTTAACCCTTTTTAGACGCGTTTTGTGGGGAAACTATACTTTTTTTAAAATAATCGTAAATAACTATTTCTTAACTTTTAATAAACTATCCCAAACATTTGTACGATTTTTTTCATTGAAGATATTTTGCATGGCATAGCTTTGGGCAGGAGGCAATTTTGGTTTTTTATTATATGTATTCAAAATGGGATACCTTCGCTAAAAATAATCGTAGAATTCATTGGAATAGTATATTTCAAAGTTAAGAAATAATAACTTACGATAATATCAAAAAAATGCAAAACAAATGTATAGGTTCTCCACAAAACGCGTCTAAAAAGGGTACAAAAATCCATTTTTTCAACTTTAAGCACACATTACTAAAAATCTCAACGTGATGGACTACTTCTAAAAACAGATTCGTGTTCAGCACACAAAAATCATCTAAATTTACCTCCAACCCTTTAATATACTGGAAAAGATTAGAGATCAATTTCATGTTCGATAAAAAAAAAGAAGGTTAACTGCCTTCAGGTACAGACTATATGACAGTCGGGCCGATTTTCTTACTTGTTTAGTGTAGTCGAGCTCGAAAATCGGTAAATTTTATGGATAAGTAAAGGAAAAGCTGGATCAATTTGATTAAAGGGACTAACAGTCAAATTTGAATATATTATGTATAAAATTTTTTTTATTTTGTTTGTCTTTTGGTCAATAAATATAAGAAGTAAGTGAGCGAAAGGCGAAGCAAATCAAAAATTATTTTTTGAAAATTCTTGAAAGTACCACTTCATTCTGCACTCAATTGCTCACAGATACTGTATTTGGGTATAGATTTTGTTCATCTACACAGAAGGAAAAAACCGAGAACATTGGACTCAAAATGAGCACAAACGTTACTAAAAACCAAGGCTACAAACCGGTCCGGAACCGAACCCCTGAGAACCGGCTCGGTTCGGGTTTTTTGGGGCTCTCGAACCTAAACCCGAACTGGACCACTTTATTGAAAAATGAGGTTCGGTTCACCAATTCAATTAATTTATTCACCGATACATCCAGCGAAATATTGGAAATTTCTGGAGATTTAACTATAAACGCATTTCTAACTAAGCGTGAATGATTTTTGATGTAGTGACAAAATAAAGTTTGATATTGATGATAGATTATACGGAAGAAACCGTTTGACCATATGATGAATCAACTTGTCTTTGAACGGACGGTATAGAACACAATTACTACCAAGTTTTCACGCGGAGCAATCGTTCTTAAATCTTAAGAAAATCATTGTTTATTACAATCTAAGTGCCCCGACAAACATTCTTCTGCTATGAGTTCAGTACCAGTATTGGCTGCAGTATTCTAAGACATGAGATTTCATATTTTGCTTGCGAAAAATAGTTGCAAAAGCAACTGACTCAACGTCTGATTGTGAAGAAGAGAAGCTTATGAAAGCCATAAGCAAATATCAAATATAAAAGCTGTGAATTATGTTATAGATTTCTTTGGAAATTGTCAAAGAGCACATACATTGACAAATGTTTTAAAATTTTGGAAAGGTCATAAAAACGAAGACATAAAAATTATTGCCTTTACTATACTAGCAGCTCCAGCAACTCAGTTATCAGTTGAACGAGCATTTTCAAGACTTAAGTTTTTCTTTCTGATTTAAGCGCTAGTATAGATGAATAGCTCCTGAAAGATATAATGCTTAAACTAAGCAGTTCCTGAAAATTGTTAATGTCATGATGGATTTGATAATAACAATAACTTAAGTATTGAATATAATGATTAAGTATATGAATAGTATATAAATTTCATTATCTACGTAGAATTAATAAATCGAAAGTCAAACTATTATTTTTTGTTCAAGCGAAACAAGGTTCGAACCAAAACCTTGGGTTCAGAGGATCCAGGAACCGTTCCGCAACCGAATCTTGGACTTTACAATGAGTTCGAACCCCCGGACCGAACCTTCTGCAGAATATTAGAGGTTTGCAGCCTTGCTAAAAACAATGCATGAACGGTATTTCTCAGTTGTAGCACAATGTTCTCACATCAAGAACAATTTATTGTGAACGCAAAAACTGAATTTGCTTTGATTTGGTTCCGTTTTTAAGAATTGATTTGCTATAATATTGTTCCGTTTTCAAGAACATTTTATACTCCACTGCTAAAAAAAATTTGATTGATTTTGGATCGATCAGGTGTGGAGCGGATTCCTCACGTTTTGAGGGCTTCTCGGAAGAATAGGGAATGGGACATAATCTTATTGGATTGGAAGGGAAGGGAGATTGCGGCAACTTAATATTTACAAGCGCTGGATAATAGTGCCTGCTGCTTCTACCACCCATATTTCCATATAGGATCAGAGGGGACACCGCTTGTACAACAAACTTCAACGACCCACTATCTTTACCCAACTTGTTTCATTTAAGTCTTTTAGAAAAACACAGAAAAATTTGTTCGGGCTTGACTGGAAGTTGAGCCCGGTACCTTCTGCACTTAACGAACAACGTACGCGCTAGCTCATTCGTCCGTTGCACACTTTTGCAGACTCACATCTAGAGGGTTACTTATACTTGGTTGGGCTGACAAGAAGTTGAGTTTGAAAAAAAACAAGAGAGAGATAAAAAAGACAGCTCTCTCTGCCGGAAATCGGTTTTGGTGTTGATTAAAGCAAATATTATCCGATTGAAAACATCTTTACTCATTCCAGGAACATTTGAAACATTTGTCTTCAAGAATTTCGACAACATCTTGTTCTTATTTTAAGTTGAAGGCAATTTATTTTCTGAACAGGGTTTTTCCCCCTACCAGAAAAATTTAAAAAAATTCAAAAAAAAGTTTTTAATTGATTTTTGAGTTAAGCATTCCAAACTTTAATTTTAAAAATAACATTTTTTCATTTTTGAAAACTAATCATAATCGGATGACTGTACTAAACAGCTGTCACTTTGCGGGAGATTTACGATGTTTGAAAACTTAAACAACCGGTCACCTTCACCAACTATTCGCTTCAGCTGTAAAGTAAAGTAGCCATGAAAATGCTTTTCCAACAGTGTAGTTCGGAAACGACTCGGATTTGGCTTTCTTGGCAGTACAAGCCAAATATTTGAATTCAAAAAATTAGCCTGGTACTGTTTATTGAAAAAAAATTGTAAACTAAATAATTAACCTTTAAGATCAACTGTTAAAACATCACAGCAAACGGTTCAAAAGCATTCTTGAGTGCCTTAAAATTGTAAAATTGAAATCATTTAAGCATTTTCCCATATCCCCTTTTCATAGAAACCTTGAATTCAAGCACTTAAATCAATCAATTTTTATCCCCAATCAAACCGATTAATTTTTTCCCCCCACTTATCACACGCTAATCTACCTACATCTGAGTTGATGGCACAGAAATTGTTTTTTTATGCACAAATAAAACGGAAATACGTTAAATTGAAATATGCACAACGTGCAATTCATTGAAAACAATTCAATGGAAACGAAATTCATTTTAAATTGCCTCATAAATTATCCATTATGATGTGACAAAGTTGCAAGCTGAACTTTCCATTTATTTTTTCAAGGTATAAATGTAAGTTAAAGCCCCCTGGCTAAGGCGTGGGAACTGGCCATCCCACATCCTTGAACTTGTCTAGTGTTGAAAGTGCCTGGGCCATTTATTTACGCAGTCAAGGTGTTTCGTTATGCCAACAGTAAGTGGATCTCATGAGTGGGTGTAGTTGGTGTTGTTTGGTGGCGAAAGTATTGACGTTTGTTACAATTGAATTTTTCCACTGGATGCGGACTGGGTCTATTTTGGTAGGCAAGCTAAGCGCTGGTGGGCTTAGTTTTCGATTGAAAGGTAAACAAAAGTTTTTGGGAGTTGTGGGAGACATGTGGAAAACTGTGGAAACAACTTAAAGTTAATCAAAAACTCTAGAAAATCGTTCGTTATATCTGGCATTTAGTTCAAAATTGATTCAACCCAATAAAGTATGCAACAAAAAATTCAAATTTTATAGAATAAGATTTTGTATGGTTTTTAATTAAGTCAAATACTGTTGCAACCTAAAACTAAGTTCAATTCGATAATTAAGAATTTTTAAATTACAAAAATTACAAAAATTCTTAAATATTTTTGAGACTTTTCTATTTCAATGATAAGCTATATACATAGTCACAAAAAAAACAGGCTTACGCACACGGACACCCTGGCCAAACCTTATGTATCTACATATATATATATGTTTATTTATACACACAAGCATTAGAGCTTGCTTTGCTGCTCTTTCGCTGCTTTGGCCCAAGTTGAAAGTCAAGTAAGTTGGACACGCGCTTAGTTTTATAATTTCTTACTGAAGGTCTTCCTTCTCTCACACTCACTCACACACACACACACACACACGTACGCTTACTTTTACACATGGCTGTTACAAGCTTTTAAGGCTACTAAACAACTAACGCACATTTCCGTTTCCGTTTATTTCATACAAAATGGCCAAAAGTAGCTGCCATTGATGACTATTACTGATGGTTTGTTGTTGTTGTTGTTGCTGCTGCGGTACTTCTCCCTGCCTGGCCGTGGCGTGTGAGCTTCAGCTTAATTTATTCTGTGATTGCTTTGCAGCCCAGCATCTAGTACGAGGCGAAAAACAAAACACTTTTTTAGGCTGCAGTGCGGAAACCCAATGGAAAAGCACAACCGATGCAACAGACGTTCTCCAGTTAACTGAAATGAAAGTGAAATGGCTGAAATGGATGGCCCAAGGCAAGGTATACTTAACGAGGTAGCCACACTCGCTCTCTCGCTCCCTTTGCTTCCTTCTTAAATGTCGTTTGAGAATTTTCGTATTTTTGCTATGCCTCCAAAGTGCTCTATATGCAAGAATTATGTATCTATGTATTATTATGTGTTTCTTTTGTTATATTTATTTGAGTATGCTGGGCTTAGTTACAGCAGTAAACTCGCATATGTACATATATCTTGCATGCACGTACAAACTTCTTTGTTTTGACTCAAGCGAGTACAGAAATTCATTACTCTCTTGCTCTCGCTCTCTTTTGTATTTTTATAAGAAGCTGTGAGAGAGCGAGTGCGGCTACCTCGTTAAGTATACCTTGGGATGGCCCTTCTCAAGCAGTGTGCTACACTGCTTGCATTCATATATAGTGTGGCGGCAATTCTAAACTGTTTGAAAGTATGCTGCAAAATATAAGCTAAATATATAAAATTCATAAATTATTAATTAATTAATGTAATTAATGCTTTACGATTTCTGAAATTTTAATAAAGCCAATTAATCTCCAGCCAAGCCAAGTCAATTTTGTAAGAATCTCTACTTTTGAGCAGCCAGTGTTGCCAGCTGTTGAAGTCTAAAAGTAGATAAATTGACGGTTAAATATAGCTAAAAATAAAAAATAGCTATAAAAGATAGATAAAAAGATCTCTGCTTAAATATTGGTTTATTTCTACTGTGAGGATGCGTAAAATACGCCCTCTCATTTTTTTTAGTTACTCACCATAGTACGTAAGTTAGTTGGTATAAGATAGCCAGGGAGGCCAATGAAACCAGAGTTCCTTATAGTAGCATATAATCATAGTATATAGGTTTATAGGTATAAGATAGTCAGGAAGGCCAATGAAATCAGAAGTTCTTATAGTCATAGTACCATATAATTATAGTATTTAAGTTATATTTTCATAGTATATAAGTGGATAGTTAAAGCCGTAAAACGGCCTGTAAAGTTTAGGGCAGTGCCTCTATGGTTTCGTCGCTAGAATTAAAACGAAGTCAGAATTTGGGCCCAATTTGGAATCTAAATAACTGCGACTTACTCAAAGAAATCCTCTGCCCCGATGGCCTCCTCGGCATCATCTTTGGTGCGTGGCCCAAGGCCATTTCATGGCCAATTGCGAATGGACATCAGCATTTTTATCGAAATAGGGATTCTGAGTCTTCACTATGGTCTTCACGTTGTCCAAATCAACGTCCCAACGGTATAGTTTCTCCTCGTGCATCTTGAGAATGTCCGCACTGAATGGGGTTTGGCGTTCTGTTTGCTCAGGGAAATGTCATATTTGGCACGCTCTCGAGTTTCAGGACTGCAAATTTGTAAGAGAATAAGTTCAGGAAAAGGATTAGCAATTAACTTAAATATGCACGCATGAAACGCTTAAAGTAGAGGATGTCCATATAATCGCCTTTGCCATAAATTATCTCCGTCAGTAGCAAACGGAAATGAACACGAAATTCTTCCGATGTAAGTCTGCTGCCCCATACGCCAGAAATATATCCGAGAGCGGTACATGCATGTGGGGCAGTCAATTGTTTGTCCAGGGTACGCCAAACCGTTCCGCCAGTGGCTGCACCGACACCTCCCTGTGTCCCCAATGTTGCCACACTATGTGTCAAGATTTTAATACTTACATTTTAACCCACTCCCTCAACTCCTCTTTTTGGCGTTCCTCAGGGAAGTGCCTTGACACATAGTGTGGTACTCTCGTGTCTATACTGTGTCTTCTGGCCTTTTTTCGGGGACACTGGAAGTTGTCGGTGCAGCATTTCCGTTTAATAAAATATCGAAAATGGCGGAACGGTTTGGCGCACCCTGGACAAACTATTGACTGCTCAGATCCAATATGGCTATTCATATACCGCTCATTTGTTCTGGTGGTGGCGGTGTTTGTAGTGGTTCTGGTGGTGGCGGTGTTTGTTGTGGTGGTTGCTGTGTATCTTGTGGTGCAGGCGTGGGTGGTTGTGCAGGCGTGTGTGGTTGTGCAGGGTTGGAATGAGGATATGGGTTGGGATGAGGATATGGATATGGATATGGTGGCTGGGTATATGGAAATGGGGGCTGGGTATATGGATATAGGGGCTGGGATGGCTGGGTATAAGGATATGGGGGCTGCAAAACCTGGAGGCCTGGCTGGAACATTGTCGGCTGGACGGCTGGCTGGGACATCGTTCACAATAATTTACAATAATAAATATAACACGGCGCCAAAAAAAATTCCGGGCGAAAAATAACGGCACACACACCGGCCGAAAGTCTGCTCTATTGGCGCAGACGAAAAATAACGGCGCAGGCGTGCATCCCGCTCGCACTACTGGTGCAGCACAGTGGTCCAGAATCACTTTGCCTTGTACAAAATTCTGTAACTTTTAAACCGCTCAAAATTTAGAATTAATTCACCTGAAATCCACAAAAATTAGTGGAGAGTGCCAAATTTTTATCAAACTTATTTTTTTAGTTGTTTTTTGATTTCTACCAAGTTTCGTGCAAATCGGACATTGTTTAGATATAGCTCCCATGCAAAATCAATATTTTTTCATAGAAATAGAAAGAGTATATAAGGTTGTACGTAATTTTTTATGTTGTTTCCAAATTTCTACCAAGTTTCCAGCCAATCGGACATGATTCAGATATAGCTTCCATACAAAATTAATATTTTTTTATGCATTTAATATCATAAATTCGCGATTAATTGTTGTTTATTTAAATTATTATATTTAACTGAATTAATTGGCTTTTAAAATACATGAAAGATACATATCAGTCGTTTTTTAATCAATAGATCCTCTGCTTTCAAATCCGTGTCAATGAAATCCGATTTACACATATAGGTCAGATGAAGATAAAATCTTCATTTGTGGCATATCTCGAAATTTTTCTGGTGTTATGTTCCCTATAAAGTCTATAATCTTCTTCAGGCAGCTGTCCTAGTGGAAATAGATATATTAGACTATAAAATAAGCAAATAAATTTTTTAAAGACTTTTGAAGACAACTTTGCCAGTCTCGGAAAGTTTAAATATTTGTGTAAAATAGGTACCTGCGGAAAAAGCCAAACTTGACTAAGTTTAGTTATTTAAACTGCCGATTTATCTAAAAACAAGTTTAACTTTTCAACAAAAATGAAATTAGGGTTTTTGTCCAAGGCGGGACGCGGCTGGACCACTGTGCGCAGGCGAAAAATATTCTCCTCTCTGTCTCGCTCTCTCCCAAAGGTATGAGGGAGATGGAGAGAACGTAGACTACTTATCTCTCATTTGCGGCAAACAAAATTCCCGAACAAAATGCTCTTTTCCCGAGCGTGCTACAATTAAAGTCTTTTGTCAGAATTAGCTATAAAACCACCAAAAACACTTTATTCAAAATAGCTAGAATTCCAGGTTCTGGTAAAACTGAATGGTTTCCAGCTATCGACCTTATAAAATAGCCAGATCTTGTTGGGACAATAGCTAAATTGTCAACACTGGCCCTGGCAGCTCACATTTCCAGCCAGTGTTGTAAAACGTAGGCTTTTTTGGTGTTTTTGGTACATTTACCAGCTGGTTAGGCAATTTGAGGATATAATTTTGTAATAAAAACGGTCCTGCCGTTGAAGTTGGCGGCTGCGTAATTGCGCAAGCTTGTGAGTGGGAACTGGATTTTGGTTAGGAAGCATGGCATTGGCCCTACGTTTAGGGAGGTTGGCTTACGGAACAGGTTGGTCCCAAGAGCACCGGCGATTGCTACAGTTGTATACCAGCTGCTCGAAGGCCAGGTGAGACCTCCACACTTGTAGGTTATCAATCGTCATTAAAAACCCATTAACCTCTTACAGCGATAACATACAAAAATCCAGCTATGGCACACAACCACCATCTGGGAAGACTATGTCCACGCCAACTGGTACACCACCGCAGATCAAACGAAATGTGGCCGCCGAGATAACCAGCGTGGGCAAAGTCATCTATGAGACTGGCTGGGATGCGAATAAACCCAAAGATGTGCCAATCACCAGGGAACAGAGTACCTCTCCGCCACCCAAACCAACTGAAAAGCAAAAGACCAAAGAGCAGCAGTCGCCGGACCCACAAAGGTCCAAACGTGAGCAGATGCGGGACAATATGCAGGATTACATATTTATGCGCTACTTTAACTATGTGAAGAACTATGACAAGGTGCTGGAGAAGAACTTTCCCAAGGCCATGCAGCTGTATCGCATCTTTTTTGATGGCGTAAAGGATTTCTTTGGGGATATGAAACGTTTTTTGAAAATTGCACGCATAGCCAATGATTCACCGCAGGGCATAAGGGCATTGAATCGTCAGGAGCTGGAGCTGTATATGCAAATGCCCAGGGATATGATGAAGGTGGCACCGGCACTAATTGGTTGCTCTTTGCCCATGGTGGGCTATGCCTTCTTTCCTCTGGTGTAAGCAGATCTGCGTTGACAAGGTGTTAATTGAGTTAATCATTTTGCCATTTGTTACAGCTTTTGGTATCCGCGCACTTTTCTGACGCCCCACTTCTGGACTTTGCAGCAGCGTGCAGACTTTCAGACCTTCTACATGAAACGTCGGTTGCTGTGTAACAAATCCGTGTTCCGTTGCCTGCAGGCCAAACTGAAGTCCATGTCAGGCCATCATAAACATGCCGAATTCGCCAGCATTTTGGGTCAATTGGGCAGTGGAACTCATCCCACGCCAGAGGCTTTGATAGCTGTAAAGGATATATTCGCCGAGGGTCCCTACTCCCTGCTGGGCATGTCACGCAAACATGTGGTAAGTTTCCAAACCCAAACTTCGATTTTAAATGAACTAAATTCGCCTTCTTTTGCAGAAATGTTTGATCAAGCTACATGGCCTGCCGCACAGCATCTTTAAGCGTCATCGTCTACACGAACATGCCTTTCTGGTACACTATATGGATCAGGCCATCACCCGAGAGGGCGGTGTTCACAATCTAAGTCTCGATGCTTTACGCTACTCCTGCTATCTGCGTGGCCTGAATCCCGTCAATCTCAGCAACGAGCAAATGATCGAATGGCTACGCAATTGGGTCAAAGTATCCACGTCCATACAGGGCGAACATATCACTTTGTTCCTACACCTGCCCATACTGTTGGGCTACAACCATCCCAACAACTGGAAAACGATTTACTGCAAGAGCGAGGCTTAAGCAGGTGTTTTTGGAAGAGGCAATAGTTGGCAAATCTAATTTGCTTTAAAGATTGGACTGTTTTTTTTTTCTGATAGCAAATAAACGAGAAAAAAAAAACGTTGAGAAACGTAGTTACTTTTGGAATTCCACTCAGTCAAGGCATAAATAATGTTAAATAATTGAAAATGTTGCGCAGAACTCAAGGCCACTTAAGCAGATTCGACAAGGAAGTTGTGATCCAATAACACCAAAAGCACTGGCAGCTATGAAGAAATGCTTTATTGCCTCACCGTCTATCGCTGCCTCATAAATACGATTGTGCTTACTTTGGGTCTAGTCATATTGATTTTACGTATGTTAGCCTGAGACCATGAAGAGCTGCATTTCTGTACGGATCTCGAATCTGCTTTTAAACACATTGATGAGTTTTATTAAATTATTTATTATTACAAAATGGATAAGAAGAGTAATGCTTAAATTATAGTAAAACTATGTAAATGTAAAGACTAGATAAGTCCAAAATTAACTTAGTTACGGTCATGGCAATACACTTACTGCATTGGTTATTCCTCTTGGGGGGAGCAGAAATGTATATGCATGTCTGGAAGCAAGCAATAGGGTACTGATGATGCTAGCACCACTTCATCACACCATTGATCTGAAGTAGAAAGCAAACATTGCACCCTGGAACAGAATTAGAAAGTGACTGGCATTAACCTCTGAGGTCTAAAATGTACTGTGTTGAAGGTTTCATGAACGTTGTTCTGCAGGCAAGGAACTCAAAGTCCAGCATGGTTGCGATACCAGCAAGGAGGCTGGCCTGGTACATTGAAGTTTATTTTGGCTAACAAAGTAGGACAGTCAATGCGACCTACTAAAAGGTCATTCAAAAACAATAATGACGAAATTGTTCTTCGATCTTCTAAAGTTGAGAGATGCACCAGGGCACATCTACTAAAATATGGCGGCAAAGGATTAGTAGCGCATATTTTAGGAAGTTTTTCTGTACCCTTTCAAGGCTCTTTATATGAACTGCACTAGAGGTATTCATATAAATGATGCCTACTCCAACTTGGAACGCACAAATGCTGAGTAAAGACAGAGTAAAAGACAAACATTATTAAATGAAAATTAGTTCTTAGCCCAGTGTTAAACAACATGCAAGCTGCATTACAGCAATTTTAAATGTGACTGAAGACATTCGAAGGCAACTCGATAACAGCCAGGTGACATTTCTCACATTACTAGATTTTAGTAAGGCTTTCGATACAGTACAACACGACATATAATGCACAAAATTCAGCAAGTTTTTCAACTTTACTGACACTGCCATCAAACTGGTATCTTCGTACTTACTTGTGTGGTACAAGACAAACAGTATTCACCCACGAAGAAATGTCTACATTTTTGCCTGTCAAATGCTGTGTACCTCAGGGCTCAATTCTTGGTCATCTTCTGTTTTCGATGTATATTAACGATCTCCCTGTCTCATTGTCAAACTGTAATGTCCACATGTATGCTGATGATGTCCAAATGTATGTTAGTTGTCCACTAGGAAGTAATTTATGTAACAGTGAACTGTCTAAAGTCAGTAAATGGGCTCAATGTAATGGACTTTCTCTGAATCCGTCTAAATGTAAGTGTATCGTTATTTATAAAAAACTGCTGAGCACTGAATCACTATCAAATTTAATGCTAAGTAGTACACCAATCCAATATGTAGAGCAAGTGATCAATCTTGGCATAACAATTAATAAGACTCTTTCCTGGAGTGACCATGTTATTAAAGCCACTGGAAAAACATTTGGACAAATTAGGCAACTTTCACTGACTCAGCAGTTTTTACCAACTGAAATCAGACTAGCAATAGCAAAAACTTACCTGACACCCTCGCTGTGCTATGGAATATAAATATTTGGAAATTGTGATTTTGCTTCTCAGCAGAAACTTACAGTAGCATATAATAATATCGCCAGATTCGTCAGATGTACAATGTTGGAAGAAGAGAATATATGCTCAAGTTATATGTATGTATATATGTATGTATATAAGTATATATGCAAGTTCCGCCAAACAAATTTATCAACTAAATTTTAAATCTTGAACCGATTTTAAAAATCTAATGCTTTTGCAACGAATTATTTTTACAAAGGAGCCAAGCTACTTATTTGACAAATTATGTTTCAGCTCAGAACTAAAAATATCAATAACATACGTTAATTTATGCTCAGAACGCCAATACTTCGTACATACTGTTCGTTTGTGGAACCAATTACCCCCTCAATTAAAGGCAGTTAGTAGCGCAGCGCAATTTAGGGACAAGCTTAGACAGTTCTTATTGTTAAACAATTAATTAATTAAAATATAAAACAATTTTAAAATTTTTCGATTCGCCTATAGCAGATGTAGTAATAATGTAACTTTAGATTTAATTAGGTTAATACTCTCTTTTCCATGTTTGTGATTTTCTCTCTAGTGACTAGTGCATTAATTCATAAGGTTTCCCTTGTCGCACTAGGATGTAAGAATAAATAAATAAATGTCTTTGTTTTTCAAAATATTCTCCATGAAATTGTACTTATGTACTTTTGCATTCGCTTAAAATCATTATCGAAGCACTTTTTCCACTCCGATTGATGCACGGCGTAGAAAAAGGTTCACAACGCCGTTTTTTATACACTTGAAAAGTGTATTATAATTTTGCCCAGGAGTTTGCAACGCATAGAAGTAATTATCTCCGACCACATAAAGTATATATATTCTTGATCAGCATGACGAGCTAAGACTATTGAGCTTTGTCCGTCCGTCCGTCTGTTTCTACGCAAACTAGTCTCTCAGTTTTAAAGCTATCGGAATGAAATTTGCACAGAATCTTCTTTTTACTGCACGCTGCTAATATGTCGGAACCGACCGGATCTGATGACTATATCGTATATCTGCCATAGGAACCATCGGTCAAAAAATGGGTCATAGTGAGAAAAACATTTTTGTTTTCAACGTTACCGGCCGTAAACTCAGCTATTATTAATATAATATGCTTTCAAACAGATTTGCAAATTTTGGTCAAGATCGGATGACTATATCTTATAGCTGCCATAGGACTGATCGGTCGGAAAATGGGTCTTAGTGAAAAGAATTTTTTGTTTTCAAGTAAATCGTTCTTAAAGTCGGTGATTCTTAATATTAAACGCTTTCAAACTAATTTGAAAAAGTTGATCGACATCGGGTGACTATATCTTATGGTTGCCATAGGACCGATCGGTCGGAAAATGAATCTTAGTGAGAAAAACTTTTCTGTTTTAAATTTTATTTTTCTTAAACATAACATAATTTGATATGTTTTTAAAAAGATTCCTCGAAATTTGGTCGAAATCAGATGTTTATCTGTCGGAAAATGGGTTTTAGTTAAAATTATTCTTGATTTTTATGTAAGCGTTCTTAAGCTCTGACATTTCAAAAACAGCATTTGCAAGGGTATAAAAACTTCGGCACAGACGAAGTTAGCTTGGCCTTCTCATTTTATTTATATTTTAATTTTTATTGTTGAAAAACATATATTGTACAATTTCCTTAGGCACTTGGCTGCATTTGGTGCCACACATCAAATTTAGTTAAATTATTAAAAAAAAAATTTTAGCCCTTTAATCAGATGAGATAAAAATTTAGTTGGTCACTATATATTTTATATATGTAAATAGGACTGCCGTTCAAAAGCAATCAGATTTCCAACTGTTCAAAATTGTTTCTATTCTTGTGAAATATCGTGCCGAACTAAATTTTTATCTCGTCTGAGTATAGGTTTTTAATTTTGACCGATCATTTGCCAGCTATAAGATATAGTAGTCTGATTTTAATCAAATTTGGTCAAAACCTTAAGTACATAGTTCCATTTCTGGTGAGTTTTGCTAAAAATATCTTCAGAAATGAACAAGTTTAAGAAAAGTTATGAACAAAAATAATAGCTTATTCAACTGAAGCCTGCTAAAAGTTCTATGACTAAAAAAAATACTATTTTCCACCGATCGTTCCTTTGGCAGGTAGAAGATAAAGTAGTTCGATTTGACTCAATCATTGCCAGATCGTATAAAATGAAGTAAATCTGGCGGGGGGTAAGTTGGGATGTAATATCTTTCGAAAAAAAAAAGTTACAAAAGTTTTTCAAACTTTTTAATAAAAGAAAATAAAATTCTTGTAGAACTAAGTATTTTTGTTTTATTTATAGTAAATCTTCATTCAATTTCTGCTCCACTATACTAATTTACACTTTTGGTGTCAAATAACCCACTGTTCGTCGGCTTAAGTTGAACTATTAACAACAAAGGAAACATGTTTAAAAAATGTCCATTTTTGCACATGGAATGTCATCCGCCTGTGGTGCCAGCCAAATAGATGTTCAGTTCAGGTAAATTCAGTCGGACTTGACGGCGTCGGGGAATGGGTTGAATTTGTGGCAAACGTGTACCATTAACGGCGTTCAAACTGAGCATGGGCTCATCATCATCATCATCTTCATCTTTGTCGGTGGTTTGATCGGACACTTGCAGTATCTCAGGGGTTGGCGGCGCTGCCGCGGCACTGCTGCTGGTGGTGGTGGTGGTGGTAGTTGGTTGTTCGTCTCCTTTTATAGGATTTAAACTGTCGGGCGTAATTGTTTGACGTCTCCGTTTGGCCGCCGCCGCTGCACTTGTGCTGGGTCTGTTATCGCTGCTGATACTTGTCGAACTGACTTCCTCCTCGCGTCTTCGCTTGGCACTGACAGCAGCTGTGATAACTGACTCTGCTTCCGTATCCGTGGACTGAGATGATATTATTATTGACCCCAGCCTTTGACTGGAACTCACATCCGAAACGCTATTACCCGGTGTGGTCTTCTGTAGCCGTTTATGATGGGCCAGAGCATTTTTCAGTTTGGCCTTGTACACATGCTTCAAGGTTTCATAACAACCACTGCACACTAGGGTGGAGTTGCGCAGCTCCCTGTCAATTCTCTTGGCAAATTTGAGCACATTGGGATCGTCGATCGTTGTGTAAGGTTCCTGCAAGCGATGTTGCCCCAGGCCGCAGTAGCGTTTGGATTGATGTGGATTGGTTGGTTTGGACACCATGGCTACTGCAGTCTGCATTTTTTTATATATTTTTTTTTTTTTTGGAATTGGAGTCGTTTATATTTTTAGCGCCATTAGGACGCTAAAAACAGCTGTTTGCTTGCATTCAGTGTTGCACAATGCTACACATCAGGTGCGTGTTAAATAGTGTTGTGTGAATATGGTTCATTTTAATGGTTCTTTTTTTCAAAGTGAGTCAACTTAAAATTAGATAAAAATCGTACAAATTAAATATATATTTAAAATTCTGAGAGCCTGGGTAGAGAAACGAATGTGCGAGATTCAAATGTAGCAAAAAGGTGTAAAATTAGACATTTTATAAATTTAAATTCAAAATTTACAGCAAATCCATTGGAGATGTGGAGTTTTCAGAACCAGTTCAGAATTGTCAGCAATGATATACTAGTAATATCCAAGAGAATGGCCAAGAGAGAGGCTCCCCACTACCCTTAAAAAACTCGAATCTTCTATAAGCCGAGTTTTCCAGTGCATTGCGGATGCTTCCTGGTATCATGGACTTGCCTCTGAACTGGCTACAAACTGGCTCAGTAGACGTCTTAACCGACGACATCCCTCTGGTGTCTCATCAACTTGGCATAAGTGTCCCCTTGGGACCATTCCCTACCAATTTTTTATGCGCTGCTGGTGCCCCAGCAAGATGACAGCTCACCGCCAGGACCTGTGCTGTGCTATGATAGAATTCAAATCTCTAATTTCACATCAAACACATTTCCATATCCCCTTTCCAAACGCACATACGTATTTAAACCACAATTCGTGTGTTTTTCCTAAAAATAACACTTCTTTTTATTTGCTCCACATGTTGTTTGGATGTTCATCAAGCAGTTACTTTCGTTAAATTTTTGTTTTATTTACTTCTTGGCCGCGGCCTTCTTGCCACCCTTGGCCTTTTCGGCGCGCAGACGCTCACGACGATCCTTCTTGAGAATGCGTGGTGTGCCGTCAGACTTGGTGCGCTTCTTCAGTGTGTTGAAGGCAATGGTCAGCAGCTTGTTGCGCTGGCGCTTGGCATAACGCAGCTTGAAGCGGTCAAAGTCATTCAATTGCGAGCGCTGCGGAAAGAGAATTCAATTAATACCCAGAAAACTCACAAAGGAAATATAAATTCTAAATGACTGTTTTCAGTTATAAACAATGCTAGCTTCATGTATGTATCAGCCGGCCTTTCCTATCAAGAAACTTAAATTTTCATCATGTGCAACTGCAGTCGAGAACACTTCGTTTTAACACTAACCTTGCAGATGTTTTGAGCCTTGACCGACCATGGGCTGACCTTCCATTGGGCCTTCAGGTCACTCTCTGTCCAGGCCTTGCGCACAATGCGTGTGGGCGCGGTGTAGGGGAACTTGATGCGGTATTTGGTCAGATGCAGATTGTTCAATCTGTATTCCTGACGTGGAACACCGGTCAGAGGGCCATCGACCAGAACCTGCAAAGTAAACAAATGTTAGTTGATGATTTCTTTTTATTAACCAAAAACAGCAACAATTGTGTAATCCTTGAGTGCACAAAGGCTTGAACTTCAGAGAATTGTACTGGCTTCATATATGTATCAGTGGGCTCTTCCTATCAAGAAGATAGATTTTCATCATGTGCAAGCCTTAGGGGCCAAGGATTACAGATTGTTGCTCTAGTAGGCGCACTTACTCTGTTTTGGTCAATGACGTCGACAATGGCCACCAGGCGACCCTTCAGGGGACCTGCCGAGGCCTTGGCAATGCGACCAGTTTGTACGAATCTCTCGAAAGGCTGCAACAAGCAAATGAAAGATTGTGGTTAAAAAAAATTTTCGCTCCACGGCGAGCGGGGGGGACGCCAGTCACCACGTGAATTATTTGCCTGGCGTTTTCTGGCCAATCCAGTTTAGCCCGTTCATTTATTTCAATTTGTGTTTATTCCACATGCTGGCTAATTCACTCTTACATATGATTTAATTCAGCTCGCGAGCTGTAAACCATATTATTTTTACATTTTCAACCGAAGGCGAAGAAGCGATTGTTAATTCTTACCATGACGCTAACCGGAAAGAAAGAGAAGGAAAGAAATTTTTTGACAGCTCGACCACGACATGGCGTTAGTGTTGGTAAATCGTGAGTGTTGTCAACGTAACATAGGGTTGCGCTGTTAGTTAGCAGCAACAGCAGCGAGGTATTTTTAAGCTGTCAGTGAACGGTCACACTGCTCTGAAATAAGAATTTTAAGTCGCCACGCGGTATTGCCCTGCTCCTACTTTCGTGTGTGTTGAAATTGCAGCCCCACCAAGGCTAGTATTGTATTAACCAAATCAATTGGCGTATGGCAGAGAATTTAGTGTCAAATTTAAAATCCCAGGAATAATAATCAAATCGCGCCCTATTAATACCAAGAAAAATCGAGTGTGGCACTACTAATCCCAAGAATAGTCGAGTGTGGCCCTACTAATGCCTTAGTAACAAACAATCAAAATATACAATACTTAAAAAGTTGGTTTATAAACATATTCAGCTATAAACACCCAAAAATATGGTTTATATACACTTTCCCACAAATCTCACCGAAGAGGAGCAAATGCTGCAGGCTAAATATCAAAAGCTAAAGAAAAAGGTATGTTTTTGCAGTGACAGGCAAACAAATTAACAATTTTCGTTTTTTACCCCCAGAAAAAGGCATTGCAAGCCCACAAGGCACCCAAACAAGAACCCGAGAGTGCTCTCACACTCAAGCGACCCACCGATGCACGAGATGCTCGTGAAGTGGCACGCAAACTGATCAAAAGTGGCGCCATTCCAGCCATACAAAAGCAACAAACCAAACAAGATCAGACCTCATTTAAGCGTCCCAAAGGTCAAGAGCGTGCCAAACGTTCCACCTCGGAAACAAGTGTGGCTGCATATCAACCATTTTCTTCCACCCAGAACGATGTGGCCCAGGAAACCATTATCAGTGAGATCATCAAGGAGGAACCGCGTCGCCAGAATTTGTACCAACATTTTGCCACTGAACGGGATCGTGAAGAGCGTGGCCTTACCGAGAAAGTGACACCGGATACGGTTCAACCGGAGAAGCCACGTGCAGGCAATACCATATTTGTATCCGGCAATAAAGTAACGGAAGATTTCCTTAAGAAAACCTTCAATGATTATGGCACAATTGTGAATGTTTCCATGGAAATTGAAAAGAGGTGAGTTAGCAATGAAGAGTATCATCTTTTATCCAACATCCATGTATTTTCTTTGCCTTAACAGTCGCGGCTTTGTGTCGTTTGCCAAGCCAGAGTCTGCAGATCGCGCCATAGCTGAGATGCATGGCAAAAGCGTGAACAATATCAATTTACAAGTCCAACTGGCACGTCGACAGCCTCAAATAGAACCCATTAACGACGCCTCGTCTTCGGCGGTATGGTCGTCCATCGGTGAGTAACATGCATACTTCATTTAGTTATCAATGTCCCCATGTCTAAGGAATTGCCTTTTATGTTTGATAGCTGCCAGCAAATCCCAAAAGGGTAGCCACAAGGATCACCGTGAGATGGTGCAATATACCGAGGATTTTTTGCTTTAAATTTACTTAAGTAAATCTAGCATATACGATATTTCTATTAACTTATCTAATATATTCATTGCATAATTATCTGAATAAATATGTTCAAATTCAGAATTATTGCATTATAGAAGTTAGGATGCATAACACATAACGAAAAAATTGAACTTTCGATTTAGCTTTGTCCGTCCGTCTGTCTGTTTCTACGCGAACTAGTCTCGCAGTTTTAAAGCATCGAGCTGAAATTTTGCGCAGAGTCTTCTTTTGACTGCACGTTGATAATATGTTGAAACCGCCCGGATCGAATGACTATAGCATATAGCTGCCATAGGAACTATCGGTCGAAAAAGTAGTTTTAGTTATAAAAACTTGTTTGTCTTCAGCGCAAACCTCCCCAAACTTCGTATTTATTAGTTTTCTTTGCTTTGACATAATTCTGCCAAGTTTTGTGAAAATCGGCCAACTATATAGTATAGCTGTCATACAAAAGATAGGTCTGAAAATAGTCTTAGAAGAAAAAACTTTATTGTTTTCATTGCTATCGCTCCCAAACTTGTATACAAGGGTATACAAACTTCGGTCGAGTACGGCTTCTTCCGCTTATACACTATCTCGCTGAGTTGAGGGTAGATATAAATTTTCACCCATTAAGCACTGAAGGGGATAATTTGTTAGCAGGGCAAAAATTGGTACAAAAATGTCCAACGAGTCTGCACTGCCATTTCTTACTTACATACTTTGTTACTTTGACTTTGAGTAAGGACAGCTGCCATAGGCTAAGGGGCCTTAGGGTCACTTACCGCCTCCCAGGTAGTAAGACAAACTAGGCTGAAGCATGGATTGTTTTAACTTAAAATGTTCAGCATCAAAAGAAGAAATGGTTACATTTCGTACTACGTAAGAAAAACAGCCTAGGGCACATTCTATTGATCTTTACTAGTAACAATCTTCCAACATGAAACAAAAATGTAAACAATTTTTGTGGCTACAGAGCCAACAAGTCGTTAATTAAATCTGGTTTTGTGAGCTATATTCTTAGGGCCACACAGTCTTTCTCCACAATGGCAATAAATGATTGATTAAATAAACATTGGAGACTTTCAGCACCTCTACATTAGTAATCACTTCATATCTTAGACATAGTTTTAAAAAGAGCGACTTAAAGTCAAATTCAAAATCTGGGGGGTCTAGTTTTAGAGCAGGCAAACTATCGATAGTGGCGCCATTCGTTATTTTCGATGTTTTAAGATAATAAATCGATAGTATCCTCAAAATATTTCGTTCTTTCAATAGGTTTATTTTCAAATTAAACATCCTATTTATAAATATTTCGTTAAGCTAGAATTTATAATATTGTAACACAAAATTAACTAAAAACCAATACATACCAAATTTAGAATGTTTTTTGGTCCATACGAATATTATATATCTTTAAACTCCATATTTCTCCTGATTACTTCATAGCGTAACAAAAAATTAACTTAAAAATAAGTAAGAACGTCTGTCAAGCACAACTGTAATATACTCTGTACTTGCAGTAGCAGCTGAAAGCAGCGAACATTCTTGTGGTCATTATTTGAGTGTTGTTCATCCGATCTTTAAAATTCCTTCGGCAAATCGATCAATAATCTTGATTAATAAATATCTACGAACCACCTACATACAAAACTGTGGGAGATATGACGTTTTTTCCAAAATTTGAAAATAAACTTGATCTGCCTGCAAGTAAAAGAAGTTTATGTCCCATACATGTCAAACCTCTGTCGCTTACCATCTCTTAGATCTCTTCGTTCATACGGACTGACAGACAGACGGACGTACGGACATGGCTATATCGACTCGGCTGTTGATGCTGATCAAGAATATATATGGGCATTTCTCAAATGTCGAATGCGACATTCGTACGCATTCAAAGTGAAGAAAAGTATATGCCAAAACATTATTTTATTTTGACAAGAGACGAAACTTATAGCTCTTGATTAGCACTATAATTGGTGCTAAAGTTGATTTTGGGCAATTGTTCGTTTTCAAGATAATTACAAAAAACTAATGCATTCGCATGCGACAAAACCAGAAGTCACTTTCAAGGCGAGCAGTTCAAACACCGATTTCAGCGGATCCTGACGGAATATTTTAATGCGACTAATTTTAAAATATTATGCACTGATGTATCTTAAAAATGTTTTTTATTTGATTCAAAAATATTAGGTAGTTTATTTTTTATTTAATTTTAATCACTTTCGCACGCGACATGTCGCATGCGACATTTTGTTCCATCATACTTTTTATGTGGTTTCCATTATAATGAGAAGAAAAACTTTAAGTTTATTGCAATCGCATAGTTTCTCATGGTTTCTTGTGCATTCTTTTTTGACCATTTGTACCCTCAGAAAGATTTTAGATAGCAAAAGTATAAGAAATCTAAAGGCACTTTTATCCAAAAAAAAGTGCAAAATTAATGTCCAAATTAGAAAAATTGCGCTAGCGCGACCGTAAATCCAAATATTTCGAAATGGGCTATGTATAAATGTAAGATTTGCTTTCATTAATGCAATTTGACTGTTTCCCCATGAAAATTAGATAAAACATAGTGTTTTTAACCACTTTTACATTTTTGGCTGCGGTTGACATTTCTGTGAAAATGCCCATATACTTTATGGAGTCGGAAATGTTTCCTTCTCCCTGTTACATACTTTTCCACAAACTGAATACACTGTGCAACACTAAAAAGTTGATCGAGTCGAGACCAAAAAATTCTGAAAGGGTATAATGGTAGAACAAACACCAACCCTGGGTTTGGCCTGGTTAGCTGCCGTTTTCTTTTTATTGAACTTTAAAGTTTTCAGCTTCTGATTGGGACTTGCAACTCCATATCTCGTAAACTATTTAGAATTTAGCTTTGACGTCTTAAAGGAAGTTGTTGCTCTTGGCTAAGCTTACAAAACATTCTTAGGTAGCAACTCAAAAAAGTCACATCTATATACTCAAAATTACAAAAATGTAAAATCATCATGTTTTCCCACATTTTGTACTGTTTTTCAACTTTGTCTTGAAAACTGTAACGAATTTGACTAAGCAATACAGCAGAAAAACGTAGCTTGGACTTAAATAAGCAAGCGATTGGAACCTACCAACTTCATTCGATTGGTCCTTCACTTAGTTACGGGCCCTTAAGCATGAAGAATTTTAACCAAATCTTGAAAAATGGCAATTTTTGGCAATAATTGGCTAACACAGTTAAAAATTTCGACTGTTTTGTATTAAAGCTTGGTACGAAGATACTTGCGAAATGTGTGCAAAATCTCTGCACATTATTTCGCCGATAGCAAGTGCGAAAAAAGTGCTCTAGTTGTTTTGTTTACAAATTCAACTTGGCGGAAACATTTAAATTAATTAACAGCGAATAGTTATGGTGGTCTTCAATGATGCAAATGCAATAGCTGATACAAATGCTCACTGTGATTTGAAAGAAGCAGTAGTGAAGGCACTTAGGCTTCGACAGAGTTTGGTTAATCCTTATCTGCAAATAATAAAATGGTTTTTAGGTCCATCGTGACTTTTATATTTAATAGGCAAATGGTCCTCTATGGACACAACTAGGGAAGGGGCAGAATCGACTGTTTGGATCATGGCATCTCGTTATCATGAACTTATAATGCAACGGCATAGATTAGGAGATGTCGTCTAGGTCTTGCGGCGACAAAGAAGTCTCAAGTCCGACCATTGCAAAGTTGTGCAGCTCATCCGTTCAACATTCAGAATCGCCGTCGTCCACAAATGAATCACTTAAAATTGGGCCAAAGTTCCTCATCATCAGCCATCTCGTACAAGGAGCTATAGGTTCTGTAAAAGAGAATTAACGCCGAGAAGTCTGGCAAGAAAGACAGATGTGGAGCTGACCCCCAATCCACATCGCTGAGTTTTTGAGTTACGATGGGTACGCCAACATTGCTTCCACTCTTGGCGTGCTTAGCAAGCCGGCAGCGTAAGCTGTCCTTTAACAAAGCCCAAGCCGCGATGCGACGGTCTTCTATAGAAAACCATCAATTGTGAATTACATCCATCATTTTCAAGGGCAGCACCTTTACTTTCCCAGATAATTTTTGTCAAACCGCTATCATAATGCTGCCACAGCACAATTTTCTGTTTTATTACATCAATTAGGGCCACCTTCTCCTCCAATGAAAAGTTGCGCATTTATTACTAATTTTTAAACACCGCGCCACAACGTGACAACGAAAAATATGCTTTGCATATATTTCAAAGCTGCGAAATAATCACTCATCGCGCGACTATCGAGTGACTATCGCGTGACACGTTGACGTCGATTGGCAGCGCTGTGATATCGATAAGACTATTTCGCGTGTGAGCTCCAGGCCAATTGGTTTTTTGGGCAACTTTTGTAATTTTGAGTATAAAGATGGAATTTTTATGATTTGCTACATAGAAATGTTTTGTAGGCCAAACAAAGAGCAACAATTTTGCCAAAGATATAAAAGCAAAACTCAAAATAGTTTACGAGATATGGAATCGAAAATCCTACTCTGAAGTAGAAAAGTTTAAAATGCAATAAAAAGAAAACGGCAGCTTATAACATCAAACCCAGACAGGGTTTTAATACTACTATCACACCCTTTCAGAATTTTTTGGTCTCGACTCGATCAACTTTTTTGAGTTCAAAAATGTGTCACAGTCATATACTCTGTGTACCTTTGGTACCTCTGTAAAGCTAAAACTGCTGTTTAATCTGTGCTCAGAGTCAACCTTTGATTTTGCCTAAAACCAAACATAAATCTCTGACTAACTTTTTATGGTTAGTTATACTCTTATATTTTAGGCAAAGTCAAAGGTTGACTCTGAGCACAGATTAAGCAGCAGTTTTAGCTTTACTCTTGTTTTTTTACAAATTCAAATTACAATTGTGCAAAAAATTGCAGAAAATTTTTAACTATTCTGGCTCACGAAATAACGGAGAGTGTGGTGGAGGCAATAAATATGAAAAAGATTTGAAACATAATTTGTCGCCTTGATAAAAAATGCTGATTAAAAAGGGGGATTGTTAAGCTGATCAGCCAACTTTTTATTATAAAACATCATTGTAACCCTATCATTACCTTGGCCGCTATAGCAGCAGCGGCATAGCGACATAATTCCGACTACATAATTTCGCGCAGTACATTTGGAATCGAAATTATGTCGTTTTGAATCGAAATTATTCCGACAATATCAAACGACATTATTTTGCTCGAAATTGTGTCGTTTTTTTCTGTCGAAATTATGTCGTCGGAACTATGTCGTCACCCCGCAGCAGCACTGTTACTGCAAACTAATTTCAAAGAAAACGCCCAACTTTATGTATGTCTTATGAACTTAAGATAATTTTCCTATGAAGACAACCTTTAAGCTCAGTGTAAACGAGCTTTTACTGAAATTTCTTTGTGACTCTGTGGATGTTATATTTGTATTAGACATCTTTCAGACTATACTTTATTCACAATTAAGTAATGTCTGCATGTAGTTATCTTCCAATATTTAAGGGGATCTATATCCACAAAAGAATGTTTCATGGAGAATATGATCAAAGCTCAACAATGACGTCTCCTTTTATTGCGAGCTTATTGCGCCAATGCAAGTAAAGAGAAACTTAAAAAAATTCTGGATAAAAATAATCGATAGTACCATCGATAGTTAGATAGAGTTGTGGTTCGAAGAAGCCACAAAACTGAACCGGCTTACAGTCTTACCAAAAGGTCCGCACCTGCTAGAAGTAATAACCAAAAATAAAAATTTTCGAAATAGATTTTAATATATATATTTAGTTGCTTTATTGAAAATACGCTTCTATATATTTAAGTATATATATTTGTTGTAGGGTATATATATATTCACCTTCTTTGCCAAGTACTTGCTTTACAAATTAGAACATTTCTTTTGTTTGATTCAATTCAATGAAAAATGATGTTTCATTCTATATAAATATTAAGTGCTACGTTTCCTTCTTTGTTCTTATCTTTGTTATATATTTTGGTATAAATTAAACAACAAATTTTGTTCAACAATTGTGGTAGAAAATTGAGCAAACAATATTAATTGTACATATAAATAAATATGTGTGTGTAGTTGGTTGTTTAAACTTGTGACTATTAAGGAAAACTATTTAAGTACTTAGTTGTTAATACATAATCGTCGTTGCTTCTGTTGTTGTTAATCTGATTGGTTGATTGGTAGACAATGATGCACATTATTGACCTTCATTGCTGGTTAGTACAAGTTGTAGATTCTCTGCTTTGTATGCTGATTGGGATTGAGTTACATGTCCTAAAGTAATTGATCTTCTTTGGTTAGTATATCAATTTAAGGCCTTTTAGTTTCGATAAATTCGTTGAGTTCTTTTCACCCATTTTAACAAAAAAAATTCCTATGCTCCAAAATGCAAAACCCCCGCCCTAAATTGGATAAATGTGTGACAATTTTCACGTCTGTCTGCCCTCATTGCCCGGTGGATTGAAGTAGTCCCAGTGATGTGTATGCACCTGTCGGCCCGTAAGGAGAAAGACCAGCACACCGAAGGTAATCAAAATGAAGAGCATCATGAGTGCGGATATGTTTCGGGGCTGCTGCTGTGGCTCCATTGCAGTTTCTCCTCGCACATAGTGGGTCAACTGATTGATGATGCTCACTAGCTCCAAACTACAGGCGGAGATAAATTGGCGTCCCGCCTGTACCACAGTCTTTGGTTGATCCTCATCGTAATCCTCAGGGGGTTGTGTGGCGCTTCTGGTGCGCGAGCGACGTGAACGCGAACGCGGACGTTCTACCAACTGATCCTCTAGTTCAGAACCAGATTCAGGTTCCATTGCCTGTTCGTGGACGTGACGACGTCGACATTTGTGTGGAGCTTTGCGTTCCGTGGCGGCTTCGACCTGCTCTGCCTCGGCGCTGCGCTGAAGATTGTAGAAGGCCAATGGAGCCAGGGACTGCAAATACTCGACACTGGGATAGGCAGCAGGCGGTGGTGGTAGTGGCAATATGCCTTCGTCAGTTTGGGTCTGCTCATCCAGGTTTGGAGCCAACCAATCGTTGGCTTTACTTTGACGTGGCGGTTTGGTTGGCGGCGATTGATCCACTTCACTGGCGGCGGGTTCACTGCTGGGCTGGCGACTAGTTTGTGTCTCAGTGGTAAGCAACGAAGGTCGCTGCTCCCTCACACGCTCCACTATGTCGTCAATGAAGCCTGGCGGAAGTTCAATGTTCTGCACGACCAACTGACCCGACTTGCATTCCAGTTCATCTGCTTTGATCTGGCTGCCATGTAACTGCGAGACCTGGATCTGTCCTGCCTGCAAGGCATGAACACGCAATCGATCCACTTCCAATTCGCCCAAATGCGTGGGTAATTGCATTTCTGGTGGGGATTGCAGTGACTGAACGGGTGTTAGTTCACGGGTGAACTGCTCGGCTATGGTCAAGGTGGTGGGCTCTAAAGTTGTGGTGGATTTGCGACGTGGTGGTGGTAGAGGAATAGTTGCAGTCACCTCGTCTTCCTCGTATTCGTCTTGGCTGTAAGCGGGTTCGGTGGGTAGAGTGGCCACAAATTTGAGCTCAACTTCGGCTTCGGTGGGTTCACTGGCGGTAGTTTTGTGGAGGGGTTCTTCCACTGCTTCAGAGGCAGTTTGTTTCGTTTTTGAAAGTGGATGTTCCACTTCGGAGAGAACTGGTTCCTCCTCTGAGAATGGATGTTCCACCTCGGAGAGAGCTGGTTCCTCCTCGGAGAATGGTTGTTCCACCTCTGATAGCACTTGTTCCTCCTCGGAGAAGCGAGGTTCCACATCGGAGAGGACTAGCTCCTCCTCGGAAAGTGGATGACCTTCATCAGCTGTTGCCAACTCCTTCTCCTTTCGTCTGTAGGCTGCTAGTTCCTTTTCCATTTCCTCTTGTAATTGCTTCTCCAGCGCTTCATCCAATTCTTGTTCTGTTAGCTGCTTTTCCAGTTCGGTTTCCTCTTCTTCCTCCTCCTCATATTGATCTGAATACTTCTCCGCCGCTTCTTCTTCCTCTTCATACTCGCTTTCTCTTAAGGTACGCTCCACTTCATCATCCTCCAATTTACTTTCGTAATCACTCTCAAGCTGTGCCTGCTGCAGTTGCTCTACCGCTGCATCCAAATCACTTACACCATGACGATCTTCCTCCTCCTCGCCCGCAGTTTCCACATCAGATTTACTCTGTACCGAGCTATCCGATAGTAAACCCTCTCGACGTAGTTCTTCCTCCTCGCGTCTGAGCTCCTCATCCTCGAGATCTGCGGCACTGATGGGTCTGACAATCAGCGAGGCCTGCACCAAGGCTTCGTCCTCGCCAGCCACCAGACTTGGTGTGGGCACACGTCGTTCAATAACCACAGCCGAAGAGGGCGTTACGGGTCGACTCAGCGACTTTGAGCGATCCGCCTGAGAGGAGGCACGTGAACGCTCTGAAAGTGAACGCTGATTGGCATCCCGGAAACGTTGTAAACCTCTGGCCAGCTGCTCATTCTCAGTGAGCACTTGTCCGCCATCCACTTCGTCCTGATCCTGGGTCTGTGCATTGCGTAAAATATCCTCTAGAGTCTTTAGACCAGTTCCATTGGGGCGTCGCGGTTCAATAATCTTCATGTCCTCAGTAATCTCAAATTCCTCGCAAACAAAATCATCGGGCAAAGGATCTGTCTGAGTGGATACCTCCACCTCGAATTCGCCTTGATCGTAGCTATCAGCTGTGCTGGAGCTGGCCACACGTTCACTATCCTCATAGTTATCCAGAGCACCGCTACCTCCGCGTGTCGAGCGCTTCTCACGCGGTGGTCGCGGCGGCGCAGGTAACGGTCGGAACTTCATTTTATTGATGACCTCACCCGATTGCAGGTTAGAGCGTGGCGATTCGGGACGATCCAAAGCTTCGGGTTCTTCGTAGTCGTCCTCCTCCGGCTTTTGTACCTCCTGCTGCAGCTGTGTGTCGTAGCTAGGAAGAAGGTGTTGGAAGAAGCATTAGATACATCAGGGGGCTTGATCTAAGCAAGCGGCAAAAAAAGCAACGAAACTGTTGGACAAACTAGAGTGTTTTATTGTGTTTTGGTGTGCGTCTTTCGAGTGGAGGATTAGTAGCAGTAGCTTAGCTTAGGACACTTACGCCTACAACTTAACAACAAACGAACTTAAAAACTTAACAAAAATGCAAAATCATAAACTGTCAAAGGCAACAAAAAGCGACACAACGGCTTCTCTTACTTCGACTTGAGCAGCAGCGACGACGTCGGTATCTCCTCCAGACTGGCAGCCGCACGATGACGCATCACTAGTGGCGAATCCTCACTGGGTATATACTGTAGAGGAGGTGGTGGGCGGGCTGGTGGTGGTGATCCGCGTGAACCGCGAATGCTAGGCAAAGTGGCAAAACGTTCACCCGGTGAACGTGTGAACTTCTTACGACGCGCCGGCGGTGTAGGCTTAGGTATGGGTTCTTTACGCACCACCGCATAACTGAAAGCCAGCAAGAAAGCAACACGAAATAGCAATATGTACATAGGAGAATCCCTTGCTAACAACAACTCACCCATCACTCTCCAGCATTTCGATGACAAACTTCTCATCATCCTCAGTTCTTAAGGCATGGGATTCATCCCTTTTCGTTCCCAATATCAGTGAGTCGGCACCGCGAGAGGTGCGATCATCTTCGGAACGTTGAGTACGAGCCGATGCACCGTCCGTGAAATTATCCGGCGTGGCTAGCGGTATGTGATGATATTCGTGCTCAGTGCGATAAACAATTACCTAAAGAAATGGGGGAAAATAATTAGAAAATGTACAAACAAGTACATGTTGTACCCATCAAAGACCACCCCCTCAAATGTAGTTGCTTGGCATTCGTCCCACATTTGATCCGATCATAGACTATACAAAGCTGTCTGTCAATAATTGTGTTCCTCATTATTTTACTACAAGTATAAGAGAACGGACCATGTAACAAAGATAGATGTGGGATTTTAAAAACTGGCATTTATTCAGCAAAGCAAATGCTTTCAATAACAAAATTCTACTATCAAAGTAGAATTGCCCACATATGTTCACAGGTTTCCTATAAATCTCCCCATCAATCCTATTTTATGAGTTAGAACAGCGGTGGGCACGCCCTTGCGTCGCAATCAACTCTCTTTGAAGTGTGAACAACAACAAAGTCCAAGCGAATCGGAGCACGGCGCCTGCAAGGCGCACAGGTGCATTTTGCGCGATCGAAACTCGCTGATAACGGTTGTTTTTTCTGTTGGGCTGCTCCCAACTTAAACTTAGTGCCCCCCGGTGAGTTAGACCACTATTTTTTACCCAAAGACTCAAATAAGATTTTTAAATAAATATATAGAATTTTTCAAAAGATTTGCAAATTACTTTCTGACGGTACGGTTCTTCACAAAGTCTTTATTAAGCTATCTAGAAGGGTCTATAGAACCAGCCAGACCCCCTAGGGCTTCCTCCCTAGGTTTTACCGTGCGTTTCCTAAGAATTCCGGAGCAGTCGCATAGTAGGTGTTGGATGCTTTCTATCAGAAGTCGTGAAAGGGTACGGGCCTCCTGATGGCGTTATTCTCCATGGTGCAAAGCCCCATTAAAACTCCTTTCATCGTCTTTGCTAAGGTGTAGAAGTTGTCCTATTACTGTCTTTGAAAAGGTGTAGATGTTGTCCTTTTAGCGAATGAGAGATTGGACAGCCACATGATACAATACCTACAAGGTAGCGCACTGTGCAACTTCAATATTCTCAGCCTTAGACCGATGGCTCAAAACTGCAATCTGTTATATCGAATTGACATGGTCACTTTCGATTTACTGATGTAGAGCGTAACTTTTATGAAAAGCTTCCAAAAATGTAAATAACGACCTTGGTTTGGCCTTGGTTTTTGTGTATGTTTTAGCCCAGGCTGTCGATAAATTCTCGCGCATGCGAAAAGGCACTTTCAGTTGCGCTACCTTGGACAGCCAGGTCTAGCTTTTTGTAGTTCTTCTGTCAAAATGCTTTTCTTGCACTCGTGCACGCTTCCTCGTTGCCTGGTTTGGCTGGTACCCTGACCTACCCCGTGCTGCGGGCTAGATTTAATGGCAGCCTAACTTTCAATGAGATTGTATATTCCCAGTCGGACCTGACACCATGAAAAATGTACATCTTTACAATTTCTTTTCACCGAAAAAGTAGTTCCCAAAACTGAAAAGTTCCATTCGCTTTTATAAACGCGTGAAACCTTCAAAGAATGCTTCTTTGAGTTGGTACTTTAGCATGGGTTTTTGTCGTTGCTTTCCACTTCGTGAATCGTTCGGGGTTCCTTTCCAATTTCTCTTTCTCAAAGAACGGTTACAGAAGTACATTCAACCAGCGTTCGGAAATCGTTCGGGGTTTTCTTTGCGTTATTTCTTGTTGTTTACGCGTGTCAAAAGTACAACCTAGAGAAGGGACGGTTTCATGTTATAGTGAACTTTAGCCTTCCAAGCACATGAGAAAACAATGTAAATACAATTTCAAACAGAATTTTAAACTTTTGTCGTACTAAAAACATATGTACTAAATTTTCCCATGTAAAAATCAGTATAAAAAATGGCATTACTTTGGGAATTTCAATGTGTAGATAATTTTCGCGCTCTCCTGAAAGACACTACTCCAGTTAGGTAGACGGGATGTAAACTTTTTTTGCTAGCTCTTCGGAAAAGATGCCATCTTCTGTGCCCTCTTCCGCCTTCGAAACGTCGGTGTAGATCGTAAGCTCGTACTTTCTAATAGAATTTTTTTTGCTTGCAGTGTTTTAGTTTGAACCTTATCTGTATCTGTGACTGCAATGATATTAAAGATTTCGAAGAGATATCGAGGCTCTGTGGCCAAAGGGGTTTTATTTATACTGTTTACAGACGGGTCCTTTATCTCGGGTGTGACTGAAATATTTAGGCAAATGGGTGTGAACAAAAAAGTTTGCCTTCTACCGAACGCGCAACATTGAATGCATCTGAAGCCCTTCAAACTTCTACAGAAATCGTTATCCGAAAAAACTAAGCTTGCTGCATGACTGCCTATAAGTCCTATTACAGCAGAGGTGATATCATATACCTGTATCGTTCAATAGTTAGGTAGAGTTTTTACAAAGCTAGGAACATCTCCTTTTTGAAAGAAGCTGAATAGTGTTTGGTTAACGTTCTATCTCATTTAAATATCTAAGACACTTAGCACCTGAATACGCTTAGGTAGTTGATGCTTAGGCAGTCAATAGCCAAGCTTATCGAGCCGGATTAGTATGTACAAACCCAAAGAGGAACATACTAATGCTTAAAACCATACCTACCCAATTTATTGCAATTATCTTTTGAAGGTAAAATCTAAATATGATCTTTAAAATATTAATATGGAATTTGAGGGAAAAAGCGTATTTGTCATGGTGATGAACAACTACGCCCATGCGTCTTATAGATGCATCTTGTTCCTGGTAGTGAATCTTAGAAGACTCAAAGCTTATTTTTCTATCATTTAAATAAGGGTATGTACAATTTTTTGAGTACAAACCCCCTTACTTCCCATATAACTTAATTTTTAGTTTGAACATTGTCTACTTACATCTTCCTGTGGCTGCAAAAAGGTATTCGATACTGATCTACCACCAAAGCCATTTATAAACGAATCTGCATCCTTCTCGACCGATGTGTCATCGCGTGTGCGTTTCTTCTGACGTTTAGGTGCCTGCGGACGTGGCACCACTACCACTGCATCCGTTTCCTCCACTGATGCCTTTTCGCCTCTGTTGAAATTATTGAGCGATCGTTCCGCTTCAGTAGCCTGTCGTTCAGGAGGTCTTAGATAATCCTCATCGTCGTCAAAGTACTGTATACTACTTCCACCATCTGCCATGGGTATATCCTCACTGCCATCAACTGAGTATTTGCTACGCCCCTTGCGTAAGGGTCGTTTAGGCAGAAAATCGCTACCATTCTGGGACATGGATAAATCATCACCATAGTCGCTGCGCTGAAACTCTTGTGAATCGTCATCATAGTCTGGTCGATAGTTACGATGCAGGCGTCGCGGTTTGGGTGGTGGTACATCGTAATCACCATATTCCTCTGGACGCACCTGGTCCCGCTCAGAGTGTCCTACATTTTGCAGAGCATTGGGCAATTCGTAACCCTCTCGTATGGCGGCGGTAATGTACTGACGCAACTGTATGTTATCCTCCGAAATGCCACGTTTGCGCAAGAAGAACTCATCATCATCGATGGACTCCATTACCACCTTTTTGCCCGAGCTTGCCGTAGACTGAGTGTCCTGCCGATCATGGAACTTATAGTAGGCGGTATCCGCCTCCAATTCAGCCTTGCGCAATAGTTTGTTCTTCTGTATATCCTTCTCAGTCCAACCTTCTGCATCGCGACTGTCCTCGGAACGTAGATCAGAGTCTTGATGCACCATGGGTCGTCGTTTGAACTCTCTGGAGCGTTGGCTGGAGATCTCGTGTATGGCACGATTCTCCTCATTGAATTCGGCAAACTGCTTGCTGTCCGCTACTCCGCCTAGGATGCCCATTTCAGTTTGTGGCTGTGCTTCACTGGCCGTGTCCTCCGCAGTCCCCTCTAGATCTTCCTTCATTCGACGCTCTAGCGAAGATTCCCTATCGTAGCTTTCCAGCTCACTGCCATAGCGTCTGTACCGCGATCCCTCGCTGTCATTGTAGCTAACATCGGAGAATTTGTCAGCCCAGCGCGAACGTACGGGACCTGGACCTCGATCTCCTTGCGGTGAACTGGTCGATGTCTGCGAAGGTTGAGTCTCTGTGCTGGGTATAACACTAAGTCCCTCGGTACCCAGCGAAGATTCTATGGCTAGCGGAACTGGTTCCTCCGCTGGCTTCTTCTTGCGGAAGGCACGGGGATAGGTGCCAAAATTGAACTCAAACTTCTTCTTGGGTGCTGGCTGGGATGATGGAGCCTCTTCTCCCAAGGCTGCCTCCTCCGTGGGCTGCTCACTTTCGTTTTCCTTAAAGCTTTTACTGCGTCTTAGTTTCAAAGTCGTGAACTTCTCGGGCAGCTTGAACTTGGACATATCTGGCTTATTGAATTTGGTAAACTCTGGTCGTTTGAGCTCCTTGAATTTGGACATGTCCGGACGTTTGATTTCAGGCATTTTCATTTTCGAAAACTCGGGAGCCTTAAAGCGTCTACGTTCCTTCGCTTTGGCCTTGGGACTACTCGAAATGGGCTTGGGTTTGGGTTTCGGTTGAGGTGCACTGCGTAGCTTGGTACGCAGCTTGCCCGCCTGTAGACGTAGACCATCGTGCATTTTCTTGGTACGATCCTGGGCCGTGGCCATGAAACCTTTTTTACGATTCTCCGGTTGTAGGGGCAGTTCCTCCAAGGCGCTCGAGTCTACCTGACTGGTGTGAATTTCATAATCTGTGCGAGATTCGGTGCGTGGTGTTGTGCCAGCGGAGCTCAGCTGCATATCGATGTCCAGGGGCAGCTGTAGCTGGGGGCTATGGCCGTTGTGGGCGGACGCTGTGGGCGCTGGTGAAGAATCGCGCACTGGCGACACACCCACGGGCTCATATTCATGATCACTGTAAATAGAGCGAAAAGGATACGGATTAGTGTCGGTCAGTAAATAGCTCAGTCTTAACATGGATCGTATAGTGTTTTGTTTGTTACAAGCAAAGGGTTAGAGAAGCCATCACCCGGGTTGGTGGAAGTCAGGCTGCTGCTGTGGTTTCGTGGGTGCTGGGTCTGGGGTAGCAATAGCTTACCGAGAGAAATAGGTCCGATCGAGGAAGTCTCTGTGTTCTAATTGCTTTTGGGTTAGGGGCGAATTGGACTCGAAATCCGCAAGACGCGATTTGCGTTCGTCAAAATTGAAACTAACCGTCTTTGTCATGCGTGCCGGCAACCCATAGAGCTGATCTTGGGAGCCAGCCATTCGTGAACTGCGATCGTGGGATTGGGTGCGAGGTTCTCGGACAGAGGACTTGCTTTGCATCCCAAAACGCTGCTCGGAGGGTCGATAGATCTGACTGCCACTGCCTGAGATTTGTATGGGAACGGATATGAGTGGTCGACTACCACCATGGCTCACAATCGACGGATCCTTGCTGCTTGACTCACTGCGGTGCCAAACCGTGCCTGGCATATCGATCTCACTGGAGTATAGATTTCTATTGCCGGCTATAAAGCTAGAACCACTGACGCTTCCGCTTCCAACACGAGGCGCTGCAGCGACTACCACCGGAGCAAAAGCCTCGCTGATGTCTACGGACATGCGTTCCGAGGCGGCAAAGTCTTCGCGACTGCTGTACATGGTCTGAGCGTGAGATGGTGGTGCCAAAGGTTTTGCCGGACGCGCACAGTACTGATCCATCTCATCCACTTTCAATGAGAAGGTCTCCGTTACACGTACTGAAAGCGGCTCTGCCTCTTTGCCTTTTGCTACGGCCGACGAGCTGGTTACCATGGACATGGCTTGTGGTTTACCTCTGGCGAACACCGAAAGTAACTTGGCCGGTGAAGGCGACTTTTCGCGATAGGGTGAAGGCGTACGTTCCATTCTGGGGCTAGGTGTGCGAGAGCGTTGAGGTGTGGGGGATTTCTGACCTGATTCCTTGGAGCTAAACATGGACTTGAAACGTGAGGTATAGGAACTCTTGACCTCAGGCGGAGGCTCCTGCATCTGGATAACGCCTGTTATGGTAGCGGACTGCATTGCTGATTGGGATGCCCACTTGGAGGGACGTTCGGGGGATAGCTGTCGTTCTGGTGTATGCTGGCGTTTTAGGGGTTGAGGCAACAGTTGTTCGGCTCGTTCTGGGCTAGTTGGTCGACTAGAGGGCAACTGTAGTGTGTTCTTTAAAGGCGGTGACTTGGGTCTTCGCGGTGAAGGTCTTGGACTGCGACTACGATGTTCGATTACCCTCTCCTCCTCGGCACGCACCATTTCATCGATATCCACCACGGGTAATTCACTAACAATCTCAATCTTGGTCAATTCGTCTAGTTTCAGTGACTTGGCACTGAGATCTCCTCCAATGGAAGGTGGACGCCTGGTCTCTGACTGTATGTTATCCCTTATGTTCACAATATTGTGCTCTTGGGCTATCTGCTCCAGCTCTGCTACAGTACGGGCTAAGGGATCAAGAGGCATGACTGTGGTTTGGTAGGGATTTTGCTGAGGTTTCAAATCCGATTCCAGCATAAATGAAGGACGCACTGCATCGCCACCAAAACGAGTCACATCTATGGGTCTATTCTGAGGCATTAAGTCGCCGGTTAACTGATTTTCCTTGTTGGCATCGCTAGGCCGCATATAGTCCGGCGAAAGCGGTGGTTTGGCATTACGGAAATCTGGCTGGGAAGGAGCTGGAGAGGGTTGGTGGGAAGGAAATTGTGGAGACTGTTCTGCCCAGCCCGGAGTTGGAGTGGCAGCAATAAGATTCAGTTGAGGTGGTAGCATGGAACCCGGCACAATGTTGGCCTGGAACAGATCTGCATTTGAGGCACGTCGACTGGTACTGGCAGAGCGTTGACCTCCAGGTCTGCCCAGGGGTATATTAATGTCCGCACAGTACAAATCCGCTTTGGAGTTGCCTGCGGAAATGCGTCGCAAGGAGGTGCCACTACGCATGGACAAGGTGTCCCCAAAACGACCCACACTACCCGAGGATAAGCCACCCATGGACAGCTGACGACGCTGTCCAGCCATAAAAGAGCCTCGACCTTGAGAAGCGGCTGGAAAATCCGGCTCCGTGGCATCTGAGATGCTGCGTACCACCAATCCACGTGAACGTGCCGTTTGCTCCAGCTCCGGGTAGCGTTCCATGAAGCTCAGATCCAACGAGGGTGCAGCCACATCTGCATGACTCACCATTTCAAAGCTTTGCGTGGACAAATCATCATGCAGCAAGTTCAAATGCGGATAATGTTCCTCGCAATGCTGACCCTGACGTGACCCCGGTCGTGAGTCCACAGGATTGACACGTTCCGGCAACAGTGACTCACACTCAAAATACTGGCAGGCACAGCGTACATCCAATGAAGCGCCGCTGGCACTCTCCACCCGTGAGACAAAATGCTTCTTCTCTGCTGGGAGAGCACCCACCGAGGCCGAACGTCGTGAGTTGAGCATAGTTCAACAGCTGTGGCTACTATTTACTTGGCCCTGATGGTAATCCGTCTTCTCCTCCTCCACCTGCTGCTGCTGTTGCTGTTGTTGTTTTTTTTTCGCTTTTGTTCGTTATGGTTTGTCGTTGTCGTCGTCTAGTGGCTATTTTTAAGCATCACCGGACATTAGATTTATTTCAAAAAAAATTCTTGCCAACCCATAAAAAAAGAACTTTTTCGCTTGGGTCTGAGCAATTTTAATGAACTTTACGATGAACTGGCTCCAGGATCCTTTTATTTCCTGTGCTTTTTGTCTAAAATACTGTGTGCCTAATGAACTAAATTCTTCCCAGTCTCTCGCGTTTTGCACTTGATGCGCGACCCGTGTCTACATCGTTGCGATTTTCGGCCAGGACTGAGAGCTTTTTGCTATTTGCGCGACACAAATTTTTATCGAAATTCTTTGCAAGATGAAAATGTTTTTACTTTAAAATTAGCAGAAAAAATCGCGCACACACAGACAATGGGAACAGACAGACATACACGGATTAGTAGTTGCTCTAGTATGGGTTTCCTTCTCGTTGACGATTTGGCAATGCCTCCACTGCCGCTGCTTGTTCATAATTACAATCTGGTCGAACAGAAGGAGGAGTAACAATTAGTTTAGCTTGGCCTGCACTTTATGTGATCTATTTCGAGACATGCGTTGAGTTTGTACCGCAACGCATTCACTGGCTGCTTGCCGGAAAATCTTTTGTGTCATTCGTTGACCTTTAGGGAAATATGTATTTGGTTGGCAACGTCCCTATACCTTACAATGTACAACATGCATATTTTATCCAAGTTACAATTATTTAGATATTTTTTAAATCGGGGCTGCAAACCGTATGGTTAGTTCAGTGCTTTATAGACATTCGAAATAACCGCTTCGGTTTATAACATGATTTTTATAGCTATTCAGAAAGTTGTTTTGATAGGGTTCAGTGATTCATACTTAATATATTATCATGCCTGTTTCTGTTTCTGAATTTTCGAACTGTTTAGGATGAAGTTCGACTTTTCGCTATATTTGAATATAATCTCAATATAATTGTAAAAAATATAAAAAGTAGCTAAAAGAATAATCTCAACAGGCCCTTTGAGCCGGATATTCTAATCGAAGAATAATGGAAGCTTTTAAGGTTGAAGTTCCACGTGTCAATACAAAAACTTTTGTTCACTTTACTTGCTTTTTTTTAGAGCGAAGCTCTTTTACGGACGTTCGACTGGGGGACTCAAAAGAGAAAAATTTTGTCTTTGCGACAGATTTCTTTGGCTACGCTTCTGTCTTTGCATATTGTATTTGCAAAGTCAACCGCTTTTACCATTTGCTGTAGCAGCAGGTGGGTTGTGTGTATGTTTGTGGAAGGATGGGAAGAGGAGGGAACAGTGACTTAACAGTGGGTTAACAGTGGGTTAACAGTGAGTTAACAATGAGTTCACAGTGGAGAGGGGGATAGAAGAGGGCGGGACAGAAAATGGAAAAAGGGGGAAAAGGAAGGTGGGAAAAAGAGGAAAAGTAAATTTAAATTGAATATTAATTGAAGAGAGGCTGCCATGAAGTCAAGATGTGATAAGTTATAATGTTTAATTCATTTCCATTATGCGTTCTTGACTTAAATATCAAATCTGCTCGCATCCCTAAACAAGGAATTTAGAAGCAAAACCGGGATTTCATACCCATAGTTGATAAAATCAACCTACCAGAAACGCAAATTGCCATTTTAGTTTCTAAACTTAATTACAAATCTGCTTGAATCCTTAAAGAAAAAAATTTTCCTTCAAAATTTCCTTCGGTATGCGGTTTGGTACGGTTTGGTTTGGAATTGGTTTACGTCCCTGGCTTAAATATCTTTAATTTTATAAAAAAATAAGTAAGGCTTTATGCTATTTTTAAGCCTACAAATTCTCAATACTTTCCAGGATATAGTTCTGAACCACTTTTGAACCGGTTCCCAGACATAGTTCTTAAGGAAATTAATATGGTTCAGTTGATAAATTGACTATACGAATGTATTCAAAACATATTGAATTCAATCGAAACGAACCGTTTTCTTATGCAGTTTTCGTTTCAGTTCCCAATTTTAAGTTTCTTTATTTAACCAACACCAATTTAAAATGAGTTAAGGTTTTGGGGGGACAGCACATAGATTCTTACCTTAGGTCTATATCATGTCAGCCTGTTTCTTCGCCCCAAAAAACAGCTACCAAAATTTGTTAGTGTCACCACTTGAGCGGCAACAGCATAGTGTCCAAGTGGTTGATCTCTTATTTCGCCCCTGCCCCATGCTTGTGTGTGAATGGTCTGTATTGGTGTGGTGGTCTGTGTTGTGGTAGTGATAATCTTGGTAGTGTGGTGCTTGGTGCTTGGTGTATCGATAGCTGAGTAAGCGACGTCGTTTGCCACCGCCACCACCTCCCGGCAGGTAGGTTAGTAACAATTTCATAAGCAAGTCAATTAGGTTAGAGTTTCTGCAAGACGGTTAAAGCAACAGCAACCGAGTCAAATCAACGGTATTGGGTGTGTAGTGTTGGGTGAACCAAAATGAGTTGCTCACTAAAATTTATTTCTGCTCTTTATTTCTATTTGCTCACTCGCTCTTTTTGTTCTTGGGTTGATCAATTGCTCTCTTACCTGCTCTTTTTGGATCAGTTACTCTCTCATTAGCTCAGCTGACTTTACTTGAAGAAATACTTTCAAAGCAAAGTCGACAACAGAGCAAGTGAGAAAGCAACTGAAAAAAAACCACAAGTCAGAGAGCAAGTGAACCACGAAACAAAACAGCCAGATAGTAAGCAATTGAACAATTAAAAAATGAGTGAGCAACTGAGCAACAAATTGAGTAAAGACAACAACATAAGTGAGCAACTGTCTTTGTTCACTGAAATGAGCACTTTTACCCAACACTACTTGGGTGTGCTGCATGTTGTTAGTGTCAAAATAGCAGTGGTACATCACATACCTTTCAGTTTTCCACTTGGCTGCATTCGTAGCGGCCTCCAATATATCCTCGGGAAGTTCAATATCCTCACGATGTGGTTCAGCCTCGTCTTCGACATGGGAAAAGGTTACCTTCTTATCCGAAGGCGCCGGCGAAGCTTCCTTCTTTAGGGCGGGACGCAAATCACTGATCTCTACCGGCTCATCACTTTCCTCAACCACGGGTGAGAGTTGTGCCAGACGTGCGCGATCCTCATCCGAAGATGTAGAGTCTATGGAGGACAGGGGAGCCAGTAGTGCAGTCGATTTTTCAGTAGGTAATGCTGCAGCTTGTTCTTCCTCACTGCTACCCATGCGATCAAGTGGTAAAGGCTTAGCCGCCTCAACTTCCTCTAGGGTCAGATGATCCTGACGTATCAGAGACTTCTTAAGCGTATCCAGCTCCAGACCTGGTAGCTGTGGATCACTCTGTCCAATTTCCTCATAAACATGTTCACGACGCAAGCGTGGTGTTTTTTTAGGTGGCGCTTCTTCTTCGACCTCTGGTGTTGTAGGCTCCGTCACTTCCAGTACAGGTGCTGCTACTTCTGCTTCCACTTTCTCAACAGGCAGCTCTATAATCTCTTCTGGTTCTGGCACACTAACTGCACTGGTACTGGGTAGTTCTTCACGCTCCTGTTCCAGCTCTTCCTTGTTACGCTTACGGCAAGGTGACTCGTCATATTCCACCAACTCCAATATATCATCCGAGTCCTGCTTCTCTATGAAGTGAGGTATCTCACCGCGATCAGACTTGGGTGAGGCTTTTAACCGCATAATCTTTTGCTGCTCGCCCAGCACAATCTTTTCATCCTTTTTCAGTGTGATGCGTTTGATATTCAAACGCTTCTTTTGGCGTTCCGCCAAGCTCTTGAGCTTCTTCATTATGTCGAAGCCTTGTTTGGCTTTTTTTGGTTGCTCTGTGTTTGGCTTAAGAGTTCCTGGTGGTGGGGCTAGCTCGTGCAGGCTGTTCTGTCTGCTTGGATTGGCTGAACTACCTGGCAACGATTGGGCGTCCTCCTGGGTTCGTCCACTACGTCTGCGCTTGATGATATCACGTATCTGGGCCAGACGATTGGTCTTCCTGGGTTTGGCGTGTCCACCAACTGCCAAGACAGAATCAGACACGCAGGAAATGCACTCACTTAAAGCGTCCTCGTTATGCGCTTCACGTTCTCGCTCCGATTCAGTTTCAGAGTCAGATGACTCTTCACTGCTGCTGTCGTCGGTGGTGGTGGCTACAGCTTCGTCCTCGGAGAGATCTTGAATATAACGTTCGGTTTCTTTGACCAAAACCTGTTCGTCGTAGCGCACCTTTTTCAGTGATTTGGGGGACTCGGATTTGAAACGCAGCTCTTGAGATTTGCGTAAAAGTAAAACAATCTCCGGCTGCTCGTCGCGCCCCAAGGGACGTTTGTACAAATGTGTCCAGGGATAACCGCCCTGGAAGTAGAATTAACAGTAATGTTAAGGGGTTCAGAGAGGGTCTTACAGCCATGGACACACAAATAGCACAAATTAACATCCTATTTGTCTGTCGCCTCTAAACAAAAGCAGCAGCAAAATCCAAATCAAAAATCTTGAATCTAGGACTGCTACTGCTGTTCGTTTTTTCTCAATAATAGTTTTGTGCTGCTGCTGCCACTGCGGCTACTGATTTTCTCAAAAGCAGACGAAATGAAACTTATTGTTGTTTTTTAAACACTGCTGCTATTTCTTTATCCCTAGCTATAATATTTGTAGATCATTACTCACCCTTTCTCTGGCACGTCTTAGATCTTCCCAGCGATAGGTTTGCAGCGGCACTGGCGGCTTATCCTGGCTACTGTCCAATAGATACTTCTTCAGCGACTGATAATACTCCCTTTTGCAGTCCGCTGAGAGTCGTTGGGCATCAGTTTCTGCTTCTAGGCGATTATGTTCAATTTGTGGCAGCGAATCAATAAATTCCTTGCGCTGTAGCTCTTCCGCCTCGGTCTTGGACGTTGGCACTTCCACCAGTTTCAGTTCATTGGCAGTGGATATGGATAACTGCTCCAAAATGATCTCCGGCTGTGATTTAACCTTAAGTATGCTGGTCAGCTCATTCAGCTGTACATCCACCTGCTGTGACAGTGAGTTCAACTCGTTGAGCTCACTTCGGACCTGGTTGTCGTGCTCAGTCTTGGCCTCATCTACATTTTTGCTTAAAGTTTCAATAAGCTCCCGTTCAATTTCATTCACCAATTGCTCGGCGGTTTGACGCACTGAATCCGAAGACGTGGCCGTTTCGTCTACCTCGGCGATTTGATGGGGGGGACCTAAAGTTTCAATGACCTGTTTGGTTTTGGCACCAGCCGGTTCCACCTCAATTACACGCGAGGCATCATCTGTCTCGATCTTTGATGGGCCACGCTCCAGTTCCTGTTCAAAGGGTGTGAGTTCTCTTATACCAACGCCACTATCCCCAGCGTTGACGTCTTCGATGAGATGAGATTCAAAGTCCAACAAATGTGAGCCACCCGGTGTGGTGGGCACTAGGCCAGGTGTGATTTGGGATTCGTTGCTGTTTAGAGCTAACTTCAAAGCGGCAGCTTTGGCCTGTTTGTCTAGCAACTGGGAATCGTCGGCTATGCCGTTGATCAATAATATGGTCGGCTGCTCAGTGGGGCCAGTTCCAGCACCAGGTAGCGACACTACACGCAGAAAAGAGGAAGATCAGACAGAGAGAATAAAAGAGATGTGTTTACAAAATGCCAACAACAGGTGCTAAAAATAAAGACAAAACGTAGGCAACATTTAAGACTGTCACACAGAGACAACACCACAAAATTGCAAACAAAATTTGTAATTACGAGGGCAGTTAGAGAAGCTAGTGACTTTTTGAATATGGCTAGCAAGTTTTAGCTGACTCGAGGTCATGATATGTTTGCACATTACTTTAAGCAGGAACACACAACGACACAAAGGAGGCTAGTTTCAAGAACCTCCCGGTTCCATCTTCAGTAGTCTTTGCCCATCTACTGCAAGTCAGCAGCTGCCTCATCATCCGTTTGGGAGTTCCTCATTCCAGCAATGTGTAAAATTAAATTTATTTAAAAGAATTAATTTCAAGGAGCTAAATTGGGAGAATATGCTGGAGATAATATCAAGGCATAGCGACCGTGACCGAATGTAAGCAAACGGAGTAACCATCGATTAGTTGAGATGTTTACAGCTTCAGTCATTTCACGCACACTCATTCTCCTTTCCTCCAATACCTCCAAGAAAACACATATTTCACTTTTTTCCATTTTCATAGAAATTAACGAGTTTGTTCAGGTTGATTTAAAGATATTCAAAAAGTCACTGATTTATCCAACTGCCCTCTTATATTATATAAGACACGTCACAATATCCCAAAAAGAAAAGGCGAGAGAGACTTCGAAATGGAATCACAGATGCAGGAGAACAGACCATGAGAGACAACAACAAAATGATATAGCTTTTACTGCAATTACGAAATTTTCTAAAATTTCTTACCACAATTCTTTAAATATTTATTACTTCATTAATCGTTTTCGTTTCGTTTTTTTTTTCGTTTATTGCAAAATTTTACTTTGAAATAAAATTAATCGAAAAAGTTATGTTAAATTTTTGATAGATTTAATTTTTTATTTTAGTTTATTTCTTCACCAAAAATTTTCAGCGCTATTCGCGTGTACACGAGCCGTGCATTGAAATTGTCCGGGGCCAACTGCCCGTTCAAGTGAATTTTTCGCAAGAGAGACCCCCCATACAAACCAAACCAACTAATTTTTCTTGCTTTTCTTTTGCTCAACTGTGTTTAGTTTTCAACATTAATGTATATATACTTAACAATTTTTGTATTGAAATTGTTGCTCTTTTTTTGTTATGACGAAGCTTTGGCTGTGCGCTCAATTTTGTGTTGCCTTTGTTTTGGCGGCGTTAAAGAACTTGCTGCAGAAACTAAAATTGTAAACAAAATTCGGTTACGTTTTTACATTAATTTAGCACACCAACTGATAAACAAGAGCAAATCGAGCGATCTCCAACCAGAACAACGAGAAATACTCAAACTTTGATGTGCCCAATTTCAATAGGCTGGGGTCTCTGGTCTTTGCCTTACTATTTATTTCTTGTTTGCTTTTTGTGCATACATAAATATACACATACAGACTTATAGTACACGTATTGTTTGTATGTTTCATGGCTAACGTAATCACATAAAATTACAGACACACGAAATTGAAATGTTTGTACATGAGTAAAAAAAACCAAATTGAATATCATTACGCCTTTCAGTTTTGTAAGTGATTGAACGAAGAGCAATTAAGATATTTAGTGATCCTAAGTAGATGAGTGGGGTGGGTGTTTTGGTTTTGTTGTCGGATGTTGAACTGAATGAATACCAATTGGTAAAGATGGAATGTAAGCAAGCTCAAGAATAGAATAATGAGCTGAATGTCACTTAATTAAGACTAATGAGAGGAATTCACACAGGTTCTTGCGTTTAGAACTGCATGTAGAATGAAGGTAAGCAGATGTGGTACTGAGTAGTATTTTCATACTGTACACTAGGTAATTATTGACTTCTCACTACTCAGGTACAATCCAATAGGAGGACGTTAAAGCAGCTACTGTCGTTTTTTTCAGCTTGCTTAGATACTGACTCTCTTCTGTCCAAATCTTATCTAAAGCAATTACTTTGATGCAACTTACTAAAATATTCTAACTAAGTTGGTTAAATAAAGGTTCGTCCTAGACTAATTTTTTTCTTCTATATACTACATGACATGTACCAAATGTTCTTTATGTAAACTAACTTTGTTCAAAAATTTTTAAAGCACAGAATGAAGCATTTTCGACCTGCTTTCTGCTTTCAAATGATTATGCGAAAGTATAGATTGTTTGGAAAAATTTGCCTTTATTATTAATGGACGTGTTCACCATACATCAAACATAAAAAATCGTACATCAAACCTCATCCAAAAAAAAAATTTGATTGGCCTGGAACGCTTTGATGAAATTTTTTGGTAAAAATAATATGCGTCAAAGTTATTAATTTAGTTTTAAATGACAGCTTATAATTTTCTGTTTTTTTCATTCATCACAATCACAAAAATTAGCCATCATGATGGCACATCACATTCGTTCACCACAACAATCGATTTGTGCTGGTGAACACGGCGAATCTTTTTTATTTCAAGCATCTTTCCCCAAGTTTGACCATATTATTTATAGTACAACTTCAAAATTGGTATTCTGATTTTCTTTAAAAAATATGGCCTAAGAAAGATCGGGGTATACTGAGCATTTTCAAAGGTTTTAAAACCTCGACTTTTCTTTTTATCCTCTAGGATCATACATTTCTATACACAATAATGTCGGGGCTTACAAGGAACAAACTTCTTGAAGTTTTAAAAAAAAAGTTTGCGTGATATCTATGTAGAAAAGAAAGTTTTAATTAATGCCAGAAACAGTTATGAATTGCCTGCAAAATAGCAATTTTAGGTAATTTTTATAGAATTTTCTTGTTTTAGTAGCATTGAGATTTGTTTTTGTATTAACAATTGATTCATTCCTTAAAGTATACCAAAGAAAAACACTTTAATTTAATCATGACTAAGATTATCATTCTCAATCGCAAAAACGTTTAACTTACCTCATCTTTCTACTGTAAATATTCACTACCTTTTGCCTTATGACTTCATAATGAGAAATATGAAAAGTATACAGTATATGAGCATTGGAAATTACCTTATCAGCTTAGGATTTATAGCTTTTTACAAAAGTTCATTCCCATTTCAAAGATCCTAGTTTCACAATCACTTTGTAGAGCCTAACACAACATTTTGGCAGGTTCTACGAAGTAAACGGTTGTATTTCCACTATTAGTTGAAACAAAAAAATGATCGATGAGCTCATTACTTATAAATAGCCCCGGGAAGAAGAGTTGCAATCTAATTATGTTCCCTCCTTACTATGATTAAAAAAAACTATTTGGTTCAATTATGATTTGATTACAGTCTTTACACTGCGACACATTTGTAAATTTAAAAATGTAAAATTGTAAAGGAGGGCCAGGGCCAAGCTTCTCTCAATCTCTTGGCGTTAGTTAGAGTTAGAGAATTTTTGCGTTTTCATGGCTAGACATGGCTAGTGCAATAAAAAGAAAACTGTAGCAAACCAGAGCAAACCCCGTCAAGGTTTTTATGCTACCAAGTTGGTACCAACAGACATACTTTTCAAAAATTTTAGGTCTCGACGCGATCAAGTTTTTAGTGTTGCACAGAGTTATCAGTGGATGTTCCAAAATCGAATAAATAATGTTTTTTGTCTTCATTTTTCAATTCTTCAAACATTTTAAATGCAGCGATAGGCACGCCCTTGCTTCCATTGCTCCGTGGTTTATTTTTTTTAGCAACTGGCGTAACTCAGAAGCATAAGAAATTGCGTAGATTTGTCAATACGCAAGTGCAAGTGCAGCAATTGCCTCGCTTCCAAGTGTGTAACAATGACCATACGAATCGGCACACGGCAGCAACTGCGCGCACATAGAGACGGCAACACAGGTGCAAAGTGCGCGATCGAGATTCGCTAATAAGACTTGCTTTTCTGTTGTTGTTGTTGGACTGCTCCCAAACTCAAATTTCGTGCCCACCGCTGTAACAAGCATCAAACGTTATTTTCTTTTGGCTTCTGTAGCTTGTTCAACAATGTGAAATTAGATCTCCTTGCTAGAGCCTATTAATCTTGATGCTCAAACTCCAACAGTGGCTTATATAATTTTTCTTCCCTTTGATTTTTAATTTCTTTAATTAGACAGGTTTGTTATATTCTTTAAAATTCCGCAAGTACCAGGTTTACTTCTTTGTAAGAGTTTTTTTAGTTGCTTAGATTTAATATGATATTCGGGTGTGTTCCAGAAATCTCTAGAGATTTTCGTAGAAACGATTTGATTTGGAACTAAACTTGGAGGACTATATATGTGAAATGATAAGAATAAGGTCGGCTACTAGATTAAAGGTCGGTAAAACCGTACGCTACTTGGCCTAGAGCAGTCGGTTTCAAATCGCTCAATTTTTGTCATCTAATCTAGTAGCCGGGCATATTTGTGGCAATTCACATATAAAGGCAAGCAGTTCTAGTTTGATATGCAAGCGTTTATACCACAATCTCTAGAGATTTCTGAAACACACCCGATTAATTATGTTAAATTCACAAAATTAGGTATGATGAATAAATCGATTTAGAAACTGCATTGGTTGCCAAAAAAAAACTTTTGAGATCTTTTAAAAGAAATAAATACTGTTTTGGTGTAGTTAACATTCTATTCGATTCTTCTGCATCATGGCATTTAAGCTAAGCTCTACTGTAGCACCATATGTACAAATACTTGTGTTTCCATCTGAATTCGAGTGGAACTACCTTCGGTTTGGCTTACATGGTTGTTTCACTTATTCGCAGTTGAATGAATTTGCTGTTTTTCCCATTAAAAAAAGACTTTTCTTCAACTTTTCACTGAGTATTGTCAGTTTTGTCAGCAACCTACTAAAAATTCATTGACAAGTTCATGAACATCGCGTCACTTTGTTGAACTTCAAAAATTGTCAGCACAACATGTCGGATACGTAACGCGTGTTCTATAAATAATTGGCTCCAGGTAATCACACTGTTGCGAGCGCCCTTATGGAAACTATTTCGTCTGATTGTCTGAGTGATTGCCGAAAGCGCGAGCTCTGAACTTCACCCCTTAGCTCTAACAAATTGCGTAACATGCTAAACAATTAAATGTCCATGGCCGCCGGCTTTCTAGCACTCACCATAATTGCCCAGCACGCTGAGGAAAATATTAACCATAACAATTAATTTGTAACACGAACTAAAAAATAAAAACAAACCAAAAAAATTAACCGAAAATAGTAAAATTTGTGGGCGACTCTTGGAGCTTCACATGTTCGACGTCTAATCGCGTTTTCAATACTAGCAAAAAGGCAAAAGCAAACGCGGCAAAGCCGAAGCGTCGAAGCTGACGCAGATGTTGACGTAGTTGACGTTTCTCTCGATTTGTTGATTGAAATGCAAACGAGGTAGGGTTAAGGGGTGGGGGAGAATGGTAATGTTGTGCTTGTGCTCCTGCTTCTCTTACATTGGACGTGTTCAACGTGTTGCACTTTTGCTACTGGTTGCATGCTCCACTCAAGGTCGTCTTAAGCACTCTTTTCTATATTTAAAATCATTTAAGCGTAACGCATAGGGCAAGGGAAGGTACCCATTTGAGGGCATTGAGAACTTTTAGTTTTTAGCTTAATAATTTGAGACTATAGTTCTCAGTTTTTCTCTTTTGGGGTCTGCTATTCTAATGACGAATGAGTAATATTTAGAAACGGGCACACGTTGCGTATGCTTTATGTGAATTTCATTTTGCTTTCCCGGTCTGTGTCTGTGCTTTGCAAATTTTTCGCTTGTTTTGAAAATAAATTTGTGACACAATTGCAAATACCCAAAATAATGCGACGAGTTCATTGTGCTTGTTAATTATTGCAAATTGTTTGTAAAACAAAAACCGAAAACTATAATTACAATAAATAAAATCCAACAGGCCTTGATCATTTTCCACTTAAGGTTTTTGCGCAATTTCCTACAATTTTATTGCATTTTAATATCCACTTTTAGGCATACATACGTATATTTCCACACAGAAAATATCATGACCTTGACTAGACGGACCAGCATTTTGAATATTTATGATGCCTAAATATAAATATAGTTCAGGGAGAACTTACACATACATTTTGGCTTTTCTTCATGCTATTGATGATTAGCTCCAAACTGAAAAGAAAATCAACAACAACAACACGCGACAGAACCACGACAGACAAAGCATGAGAAATTCGAAAAATAAAATCAAATGTATACGTAAAACAGACTCAGCGAACCAAACAACTGCGCAAGTAAAGCAAAAGTAAGGCAACTTTTTGCCAAAAACACAGAAACATCAAATAATTTATAAATAATTTAGTTTAATATATATATGCAAGTGTGTGTGTATATGTAGATGGTGACAGTTGGAATAGATTTTTGATGTTCAACGCAAATCACATAAAACTTAAGTGGGCCCATCTCTCCATGATCAATGTAAACAAACGTTGGCATGATGTTGCTTAGCTTGCTTGGCAACATGTTGCCAAGGCCAACCATTTGATTTAATTTATGAATGAAAAACTGAATGAAGGAAGAAGATAATATATATGTGTAAACAATGGCCAACGAGCACAAGAAATAAACATTTCCATAGAGAGTTGAAGGAGGCGGGGGGGAGGCTCTATTACCAATTACGGGTGCCATACAAGTCAGGAATCGTGTCAGTGCTGTGCCCGTGCTCACAGATGCTGCCCTTTTGCCTTTCGTAGCTGCAATTAGTTCAAAATTGGTGTTTGTTAGGGGCACTACTGCCAATTCTTTCTAATGATTTCAATATAGTTCACATTGGGGTTCACTCAATAAAATGTTATGAAATGGTTTTTAAATGAGCTAAACAGTTCAGAATCAAAATTGACGAAGTCCATTTAAGGGTCTTATATAATTAATAGTTTAAGTTGCAGCTTAAATTCGTATCCAAATTCCCCTTATTCCATAGGCTTTAGGGGTTTCACAATGCTTTTAGTCTTGGTGCAAGACTTTTCATATGTTCTAACTTTCAAATTAACCGGTTCAAATACTTTGTGCCTGACTAGGGCTCATGTGATTGTGCCATTTTATGTGAATTTTTTTTGCTAATTGCAAATCAATCAAATCTCTATTAGCCAAACCATTTTGCGGCCACTTTTATTGATCATAGACCAGTTTTGTGAGTGTAGATTTGCCAATTTACTGTCAATTTTCACCTAAACTGCCGTACAAACTCGTATGCAAACTGTGTCGATATGCTAATAAATGGAAGATGGCGTGTTTGGGTAGAATGTACGCGTATAAGCTGTGGAATGGTTAAGCTTTGGCTATTTAGAAACATTTTAGGCTAAATATTTTAGCACATTGGTTAGCAAAATGTTTTCTTGCTATAACATCAACGAGGTTGGGGGTTTTCTTGCGTTTGTCAAAAGATTTCATTTACTTGAAATTTAGATTTTTCATTCCTTTTTATACCCTTGTAGAGGGTATATTAACATTGTCCAGATGTTTGTAACGCATAGAAGGAAGCATCACCGACCACATAAAGTATATATATTCTTGATCAGCATGACGAGCTGAGTTCATATAGCGATGTCCGTCTGTCCGTCCGTCCGTCTGTTTCTATGCTATCTCCTCCGTCAGTTTTAAAGCTATCTTAACCAAACTTTGCACGAAGTCTTTTGGTACAAAGACGCTGCACATTTGTCGAAACCGGCCGGATCGGATGACTATATAACATAGCTGCCATAAGAACTATCGGTCGAAAAAGTAGTTTTAGTTAGAAAAACTTTTTTGTCTTCAACGCGAACGTGCCCCATTCTCGTATTTATAAGTTTTCTATACTTTTACACAATTCCACCAAGATTCATAAAAATCTGTCAACTATATAGTATAGCTGCCATATAAAATATAGTTCTGAAAAAAGTCTTAGTAGAAAAAACTTTTTTGTTTTCAATGCCATCGCTCCCAAACTTGTTACTGATCAATATTATATGCTACTACACAATTCTACCAAGTTTGATCCAAATCGGATGACTATAGCATATAGCTGCCATAGGAACTTTCGGTCGAAAAAGTAGTTCTAGTGAGAAAAACTTTTTGTTTTTAATGGAAGCGTCTTTATACCTTCCAGTTGTGAATATTTTGAAGCTGTTGCAAATGCTCAAAGTAGTGGCGCCATCAAGCTACAAGGCTATAAAAACTTCGATGGAGCCGAAGTTAGTTTTCCTCTATTTTCTTATCTTTAAATACTTAATTGGAGTTCAAACTTCTTAGTTCAAGTTGAAATTTTGTAATATATACGGTGTCAAGGAAATCACTATCAACAAATTCCAACCCAAAACCAATTCTAGGTGTCCCAGAAATCTCTTTCGGTTGGTTTCAAATCTCTAGTGTTTTTTTACAAATTGTTAACAAGAATTTCTAATACTATATAGGACTTAGACAGCTCGGCAAACTCCTGGGGTAACAACTTAACATGCAGCACATGTCTGGGGGTGATCTGTCACCTTGCTGGGGAACCAGCAGCGTACAAATATTGGTTGGGGATAGTCCCAAGGGGACACTTATGCCAAGTCGATGAGGCGGATTCTGAGGTCAGAGGGATGTCCTCGGTCAAGGCTTCTTCTGAGCTTGTTTGTAGCCAATTCAGAGGCAAGTCTATTCTGTGATACCTGTTGGTATGCATATTGATTTGGGCGCATAATGGCAAAACATCCAAATCGCGATATAGTGTAATTTTTGGACTATTTTAAAATTTTAGTTTGTTGTCGGATAGTTCTAAGGGACAGTCTCAAGTAAGTCCCGATTTACCCATTAAAAAAGAATTTACAAACTTGAAATCGGGATCGAAGTGTGCAAGTCAGAATCGAAACGGAATGGTATTGCTTTTAAAATTTTTGAAGGAAGTGATTGAATTCAAAATTTGGGTTCGGTACGTTGAACATAATCGAATTTTCGTTCCCGTTGCTTACATTGGGCATATTCAGCAGATAATTTCTATTTGCGATTCGTGATTTTTTATAATAGCAGATTTTACCTGTTAAAAGCAGGGATTGTCAATGGCCATTAGTAAATTTGGTAATCATGATTGCTGAAAAGCAATAAAACTAAAAGTATAATGGGTTTCCGATGTCTAGGTCAGCCTACCTTTGTTCAAACATTTGTTATCAGTAAATATTGAATTTTATTTGTACGAATTGTTTTTATTTTGATATAAAGTACAAAATCCATAGAATATCTCAAGGCCTGCTATCGATAGCATTTATCAGAGACTCATCAGCAATTGCAATTCGTAAATCTGTAATCGCAAATCTGAATTATATGCTGAATGTGCCCATTATTGGCTTTTCATTTCAAGCCTATTTCATACGAGATGTAAGATATTTGATACTTGATTTAAAAACCCGTTTTCCAAAATTTTTTGTATAAACAATCGAATAAACGGATTGTGCTAATAAACTCTTTAAGCATACAAATAAGCAGGTACAAGATAACCTTCAATATAGATTGTGAGAATTATGAAGTAATCATATATAAATAGGCTTAATGCTGCTAATTTTTGAATGAATTTTGAATACCCAAGGCTTTTCCTGGCCCACAAATGTCATAAATAATTGCCATAAATTACGCAACAAAGATTCATAAATGTCCACAACAAAGACTGCGGCAACACTTATCGGTAAGACTGGGAATGCCTGCCCTTACTCTTCGCATTGCGTCCAAATGTTCTATCCGTATGTGTTCCATTCTGATAAGATAATAGACCATATGCCCAGAACTCATATGACTCTGACGTCTACACCGGTATACGTGCTTTTATCCCAGTGTGCAATCCGTTAGTGCAGTGCGGCAGGTACGACAAACGAACTTGGACTTGGATACCGTCAAATGCAAATGTTTTTATAGTCAAGTGGCAATTTGTGAAGGGGAACTTGAGTGCTTAGCTTGTGGCAACAAATTAGAAGCGCTTAGTTCTTTTTTTTTATTGTTTGAAACTAGCACAAATTGGTTGCGCCAGATTTTCACTTTCGTTAGATAATGGGGCAACTATAGATCACATTTATTTTCTAGTTAATTTGGTTTGATGTAACGGCAACGGCATTTCACACACTCAGACACACAGCAAAGCAAGGGGGGGAAACCTGTTTGTTAATTCACACAGTTAGTTGGACGCCCATAGAAATAGAAGATGCTGGTGCTAGAGCTAAAACTGTATGGCGCATCTGACTCTCTAAATGCCAAGCTATTCATAAGGCCCTATAAGCTGAAACAAAAACTTGATAAAAAATGGATTTTAAGATTGAGAAATTGAGAATGCATAGTCCGTTTTGATTTACATAAAACTAAATCATTTTCCCCCAATTTTGAAAAATTCTCAGTCATTTCGGAGGCTCAAATATAGTATGTAAAATCTAACATCAACATGGAAAAGTTTGAGGACTTTTTATCATATACATGCTCAGAAAATTTTGTTAAGTGAATGCTATTTGTGTCGCTTACTTGGAAACAAAAAGAAAATTAAGTCGTTAATTAGTCAACAAAAGTATGCGCACTTTGATTTTAGGGTATAAAGCACCATGTTTCTCTTCTATTACACATGCTATAGAACACTTCCCTTTATCAAGGAGACATTATTATTGCGTTGCATTAGAATTGCGTTTTACATATGAAACTTGTAGTGTGACTAGTTTTAAAGATTATCTTGAAAAGTTTTTCGCATGATAATTTATTTTCACTTTTGATATGGTAGTATTGGTACTTACTCATACTTCTCTTTTCTGGGGTAAACTCAAAAATGTGAATCTTTCGAATTTAAATCGATTCTGTTCACACTTAAAGTTGGCTATTACGATGTGTAGAAAGAAACTCTCGTACTTAAGGACTTAAACAAGTTCTTTTCGTGCTTTTTAAAGATAAAAGTGATTGATCTTTCAACGTACAGTTCTAATTTACGGTACAAATTAATTACTTCTTTTTATTTCCTCTGGAAAGAGACTAAAATCGTAACAAAAAGTTTAACCAAATTAAATAGAATACCTTTAGACAAAAGTTTGTCTTACTCGGAATGAGTAAAAAACTTAAAATCAAGGCTGAAAACCGGTCCAGAACCAATCTTTCGAACCAGTCCATGTACCGAACCTTTTGGTTTTTTTTTATCTCCCGAACCTGAACCGCAGCCCTTTAAAATAAGGTTCGGTTCAGAAAAGTATAAGACTTTGTAAGATATATTCTTAATATTAAGATGAGCTTTGGAAATCATGCTCGAATTCGGTATATTAAGCCTTTAAGAAGGGCCAATTTGTCAAATGGCTATCGCATATTTATGTATTGGCCTTTTGATTGACATATCAAATAAAGCAGTGAGTAGAATGTTTTTGGAACAAGAATAATACGGAGAAGTGCTCAATTTCAACAATGAAATTCATCAAAAATAATGGCAAATATGATTCAACGATCTTAGAAGCTATAAACCAGGGGGCGGTGCGTCGCTATCTACTGTGCATAAAAAGTGCTCAGCAGCAGCGCAGTCGACACACCGACAGTATAAGCTTATCGCTGTGCTACATCGCAAACAACAACGCAATGCAAAATGAATTTCGTGTCAGTGGCTACACACACACGCATTGCTAACACGTGCTGCTATAAACTTAGGTTTGACTTTACGACAGACCGAACCTTCTGCCAAGTGTACACAAGCGTGAAACTATGCTGAAGTCGGCTGAAATCGATATTGTGATATTCATCAAGTTTGGCGAGTTAAGTTCTAAAAATTCGTGTGTTCCATATTCAAGTATCGAGTGCGGCGACTATCAAGTTCAGAAATGTTCGATTTATTTAGGAAAAAATGGTTTTGTTTCTTTGTGAGGGGCCTCTCTCTACACTTGTGATATGCCTACCGGAAGAACAATACCCATTGAAGACCCCTAAGACTTACTCGTTGCAACATTTGCTGACGATACAGCTATTATGGCGAGAGACTCGTGTATCTATGATGCCACTGATGTCGTTCAACGGTATTTGTATAGATTCAGCAGATGGGCGAAACGATGGAACATTGAGCTTAACCTGGCTAAATGTGTCAGTGTAAATTATACACTTCGTCATGATGAGTGTCCAGGCGTATTCTTCAACAATCAGCTATTACGTCACTTACCTGGACATAAATACTTGGGAATATATCTGGACAAGCGCCTTACATTCGGAACCCATAACAACGCGCTTGTAATGTCACTATATGTCAGATTAAAGAAAGTGGGATGGCTTCTCTCTAGCAGAAACAAGCTGTCACGCCGAAATAACGTGCATATATACAAAGCTATCATAGCACCTGCCTGGAGATATGGGATCCAAGTATATGGAATCGCTGCAAAATCCCATCTAAGAAAGCTCTGTGTCCTTCAGTCAAGGTGTCTGCGCAGACTATCGGGAGCACCCTGGTATATGTGCACAAGACATTTGGAGAGTGACCTCAGTATGCCCAAGATTGGTGACGTAATCAATAAACAGGCAGGTGATTACGTGGAGAGACTAAGAAGTCACCCCAACACACTAGCCAGAAGACTCCTGCGCAGACGAAAGAAAGCAGGAAGTAGAGTAAGACGACGCCTCAAAAAACTTTTCCCTAGGGAGCTTCCCAACAGACAAATATACTAACTTAGCAACTACATCCCATTCAATAAACTTGACACCAAACATATTTTATATCATCACAAAACAGCTCGCTCATAATCAGACACATTACACCTGCAATCAAACTTACATAAACAGATAAGTTAAGAGAAATATCTACACAATCTAAATTAAAGTGACAGAAAATTTAGAAACAAAAAAAAAAACACCAAAAAAAACATCTGTAAGGGGCATTGTTTTTCGATGCCTAAGAAGGTCTGAGTTTTGTTGTTACTAGAAGCTGTGCATGGGAGTTTTATTAACACCCAAAAGAATATAGACATCTGTATATTGTACAGCATATAGGTTTTTTTTCTTTCTCCACGGAAAAACAAAAAGGGAGCTAAAATTAAGCTCAAATAAAATTTCATTTAGTCTCGACCTATATAGGTCTGAAGTTTACTTTAGATAGAACGGCGGGGGGGCTTTTAAAAATATCGACCAGCCTCTATTGTTGTGTTGTGTGTGTCTCGTTTTTTAAGTTGTGTGCAAGTAACTAATCATCTAGAGCTTGCCTGTTTAAAAATCATAAAGGTCGTTAAAAAAAGTCCTATGGTGTTCTTGTAGGAATTTTTTTTATTGGGATCAAAAAAAGTTTGAATATTGTGCTTTAGTCTATCTTGGTCATTATCTATCAATCTATTGGAATGGAATATTGTTCAAATATCAAGCTCAGAATAATCTCCGGTATTCTGGCACCAGTCCGATTCCGAGTTCAAATCAAGTAAGAATTACCAGCTAAGGGCAATATCGGACCTTCCGATTGCGGGATCAAGTCAAGTTCAAATATGAAGATAAGTTCAATCCCGAGCATTTTTGCAATATGCCAATTTCGAGCTTAAATTGAGCTTGACCAAGCTCAAGAATCAATAGAAGAATTTCGGGATTGAAAAATAGAGTTACCAATTAAATCCTTATGTACTTGGCTTTAAGTAAATCCAGTATCGTTCGGGATTGATTTCAGTACGAATATCTTAGATCTTTTTTTTCTTTATTTCACAACATTTTTAGATTAAAAAAGTAAGTTTCAAACCTAAGCGAAATCGCTCATTTAGGACCGGATTTCTTATCTTCTACATAGAGCTATCTGACACATAAACTAACATATAACAGAGTAAATTTTAAGTTTATGTGACACATAGCAGCTAACTGGAAGAAGAGAAATCGGCGATTTGAGATTTAACTCTTTTTAATAAACAAAATGTATTTGATGTCTCAAAAAACAACGCAAAAAGTTCCAAATGTATCACATAAAATCTGTGGCACTCTACCACTGTGAAACCTCCATTTACCTACTCATAAACAGGAAACAATTGCTGTGTGATATTGCATTTAATTGCTAATTTCCTTTAGACTGCAAACTAACACCCAACTAAATCTTTTCATATTTCGAAATGATATTGTAATTGTGCGGCGCCAGCTTGTATACATCCATATGTGATATATAGTTTTGGTTTTTTTTTTTTGTTTTTGGCTGCTGTTCAAGTTGGCAGACAATCATAAGTAATGTTCGTTCTATATTTGTTGTCAAAAAAAAAAACACAAAAACCTGTCATTACAAGCAGCAATGCCCACGCTGCGTATGCGTAATGTTCTGGCAAAAACTTGATCAAAGCAGCAAGTGCAACTCATGATGGGATGCTAATCCTACCTTCATCCCAGGGATGATGTTGCTGTTGTTGTTGTTGTTGTTGTGGCTGCCTTTTGCGTCCTTTTTTTGCACGTTTGCTGATGCCGCCACCTGCACCGTTGTTGTTGTTGGACTCCATTTTTACGGCTGAGATTTACTTTTGGGCTACAAGAGACACGCGCGTAAATAGAATTATATATATTTATACTATGCTGGTGTTTTATCTTTAGTGACGCACACTCAATGTGGCCACAAGTGACATTTTGCCAAACTCACACACACACACACACACACACACATGGGCACTCACACACATGCAATTTTGAAAAACTTTTGCGTTTTTTGTCGCTTTGATTACTTGGCGGGCGGCGCGTTGATGTAGAAAATTTAGATATATATTTGAAATTTGAAAATTTTTTCAAGTTATTTTTAATGTGGTGATTTAATTTAAAACACACACACACATATATCGCACTCGCACACAAACACACACGCATGCAACATCTAGCCGCACTTTGTCACTTTCTTACTTTTAATTTTTGAACTTTAATTTTTTAATATTTAAGTTTGATTTCCATTACGTGAGCACGCGAACGTTTTAGTAAAAAAAAACAAATTAACTCTTATTGTTATTTCTATTTTCTATCGTTATTTCTAACGACAGCCGCTCGCCGCTGCTGCTGCACGCTAACTAAGTCGACTCTGTCGTGTGAATGGGTTGGCTTCTTTTTGGTATTTGATTGAGTGTACTTAGAACTCAGTTTGTGTGAAAACTGAATGAAAATCGCGCACGGAGTCCGCGTCCATGCGTCGTTGTCGTAGTCGTCGTTGATGTCGTCGATCGTTTGCCGTGCCGAGCGCGACTGATGTTGCTGACAATACTGAAAAGCTTTTACTTTTTGGACTGTTTTTTTTTATTTTGTCACTGGCCCACCCCACACCACTCAGCCTCAGCCACTGTTGGAAATATATTTTCGTAGACGCAAAGCGACGCGACGCGCTCTCCACAAATTGCCGTGTAATTGACTTTTATTAATCGAGCGTCGATCCGTTAGCTATTTTGGATAACCGCAAATGCGAATTCTTTCGACTAATGCATTAACTTATCACACTTGTACGCTTTTTCAAGTGTATTTTTAGAGATACGTACAGCTTCATCGAGTTCGAGTTGATTGAATGCCAACAGTGGAACGAATTTTGTATATCAGAGAGATAACACTGCTTTTACAGTAGGCGTTAGAGAATTTGATTTGGGAATTAACACTCCAGGTATTCACTCGATAACAATAAATTGAGAGAAACTGGCAAATTCGTGTAGTCTATATATATGTACATATACATATGTATAAAAAGACATGTCCTTACTGATTTCCTAAAAACTCCCAGAAAAGTTGTATGTGAGCTTAGTTTGCAAAATAATTCGACATAAAATAATAAGAGAATAATTAATTACATCATGTTATCAATTGTGAGAAAAATGATCAATAGCGAGAGCTCATTTTTCTTGGAATGAGGCCGTTGAAAACCCTCAAGTGATTCATGAACTATCTCTGCACAATCAACGCGTTACTGTTTGGGCCGGAAATTGTGGAGAAAGAATCATTGGACCGTTCTTCTTGGAAGACGACTGTCAATGGAAAGCGTTATGGAATCCGTGTCATGCCACAACTTATTTATTTACTTAACTTTGTTCCTGTTTTGTGTTTTGGCTTCCATACACACAAACTACTAGATGGCAATAACATAGAGATAAGGACTGTAACACAGATGCTCTGAAACATATTTTTGAGCGTTTTGATAGCGTTATTTAAACATATATTTTTATTTCAATAATACAATGAATAAAAAATTCCTTAATGCAAAATCTTAAATTAATATGAAAGATTCCAGAACGATGAGAACATCAAGCAAAAGAAACATTTGTGAAAGATAAGAAATTAGCTTTAAATTCTTAATTTTCTTCACTTAATGTTTTTTTTTTTACAGCACGCATAACTTTGTGAGCTTACAATTTTGGTTGCTCTTTAAAAATTACCTGGTCCCACTATTTTGTGTAGAGTTTACAATCAAAATTTATAATTTTCTATAATTTTTTATTTGTTTTGGTTTTTCTTATGAACTTTCATAATCTACAAAGTTCATTTTTGAAACTAAGTCAATTAAAATAAAGTTAATTAAATTTAGAATTCATTTAGATATTGTTGTTTTTTAACTATTAATCAAGTTCAATAAAAAGCTATTGGGATACAAATTTATTTCAATTAAGTATGAGTAGTTTCTTTTGAATGAATTTAATTTGAATAAAATTATATTATTCAAACTTTATTTTGAATAAAACTATTATATGATATTTTAGAATGAATCCTCTTTGAGATTTTTTTTTTGTAGAAGTATATTTTAAGATACACGAATTTTTATGTAAATTGTTAATCTCTTAATGGAAAAGGTTTATCAAAGGGAAAACTCTCTGTAAATGATTGTTTTACAAAAAAAAATTCCATCAGGTCCAAAAATAGCAATTTTAATTTATCCTGACCTTGGCGATTATTACAAGGATGAATTCCTTCAGTAATTTATCTATAAGTTCAGTCCAGTAAATATTTCGACAAGAGCTTTTGAAATTTTATCTCCCAAGGTCGACAGGGATGCAAACCGGTTCTGAACCTAACCTAATTAAACCTAACCGAACCAGAACCGTACCGCTTATTCCAGCTTTTAAGACGAAGCGCAAGCCGAACAGGCGACTTATAGGAAATGGTAAACCAAACCTAAAACCGCAAATCAAAACATTTTAATTTAGTTCTCTGACAAGTATTAAGATCGTAAAGAGCTTATATTCAAACAAGGAAATTTTAATCGTTTGTATAAGATCGAAGTTTAATCCGACTTGAAGTGAAATAAAGTTTCGCCATTCGATCGTCTGACAAGGGTCACCACTCACAGACCGAATTAATCGCTTGAGCAAAGATGTTGCCTAAAAAGTTTTTTTCTTTCTTTACAAAAACAGCTTTTACACAACCGGTCACCTTCACCAGCTATTGACGCCAGCTGTGAAGTAACTTGCCTTGAAAACTTTAGGTCTCTTTCTCTTGTGCGAACAATTATAAGCACACACGCCAACAGATTCAGAGAAGCTCGGCTTGTGGTCCTTTTGGCTGTGTAAAGCCATTTTACATTTCCAAGAGGTAGCCTTTAAGGATGACTTGTCAATCATTTTAAAATCCACCGACTTCTTAATAACTATACCTGTCATAAGACAGCATTCCTCCCTTGGAAGTTGCTTATTGGTTTGTGTGAGTATCCCATTTCCTTTACGGAACGATATTCTCAATATTCCGTAGTTATTCTTCGACTTAATCAAACTTTAGACATGCTGTACGATATTTAGCATTTGTAAGGACCCAGTTGACGTATTCTTTTCTTTCTAGCCTGACAGCTACTTTAGGGACATATCATTTCCGTTAATGTCCTGTATATTTAATCATTTATATAAGGATTTTAAAGCTATTCTAATGTTTTCTAGGAATGTGTGCGAAAAGTCACATATTCACTTTAGAAATAATAGTATTCAGAAATTCGAAAGTGAAACAGGTTTTCATAAAGTGTATAAATTAAGACTAAACCACTAAAACGAACCGAAATCTCGCTTCAATTAGCTCCAAAAACCATGTAATGAACCAAACCGGTTGTCCAGTCTTTATTTTCGAGCGGTTTGCATTCCTGACGTTTATTAGTAAGGTAAACTTTTTTAGCTTAGGGGTACTTTTCAAGGTCGGGTAATGTCAGTAAGTCTTAAATAAAGTTATTTGCTTCTTAGCTACTTAATCACACCGGATTCCTTGACGCCCATTCTTCAAGACAAGAAACCGTCTTTTTTTCAAAATCTGTCTCTAAAAGATAGACCAAATCAGAAGGTTAAAATTCCATTTCGGATCACCTTTAGCTCTTGAGTTCTCAAAGCTAGCCTTACTAACTTACTTTTATCTCGCACTTATAGATTACATTCCAGATTTGCATAAAGGTTTCTGCGGATTTTTGGTATGTTGACCGCAAAGGTCATAACCGAATAAACCGGGAAAAGTGCCCCAGAAGATTATGCATATTTTGAATCAGGAATGGTAGCTATTATTTTGGAGGGTATGCAGGCCAAATTTCAAGTCAATAGGACTTTTGGTGTAGGAGTAATCTGCATTATCAGCATGTTGAGCTGAGTTGATATAGCCATGTCCCTCTTTCTGTCCATCTGTTTCTATGCCAACTCCTGTCAGTTTTAAAACTATAGCTGCCAAAGGAACGATCGGTCGAAAAACTAGTTTTAGTGAGAACAACTTTTTTGTCTTCAACGCGAACGTGCCCAAACCGTATTTATAAGTTTTCTATGCTTTTTTATAATTTCACTAAGCTTGATGAAAATTGGGCAACTATATAGTATAGCTGTCATAGAAAAGATAGGTCTGAAAAAGTCTTAGTAAGAAAAACTTTCTTGTTTTCAATGCTATCGCTTTTAAACTTGATATATATTAATATTACATGCTTCCACATAATTCTAATAATATTAATACAAATCGGATTACTATAGCATATAGCTGTCATAGGACAGATCAGTCGAAAAGTAGTTCTAGTGAGAAAAACTTGTTTGTTTTCAATGGTAGCGTCTATATACCTTCCAGTTATGATCATTATTAAATGTTTCAACACAATTTTGGTGAGTTTCATCAAAATCGGATAGCTGCCATATAACAAACTGGCAGGCATATGGCAGGCTGCAAGGGTATATAATCTGCGGTCGAGCAGGTTTTGGTTTTCAGTCTAAGGACCAGGATTTGTGTCTCATGCTAGACACTGCGTGACGCTATGTTGAAATCTTCGTACCATGCTCATTTTATTTGAGGAGTATAGTTCTTGATTCCAGATTTTGTGGTATATAAAACAAAATCTGTGCTTCAGCCAAGAATTTCTCAGTTTTATTTATTTTCCCAGCTCAGTGAGACATTGACAAGTTGAAGATTTCCCATCAAGCATCATCAGCTGGTCCTTAGAATTTGCTAAAGTTTTATCATTAAGCAAAATAAAAAAAAAAATAGTTCTTGAAAAAGTTTTCTATTGCTGCTTATGACGTTGGACACGACAAGTTCAAGAGTTGGTTGCGGGCTGTTGCATGTTTTGCATTTGCATTTCAGACATGTTTATAACTATGCAAGGGGTGTGACCCATCCATCCGAGAGGCCAACAACAAAGTTCAATTGCCGCACTACATCAGAGCTAAGCTGTGCTGAGCGAGCTTTGCCTCATCAGCATGGCCATTGTGGTGGCTGCTGCTGCTCATCAAGTTCATTCCACTTGGCATTAAAAGAAGACAAAAATCTCAAGAATGCTGCAACAGACACTGACAGTGAGATACATAGATCTGTTTATAGACCCAAGTCGACGACGACGACGACGACGACGACGGCGATGGCGGCATTTACTTAATTGCTAAGGGAAAGTAACGTAACCTAAGGTTATGGGCTGGGTGGGGGGTTTATTTAATGGTGGCTTAATTGAATGGTTATACCACCCACAAGCAATTGCAAATGTTTCAGTTTTCCCCATGAAGGTCAGTTGTTTGGGGCTATTTTTAGCCCAGTTGGGCTCCACTGCTCCACTTACACATCATTAATTAAACAGCAAAAGCAATCAATTATTTAAACATTAGTCAATGTCTTGGGAAAGATTCGGTTACGGGGATAGTTGAATAACGCAGTGATTTTTTACACGGCGTTTATTTTTCTAAATTAAAGTATTTTCCAAGGTCCTCCCAATTTAGTTTATGTTTAAGATGACCTGTTAACGACAAGTCTTTTCTTTCTGAATCAACTTCAATATCATTCCATGGATTTTGTCGACAATTTTTGGGCGAAAATCCACGAGCTTCTGCTCCAACTCCAATTGAGGCATCCATCCAACCGCCCTCGTATTTGACCTTTGATGAGGTGAGTATTGAATGAGCTGGAAGTATTGGATGACTGACTGAGCCTGTAATTATGGTAACATGGCGAACGAACGAACAAACAAACAAACACATCGAAAGCGTGCAAGGACACAACATAATACAATACCAAACCAGCAACAGCAGCAAACTGGAGGACCTAGTGGCGCTGGGAAGGGTAGTAACTACTACAATGACAACTGCCTTCGCATGGCGACGCACAAATAGAGTTGATTGACAGGATATGGACGACAATGGGTTTTAGGTTTGTGCCAGGGACGGGGGCAGGTTCGGGTTCGGTTGGCGGAGGCCATTAATCAAACGCACACACGTGAGGAGCTGCTCTCCACCTGCCAACGTACATATATAGGCTGTTAGGACATTTATCGATTTGCCTGACGAATTGTCTAACAAAATGGATTTAGATTTGGGTTTATGTTTAATTTTGGTTGGGCTCACTTTCGGAATTCATTTCCTGTTTTCTTTTCAATTGGCAGCACATTTAATAAATTATCATCCAAACATTTCTCTGGCCACTGCCACGGGGACACGACACGTTCCGCGGACGCCAACTGTGGGACTGATACTGATTGGAATTGAATGGCTCTTGGCGTGTTTTTTTTTTTTTTTTTAATTCCCTTAACAAGTAGGAGCGTAGCGCCAGGGTGACTGCTACCTAACGCTGTTTTTGTTTACGACTGCGTCTGCAGTTGTTGTTTTTGCTATTGTTGATGTCGGCATTTCTCGTGGCGCAGGATGCACCGACTAAAGACTCAACAGTTGTAGAGTCATGCGCAGTAGAATCCCTTTTGCTAAGGTTTTCGGTTAGTTTAAATTTTGTGCGGGTTGTTTATTTGTGATGAAATTATGCCCAGCTGCATCAATTGTGCAAGTTTTGAAAATCCTTAAAAGATACAAAAACTTTCAAAATGCAATCAAATCAGACAAAGACGATATTTCCCAAGGATCTCAAAAAATTCTCAGTAGTTTAGCCTCTAAAAGCATTTTTTCGTATAAAAAGTAGTTTCTGCTTTCAAAAGAAAAATTACTTAAAAAACGTAATTTCAAATTTTAACCGCGATCGCTGTGGCGCTGCCACCTGTTGCGCGTCAAGATAGCGATGTATAGTTAGCGACGAACTGGAACGATGGAATTCGGCAGCCTCGTCGATTTCGCCTCATCCATATATCGATGGGGGCCAGTATGATCGTTTAACGCCAAAATACCAAAAAATACTGTCCAGTACGATCATGCTTATCAGCTGTTTTTTTTTCGTTCCATCTTCCTCTGCCGTCACGTCATTTCACTGCCCAAGTTACGTTGTAGTGGGCTGATATCACACTTACGTCAAATAAAACTGCGTTAGATAACATAACATCAACATGGCAGCATTAAGATTTGTTTCCAAATCCTGCAGCGCTTTGCTGCAGCCCTATGGACGAGCTGCCCTATCCTTGTCCCTTGGCCGCACCCTTTCCCATTATCCAATTAACGATGCCATGTTTGGTTTAAATGAAGATCAGCAAAAACTGCGTGAAGTGTCGTTCAATTTCTTCCAAAAGGAACTGGCTCCCCATGCCAAGGAGATTGACAAATTAGACAACTTCAAGTGAGTGCCTGAAAGGGAGTGTCTGAACCACTTCTTATGGTTACCTGCTCCACAGAGATCTGCGTCCGTTCTGGCAAAAGCTGGGTGAATTGGGTTTTCTGGGCATCACAGCCGAGCCGGATTATGGCGGCACTGGGGGTAGCTACTTGGATCACTGCATCATCATGGAGGAGTTTTCGCGGTAATTCACTTAACTTTCTATCTAATATCAAAGCTGATCCGGGCAAGTTCTATTCTTTTAGTGCTGCTGGTGGCGTGGCTCTTTCATATGGCGCCCATTCGAATTTGTGCATTAACCAGTTAACCAAAAATGGTACACCCTCCCAGAAGGAGCAGTATCTACCCAAATTATGCAGTGGCGAGCATATTGGTGGCCTGGCCATGTCCGAACCTGGTGCTGGCTCTGATGTGGTCTCCATGAAACTGCGTGCCGAGCGCAAGGGCGACTATTATGTTCTGAATGGCAGCAAATTTTGGATTACAAATGGTTCGGATGCGGATACATTGATTGTGTACGCCAAGACCGGAGCCAGCGGTGTACCAGATAGACATGCCATTACCGCTTTTATTGTGGAAACCGGCTGGGAGGGTTTTTCGGTTGCCCAGAAGCTGGACAAGTTGGGCATGCGTGGCAGCAGTACCTGCGAGTTGGTCTTTCAGGATTTGAAAGTGCCTGCCAAGAACATATTGGGACAGGAGAACAAGGGAGTATATGTGCTGATGTCTGGCCTGGACTTTGAGCGACTGGTTTTAGCCGCCGGACCGGTGGGTCTTATGCAGGCAGCCTGTGATGTCTCCTTTGACTACGCCCATCAGCGCAAGCAAATGAATCAACTCATTGGCGAATTCCAACTGCTCCAAGGTAAAATGGCTGATATGTACACCACTCTGGGTGCCTGTCGTAGCTATTTGTATGCCGTGGCCAGGTCCTGTGATGCCGGTGTGCGTAGCTCCAAGGATTGTGCCGGTGTTATATTGTACTGTGCCGAAAAGGCTACTCAAGTGGCACTGGATGCCATACAAATTCTAGGCGGCAATGGCTATATCAATGAGTATCCAACTGGTCGGATTTTACGCGATGCCAAGTTGTACGAAATTGGAGCTGGCACCTCAGAGATTAGACGTTGGCTGATTGGACGCCAATTGAATCAGGAGTACAAGTAGAATGGGAATTATTGAAAGCATGGACTTTGGTGATATTATGGACAATCCTTAAACTAACAGACTATTTGTTGCATTTATATTTTTAACGAATTTGAACAACTTGGAACTGGTGTGGTGTGCCTTATTGTGAATTACATTTGTTGTTTATTGTATAATAAAAATACACTTTTATATACTGATTAAAAGTATAAGAACAATGGAATAATCCCACCTAAACAACCAACACAAGGTGCAGAGAAACTTTTGAAAACATTTCAATTCTCGTCGACAGTCAGGAAATGAGGTAGCGGAAGAGAGTGCAAGGAACGGTTCAGCGTGACAAGCAGTAATGGACATTCTGGCAGAAGCAGTACGAACTAGGACAGAACAACCATTAGACATCGCATCTGCCGATCTATGATTTGAGTGTATGTACATTATCATGACTTTTGTCGATGCTGCATTCAAGTAACTAAGAGTAACCCTGACACAAAACATGAATTTCGTCAAACACCGGAAAAAGGCAATAAACGTGTCATGGAGTCAGCTATTGGGAAAGGACAACGTTCACCATAGTGTCAAGTATAAAATCTTTCTCGCAACAGCCAGATCAGGGGTTTTCTGTACACCAAGAGATGTTGAGAAACTACTGCGATTTTACTTCAACAAATTTTATCATCTTACCGCGGAATACAGAAACACGCTCTTCACCTAGAAACTGGCGTCTTAACGATTTAAATTTATATACTTCAGTCGCAAAATGTTAAAAATTACCGAGTAACGCCTATCAAATGTAGTGGCTCGAGTGGAAATCACATTTTCACATTTGGTATGGTGTTTGACTACGAATATAAAGAAACCTGGAAGATTTAAAGATTTTGGTCAAAAAGCGGCACTTTTAAGACAGACATACATGGGAAAGCCATTTTTGTGAGATCTGGGTAGTCTTGTAAATCTGCCCCTTAGGAGGCTTGGCTCTTTATATCTACTACTCAAGATGGTTTATTGGAGATTTTAAGTAAATGAGTAAAGTCAACCAAGACTCCAGAGTCTCTAGTCTAGACCTCCAAACCATGCAGAAGATGCGTTTGGGTAGTTGAAGTCAAGTATCGGTCAAGAGGATGGGTATAACATTGTAAAGATCAAGTTCGGTTCGCTGACAGTTTTCTAAATCTAAGATTCTAGGTCTAAGGTTCATAGCTTAGATCTCTGAATCAGGGTATAATATTCCCATTAAAAATGGAAAAACGGGATCATGAAGTTGTGTATGTAACAGCCAGAAGGAAGCATCTACGACCATATAAAGCAGCGTTGGTCATCGAGAGCGAGGCCAAATAGTGAGAGTGTATTAGTGTGTGAAAAAAAAGTGCCGTGAATTTGCTTCGACCTGACAGCATCAAGGGCTAGCCAGCGACTGAAAGGCTTTTTGCTCTCTTCTCCTTAGCTTCGGCATGCGTTCGGCTCGTATGTATACGTGTAAATAGCGATATGTCTTCGCCCCCCAGGGGGTTCTTGTGACCATCGCTGCTATAAAGTATATATATACGGATAAAGTATATATATACGGATAAAGTATATATATACGGACCGTCAGTCCGTCTGTCTGTATGAACCCCTCGATTTCAGAGACTATAAGAGATAGAGCCACAAATTTTTGCATGTATGGAGGTGAATACCGTACCAAGATCCAGTTTGTTTCAGATTTTGAAAATTCCGTCTCCTTCACCTTTTAACAGCGAAAAACTTTCTGTCTGTATGAACGCGTCGATCTCTGAGACTATAAGAGATAGAGCCACAAATTTTTGCATGCATGTTGGATTTAGGATTGTTTAAGATTTGGAAAATTCCACCTCCTTCTCCTTTTAACCGCGAAAAACTGTAAGACCCACAATTTTTATACAAAAAATTTTTACCAAAGGTACACAGAGTATATTAAGTTTGTGCAAAAGTATGTTACAGCCAAAAGGAATCATCTCCGACCCTATAAATTATATTATATATATATTCTTGATCACCATTAACAGCCGAGTCGATATAGTCATGTCCGTCTGTCCGTCCGTATGAACGAAGAGATCTTAGAGATGGTAAGAGATAGAGGTTTGACATGTATGGGACAAAAACTCATTATACTTGCAGGCAGATCAAGTTTATTTTAAATTTTTGGCACGACCCCTCCCGCCCCCGCAATTTGGAAAAAACGTCATATTTCCCACAGTTTTTTAGATAGATGGTTTGTGCCTTCTAGAGAAATTAAGTATTCAAGGTTGTTTATCGATTTGCCGAACAAATGACAAAGATCGGATGAACCATACTCAAGTTATGATGAAAACAATGTACGCTGCCGCAGCGCAGCTTTCAGCTGCAACTGCGGGTACAGAGTATATTACAGTCGGGCTTGACCGACTTTCTTACTTGTTAAGTTTGAACCTTGTATAAATCAAAGCCATAGGAAAAACATTACTTGGTACAGGGTATTTTGCAGTCGGGGCACTCGACTGCGGCACTTGTTTTACATACCCGTTACTCGTAGAGTAAAAGGGTACACTAAAGTCGTGCAAATGTATGTAACAGGCAGAAGGAATCATTTCCGACATTCCATTTCCAACAGCCGAGTCGATATTACCATGTCCGTCTGTCCATCTGTCCATCCGTCCGTGTGTCTGTATGAACACCTAGATCTCAGAGACTAGTAGAGCTAGAACAACTAAATTTGAAATGTACGCTCCAATTGTCTGCACGCAGATCAAGTTTACTTCAAAGTTTTGACACGCCCACCCCCGCCCCGGCAATAAAAAATGTTTAATAACTCCCACAATTTTTAAGATATTGATCTCAAATTTGAAACGTATAAGCCCAGAAATTTTCATCAAGATCGGATCATAAATAGCCGAGCTAAAAAATGTTGCATACTTTTCGGCTGTCCCACCTCAGGCACACAGGAAGGTTATTAAACATTTCTTTACATGAGTAACGGGTATATCGGAGCCGACTTTAACTTACCCTCTCCTGTTTTTATAAATTATGGTTGGTTTTTAACATTTGATGTTTGTGTTGGTGAACACGGCCAATGTCTTAGACTTTATTCCGATTCTAAAAGTCGTTGTATGACCACTTTAAATATGATTTCCAGATCTGATTCTAGTAAATATATTGAGAAAATAGTATGCTAATTAAATGTTTGAACCGAACTTTTTTCAAACTGAGGGGGTCCGTTTTAGGAGGTTATATGTATCAAAGATTCAGTTGCAGTTTTAGTTCGAGGGACCGAGTGCTCGGTTCTTTTATTTTATGGGTTTTTCTTTCCTTTAATTGGTTTCCTCTGGCATCAAACAAGATTTCTTCATATTGTTATATTGAATTTTATTAATTTACAAAAAAATACACAATTACAAAATATGCAATTTGCATACACGACTCGTATCGACTGTACGTATATACAAAAACAGAAAGACACAAAACATTTGTTTATGAATTGCAACGAGAATAGGGTTCACACATATTTTGTGGGTAAGAACACATTGAAAGAAAGTTTACATAGATTGAAATCTTAGGGCTAAGGCATTAAATTGTGTGTTGGCTAAAGTTACGTTAAATTAAATTTTCATTTGTTTGTTTAGTGTTTAGTGCACGGTAATGAATTGCATTGAAATAACAACAAATTGAAGAACCAAAATTGTGAAATGTCTCAGGGTTTAGATGGACTGGCAATTAGTGTGGACAAGGACTGGCAATTAGTTGGCAAATAAACACGTATACAACAACAGATTGACGAAGAAGGGAAAGGGATTAGGCAGATTATATAGGTATATGTATGGTATAGGGGTAGGTAGTATATTTATATTGCTAAGGGCTAATTATAATTAATTTTAAATTATTTCTATTAGTATGTGTGTGTGTGTGTGTTCGTAAAGGTTAAAAGCACTTTTGGCAGACATCAACAAACGACAGACAGCTCATTCCAATCGAAAACTATGCTTCTCTGTTTTAGTTTCAGAGCGGGATTCTGTTGTGGTAGTAAACGACTTGCGCTCCATAACGCGCTGTGTCATAGAGCTTAGGCGTTCAGAGCCCTGCTGATCCACAATGCTCATCTTGCCGCCATCTGTGCTGAGTGTCAGCTGGGAGAAGCTCGCATCCAAGGGCTTAACTAGTCCCAGATCGCTGCTGCTGCTGGTGGTGGTATTATTGGCTGACTTGTCAAAGTTGCGCGTTTCGTATCTAAGTTTTGATTTGGAAGAGGATTGTTTAGTAATTTACACAGGATTAATATGGTTTAACAAAAACCTACCTAGACGTATAACCTTCATAGTTTTGACCAGGATAGGCATTACCGCCAGTGGTTAGCTCCACTACGCCACCTTGGCCAAAGGTCTTGTTGTGCAAATCTTGCACACATGCCTCCAAATTGCGATTCACCTGTGGCTTCTGTGGTGGCGTCGGCCGCGCAGCGTTTGAAGATGAGTTTGGCGTTTTAGTGCTGGATATTTCAATGCTATGCTGATAGTTGGCATTAGTGGGTGTGCTTGGTTGTGACAATCTGTCGCCAACAATGGGTACGGTGGTGGTAGAGGTTAGGCCATTGCTGCCACCAGGACTGCCCGGATAGGGACGTGGCACAGCATTGGCTGTTAGCTTGGGGTTAGGGCGAAAGCTGTGACCCGCTGTGGCGGTTTGCATGTTAGAAATGGTCGTAGACAAGGGCGGTGGTGGTGGTGGAAAGTCTCCGTTTGTGTCATCGAGATGTGGATAATTGGCTGGTGGTGGAGATACGGCACCTGGATGATGAAAGTGCTGGGGCTGGCTATAGTGTGGCTTCTGCTGCTGCTGTTGCTGACCGCCGGTATAGTAGCTGGGAGAAGTGGGCAGCTGCTCACCGGATGCATAATAACCACTGCGACCCAAAGTCTGTTAAGGGTTAGGGGTTAGAAAAAGAGAGAGTTAGACAATTTAAGGTGTTAGATTAACTAAAACCCTCCCATCACCAGGTTAGACCAGAGTTGGATCGTATAGCTCCTATAGGTTAATTAAATAATTAGGAAAGTATATTAATGACAGATCCTTGGGAGATGTCATTAAGATCAAATGGATATGAAGAATTTGATATTAATAAAAGATCAAATGGATATTTCATAAAGATCCAATAGATATCAGAAAACGATATCCCTTAAATCTACTTCAAAATGATCCAATGGATCCCAAAAAAGGATTGTTAACTATCCAGTCCAAATGGATACCGAAAAATCATCCAGAGGATCATCAAAAACTATCCTTCTTTTTTTCTGTTTACATATTAAAGAGCTATAAGACCCAACTCCAAAAGGGACTCAATTTTGTTGTCATCAATCTCAATGCCAATTTGCTGGTGCAGTCAGTTGGTCTCGGGGTTGTCTAAAAATCTACAACAAAAATTCTTAAAAAAATAAACCAAAATTCAATCATACATTGTTCTGGCTTCGGTTGAGCGATCCATAGGCATACTCCGTGTCGCTTTCATCCGTGGTAAAGCCCTGGGGATTCTTGGCATAACGCTGAGCCTGTCGCACATGCTTGAGACGTTGTCGCGCCTCTTCCAGCTCCTTTTCTTTGCGCAGCACCGCCGAACGAGCATTAATCTCCTGAGCCATGCCATCCACCATGGAGGTATTGATCTTCAGTGAGTGCTCTTCCTCCGCCTCCAAGCCCTGTTGGGCGGCATGCACCAAATTGTCTGTGGACTTGATTACAGCATTACCAGCTGCCTGCAAACGACGTCCAGCCTCTGAGTTGGGATTCGATTTCACTTTGCAGGCAATCAAGAGTTGGGCCGTTGAAGCAGCCACCTGTTTGGCAGTGGATATCAGCATCTCCTCGGTGCCCACGCCGCGTACCAGATTTTGGGCAGCCTCCACCAGGCTGTGTGTGGCGGCTGCCACCAAACGAGCCGCCGAAATTAAACCCTCCGACCATTGGCCATCATCAGAGCTGGTCAGTGGGCGACGAGCCACTTTGCCCTGATCTATTAGTTCACGTTGGGCTGCATTTGCCGCTCGCACCAAGGCAGCTGAGGCGGCCATAATTCCCTTGGCAGCTTCCAATATCATTTCATCAAACTTCATGTTCTCGTCCAGTTCAATCTGCAAAATGTACACCAAGATTAGTCTTAGTTTCTTAAGGGAATTTGGGCCATCACCAGTTGGGTTTTTAGGGTTTTGGGTTTCTGTTTGGTTTTAGTAGATTTCCAACGATCACAGTAATAATATGTTTGATTCCTGGGTGAACTTTTGAATGTAACAACCAAGAATATCAAACATATCTCACTGGAATCATCAATTAGTTCATGATGAGAGGGGAGATTAAAGTCAAGCACCGCCGCTTATACACTAGGATGAGTTTCGAGTTAAAGAGTTAAGAAGCATTCACCATATACACCTTAGAAGACAGAAGACAAGAGACAAAGTCTTACCTTAACATCCGCTTGACGACGTGGTCTCAGTGAAGCCAACTTCTTGGCTGCCGCATCTATGGAAGCGGCTGCACCCAGCAGCTCATTCTCTGCTATTACAGTGGGATCCTCGGGATCTATCCAATCGGAACCCTTCAACAAACGTGCCATAGCCACCAGATCTGTTACACATTTGGCCACGCGACGTGACAAATGCATACGATCATCGGCACTGCAATTATGCAGTATGCCATTCAATAACTCTCTGTAGGATTCAGCGACTGCTGTGCCAGCCTCCAGAGTGCGCACTCTTAGCTCCTCTGTTTCGGCACAATTCCAGGCCACCGAACGGCAGACAATTAACATGTCCGAAATGGCACGACGACCCAAATTTGCAGCAGCCACAATATCGGCTTGCAAATTGGAAGTACCAGCAGCCACAGCCTTAGCGGTGGCGGCAGTAACATTCATGGTCACACGTATCAGATCCTCAGGTCCCACCTGAGCGCTGCCCACAGGCGGGGGAGTGTGCATGGCCTGTCCAGAAAAAATGAGAAGAAAATGAAGAAATTTTCAAAAGAATTTTTTCCTAAAACTTACGCGTATTTCCTGGGAAATGGCTTCAACAGTGGCCTCCATGGCACGTGTACCACGTGTATGCTCATCCTCCACAGCCTTGACCGTCTTGAGCAGTGAGGAAACATTCAGCACCATTACCTAATTGGTTTTTTGAAGAGTGTACGTATAGAATTAATGTGGGGTTTTATGAAAAAAGAATGGAAACAGTTGCTTTTGGGGTTATAATGCAGAGAGAGTTGGGTCATATAGCTCAGAATTGAAGTGGAACACAATACACTATGAGAGCTACATGATCCAACTTTCTTAAAAGATGGATCAGATGTGTGATCGAAACATTTTGTTCACTCTGAGCAACTTCATTTTAAAGCACACTATTTTCTGCAGAATGTGACCAATAAATTTCGTGCACACATCTTAGGTTATCTAAGACTACGATCTACATAACAACAGTACATCTTCATCTACTGGAGCAAACTATTTCTAAATGGCTTTGGCACTACAAATCATATTCAATAATAAAGCGTGAAATTATGCTTAACACTTACGAGGCATTAATGTGAAACAGAAAATTTGTATCCCGTTTCAAGTACCTATATATCTTTTTTGGTACTTATATCCTATATTATTGTATAATTTTAGTAGTTTTTCTTAAGATTTTGTCTGTGTTTAATGTTAATGTGATAGTTTTTAATATATTTGGTAGATATTTTTTAATTATTTATAGGTAAATTTTTGGCCCCGTATTCTGAACTATAGAAAATTCCTTTTGTCACAGTATTTCATATAATTAAAACCACCTTAGCTTTGCTTTGATGCTCATGTGCTGATAAAAAGTGGTTTTATTTATGTGAAATACTTTGACGAATAGAATTTTCTGTTGTTCTGAGTACAAGCCTTTAGTTTGGAAATTTTTCGAACTTCGTATTTGATTCAGGCATAAAAACCTGTTTTTTTTTACCAAACTGCAACTTAGAGCACTTAAAACGAACCGAAATGCTAACTGGTTACCTATCAATTACTAATTAGCATTTAAAAATTTAATTAATATCTTGTATCGTACAATTGATAACAAGAAAGTGATAAATTTTCACAGAATTTACAAATCCTAATTGAATTTAAATCCTGAAATCCTACAAAATCTTTTCTGAACCAAAGCTAAATTCGATTATAAAGTATTCTTTTATTACAAGAAATTTTGTAGAAATGGAATAGAATGAAATATCGAGTGGACTAAAACGGACTAGAAAATGGAAACACTAAGGAAAAAGCAGAACAAACAACACTAGTTTACAGCCAAAAATACCCATTTCTACTAAAACTATTTTTAAGTGTAGTTTGGATTGGTGATCTCAAAAATCGTTTTCAAAAATTTTTTCATGGCTCCGTTTTTTACAAATGAATTTTTTCATTTTTTCGGTAGGTGCACTTACATTTTAAGTAGTATCTCACTTTATAATAGTCAGAAAGAGCCAAGCAAGATATGAATCGAAAGGTAATTGAATGGTCAATAATCGCACAAAATACTATTTTCAAATCGGTTGAGTAGTTTCTATACAATAATAAAAAATATTACAAATAAAATCCATTTTTTGCTCGAAAACGCAAAAAATTTCGTTTCCAATCGCGTAGGAAAAATATTTAAAAATTAAAAAAAAATATTTTTATTTTTTCTACATAAGAACCGCACTTCTTCGAAGAAAATAAGATGTCGATGAATAAAATCTATAAATAAATACAGGAGCTGTGAGCAATTGAGTGCTGAAAAAAGTGGGGTTTTTGAGATTTTTTAAAAATAAATTTTCGTTTGCTTCTTTTTTTGTTCTGTTCTGGAATTTTTTTCTGATATGGCTATTTGCCCACTTCTAATATTGACCAAAAAACAAAGAAAATAGAAAATAAAAATTTTTAAACACTTAAAATACTCAAATTTGACTATTTAGTTCCATCACTTAAATTGATCCAGCTACAATATTTATTCATAGATTTTTTTCATCAATGCCTAATTATCTTTGTAAAAGTTCGATTCTTAAATCAAAAGAATACAAATAATTTTTTTGCATTTTTTTATATTTTTCCTAGGCGATTAAAAATTAAATTTCTTGCGTTTTCGAGCAAAAAATCGATTTTTTTAAAAATATTTTTGGTAATTGAATTCAAATTTCTAAAAAGATTTGAAAACAATGTTCTACGTTATTATTGACAATTTAATAACCTTTCGATTCATATCTTGCTTGACACCATCTGACGATTATGAATTTAGATATGGCATAAAATGTAAGTGTACCTATTGAAAAAATGGAAAAAATTCATATTTAAAAAACGTTGCCATGAAAAAATTTTTAAAATCGATTTTTGAGATCACCAATCCAAACTACACTCAAAAATTGTTTTAGTAGAAATGGGTCATTAAATTTTTTTTTTTTTTGGAAACTAGTGCAATGGGCGTGTTTAGCAGAATAATGGATCCCTGAGCAGGTATCAGAAAAATATTTTTGCATCGATTAGCTTCTGCTATTGGAGGGAGCAGTATTACTTTAAAGTAGCGGACTATTTCTTTGATACATGCTCCTGTATCATGATACATCAAATTAGCTATCATGATGCCGTATCACTCGAGTCTGAGTAAGAAGATTATTGCAAATGTATACTTGATAAGGGAGCAAGTTGTTTTGCTAGACACGGCCAAAGACTCGTTCTTGAATATTTACGACTTTTGCTTCTAAAATTGGTCTCATTCTGAGTTTTATAGTTAAACTTTTTTTTAACTTAATCGACAATTTATATACAAAAATTATGGTACCCAAAACAATGCTTCAAGAGGTTTTCGTATATAAATTGCAAAGTCGCGTAAACTTTGTCAATTTTTCGCTAACCTAAAAATGTAATAATAATATTGGATTATAAGGCAAGATTGACTTTTATCGTAGGCTATAGTGAACCTTTTTGAACTGTTAAATTTGTTATTGGATAGGTTTATGAATACTCTAGAAATATTTAACAATTTCAAATCAAAGTTGTGGTTGAGATGAAACTTGTACAATTCCTAAGGCTCGAATGACACTTTTAATCACTTTTTTCGTATAAAAAGAAAAGTCGTACGTATAAGCGAGTCAGAGTATTAAATTCGCCGATTGAGGCTGAGACGAAACAAAACAGCGACTTTTGTCTATTAATAAAAAATTGCTACAATAATTGTCTCCAAAAATTGAAATTGTCATTTCACCCTTATCAAGTATGTGAGAGTGTATTGTTGTGCAACCTGAGCACATCGAACGCAGGCCATCGACTGAAGGGACAGCTTCGGCATGCGTTCTGCTGGTGTATGTGTAAATCGCGAAATGTCTTCGGCCTCTGGGGGCAACCAGTGACCGTCGCCTATTTACTTGATTTTCTGTGCTAACCAATTCACACACACATAAGTTCTGATGGAAGTTCTGTGTGAAAAACACGAGTGACTTCAGCCACCAGTGGCTTTGGGCTGGCAGGCACTGAGGCAAAGTTGAAGAGTATGGTTCTTCTTCATACATATTTGAAGCCTGAACCTCAAAACCAAGCAAAAACAAAAGAATTGGTGTTCTAAAATTTCTGGGAATTAATCTCCTACTTCCCTGAGTTTTTAGAAATCTTCTGGTAATTTCTTTTACTACTTTATTGTTTGGCATTATTTTAATCAGATTCTTTTTTTGAATTAAAAGAATTTTCTGAAATTTTTTTGGTTTAATATTTTTCAAATGTTTGATATCAGCCTTATATCGAATTTTTTGTTAGCGAATGATGTTTCTGATGAATGTAAATTTAAGATATTTAAAAAAAATCTTAAAATTTTTGTTGATTGTTTTTTCATTTTTTGTAAATTTGTTGGTTGTATGATTAAAATTTTAGTTAATCATTTTTATATCTTTTCTTGAATATTTCGTCAAAAATAATTGGCGGTATTTTTGTATATTTAGCATTCAGTTTTTGTTACCGCTTTGAGTGGATCGTACCGCTCTGTACCGAAATTAAAAATTAAATATTGAAAAAATATTTTACCAATTGAAATGACTTTTATTATGCGATAAAATGTTAGAATAAAATCATATTGATATAAATTTCACAACATTGAAGCAAAAGAACAAATGGGAACTTTTAGTAGTTCTCTTACAAATTTTGTAAATTTTTTTCTCATTTTTTAATGCGTGTGCAATGATAGAATTTTTCTGAAATTTTTTCCAATTATTCAAATTTGGTCCAATATATATATTTTGGCTTGCCCTAAATGACTCATGATTCCATTGCTGTTTGCTGCGGTTGCTGCTGCTGTTGTTGTTGTTGTTGTTGAGGGCAGATGTCTGTGTATGGGTTAGTTTCTGTTGCTGCTTGGCAAACATCTTGAAGCGTCTGCTTGTTTGATTTTTATGGATGAATGTGGATATTTTTGGTTTTGATATCGATTTTGGATAGCAGATTTTGTTCCACAGCGAGAGCAGCGCATGAAGAGAAGGACGAGGAGGCGTGGAGTGATATTTGAATTCGATTTGAATTTTTGTACAGTTCATGGGAGATTTTGTGTGTGTGTGAGGGAAAAGAGAAGAGCAGAAATGTCGAACGCACAATGAATTAGCAAAACGAAAAAAAAATACAATTTATGGATTTTCCTTTTGTACAAATGTGGCAGAGGAAAAGTGGAACTGGAGGGTGGTTGGTGGGTGGGTGGGTGGTTGGTTGGTTGAAAGAGTGTAGCGCAGCAAATGCATGCAGAGCAATGCCCAGCAGGGGTGGTTGACCAAAGAGTTAGCAGCTGAGCTGGCCAGAGGGGTGGTAAAGGGAAGAGAAAAGTTAACTTTTCATCTGTAAGAGTGTGTGTGTGTGTGTATGTTAAACATTGGAAAACATTAATAACATTAAAAGCTTCCAAAGGCGCAGCCAGAGACATAGAAGAGAGGAATGTGGGGGGATAGTTGATGAACTGCATCAGCCGTTGGCGCACTTTTATGGTCAGTTACAACAACAAGAACAACAGCAACAGTAAAAAACAGGCAATAACAGTGGCAGCAGAAACAGCAAGTGGAAAAGTTGGTTATACAAAATATTTTATTTATATTTATGTAGAGGGGGGAGGAGAAGGTGGTAGCGTTCCATTTTGGTTTATTGTTTTGTATGGTAGATGAGAGTGCCAAAGCCATTTGATATTTTTATTTATGTAAACAACATTTATGTATGTGTCTGTGTGTTTTTTAAAGATTTTTAATATCGTTGCAAAGGAGAGAAGCAAAAATCCTTTTTGTGTAATCATAAATTAGTGAAAGTTAATTCTGTTTACCAGATTAGCCAACAGCCCCAAGCCCCAAATGTTACTTTTTCTCAGTTGAAAAAAGATCATGCTTTTGTAAATGCTATAGAAAAACCAAACAGGACACACTCTAATAGGCTTTAAGCAAAGATTATACAATGAATGTATGCTTGTTATTCTATGCTTTAAGTCAACTTTTTTGCCATTAACTAGCTCTGAGCAAAAAGCCACTTGGTTTTTTTTTCTTGATTTCTAAGAGACATTGCAGTACCTAGGCTCGCATTTTCTTTAAAATGATTTCATAGCCAAAATTTTGAACTAAAACTTTAATTTCCTTCTTAAATAACACAAGGCAACAGAATTGACACTTTTTAGACTTGTTTTGTGGGCAACCTACGCATTTGTGGTTACTCCCTTTGCTATTATTAGCAAAGTAATATTTTTTAAGCTTTAAAATAAACTAACCCAAACAATTCTACGATTTTTTTAAGCAAAGATATATTATTTTGAATATTTGTGTTTGAATTGAATGAATTTTGCACTGCCCATAAGTATGCAATAGATGCTGTAAAAAATTTTCATTAGATTCAAAACAAATGGATAGTTTTTTGTCCGAAAAAGAATTAGTCTTGCAAACCAATGCTACTTCGGGCTCAGTAGGGAGTTCAAGAGTAGAGGCCTCTTTCGAAAAACGAACTATACAAGTCGCTTATCATCCCAGTACTACAATACGGAGCAGAAGCATGGATATTAACAGCAGCGGATGAGGCGGCGATTGGCGCTTTCGAGCGAAAGATTCTTCGGAGAAATAATGGAGCAGCGGATGAGGCGGCGATTGGTGCTTTCGAGCGAAGGAATCTTCGGAGAATTAATGGACCTTTAAAAGTTGGCGATGAATTTCGCATCTCTATGGGTACACCAGTCTAGCCAAGCGCATAAAACAACAGCGGCTGCGCTGGATAGGCCATGTTACCCGTATGGATGAACAAGCTGCAGCAAGACTGGTGTACAATTTCAGAAAGAAAGACATTGGTAGAAAAGGCACGAGGGGAGGACAGAAACTGAGATGGGAAGACCAGGTGCGGGAAGACATTAGCCGTGTTCAGCAGAACAACTTGCTCCCTGATCAAGTATAAATTTGCAATAATCTTCTTACTGAACTCGAGTGATGCGTTTTAATGATAGCCAATTTAATGTATCGTGATACAGGAGCATGTATCAAAGAAATAGTACACTACTTTAAAGTGATACTGCTCCCTCCAACAGCAGAAACTTTTCGATGCATAATTTTTTTCTGATACATGCTCAGGAATCAATTATTCTGCTGAACACGCCCATTGACAAGCTTGGTGTGAACAACTGGGGCCAGCTCGCACGAAACAGAGGCGACTGGCGGGCATTGGTAGCGGCGGCCGAGACCGTTGAATGGTTGTGATATAAATATCGGGCGAAAGAAGAAGGATAGCTTTCTGTACTGTTTTTGCATTGCATACCTTTGGACAGTAGATGTAGATAATACCTATATGTCATTTCGAAAACATGTATGTATTCAAAATAGTATTTCTTCGCTTAAAAAAATCGCAAAATTGTTTACGACAAGTTTTTTTGATGCTAAGAAATTGTACTTTAATATGATTTCTTAATTGCTTTCATCATCTATGCTCCTAAAAAGGGCCTAAATGGGCATTTTAAATTCCATCTAGAATCGCCATCCCTCTTTCTATTTATAAACTGGACCTTGTTTTTCTCCATAAATTAGGTCCGATTTCTATCTTCTACATAGAGCTTTCTGTCGCACAAACTAACAAATAACAGAGGATATCTTTCTGCTTTCGCTAATCATGAGCTCCTTATACTCAAACTGTACATGTTTGGCTTTCCTTCTAAGCTTCTTTATTGGATCGTGGCTTATTTGCGTAATCGGTCTTAGCGAGTTAGCTTTAATTCGGTGTTTTCTGTATTCGTGTATCCTCTGGTGTTCCCCAAGGCAGTCATCTTGGACCTTTGCTTTTTTAACTTATTTGTAAACGATATTCCGTTCGCGTTATCTTACTCTCATGTGCGGATGATCTTAAACTTTGCCTGTTCTTAAGTCCCTACATAGGGACTTAAACTCTCTCAATAATTGGTGCATGATTAACACTCTGCCACTCAACAATGAGAAATGTAAATATTTAACTTTTCATCGTAATACGCCTTATCTCTAAGATATCTCTACATGATTCAGGATAAGCCATTGCAGCGCATCTATAAAGTCGACGACTTGGGAATACAACTCGTGCCCAAAGTTATGTTTCAATGATCATATATCGGTTATTGCTAATAAAGCTATGGGAGTTCTTGGCATCATCAAAAGATAGTCTAAAGAATTTAATGACCCTTAAGTCACCAAAAGACAATCGGGTGTGTTCCAGAAATCTCTAGAGATTTTGGTATAAACGCTTGCATTTCGCATTAAAACTGATTGCCTTTATATGTGAAGTGCCACAAATATGCCCGGCTACTAGATTGGATGACAAAAGTTGAGCGATTTGAAACCGACTGTTCAAGGCCAAGTAGATTTAATGCGTACGGTTTTACCGACCTATGATCTAGTAGCCGACCTTATTCTTATCTTTTCACATAGAAAAGTCCTCCTAGTTTAGTTCCAAATCAAATCGTTTGTACGAAAATCTCTTGAGATTTCTGGAATATGTTTCCCTGGTCAGACCTATTCTTGAGTATGGAATCATGTGATTGGTCTCCAAACTATAATATAAACTTAATTTAAACCAAGAAATTATGTCGTCTGCAGATTTATATAAGTTAATATTTAGGAAGATTTATCATTGAAATAAATCCAAATCATTTTTTCAAAATGTCACAACATTGCCCTGACAGTATTTTAATATTCTTATTCACCCTCAAATAAAGCAAATATTTGATAAATAGCGACCACATGAACCGAATAATGTTATCATTTTAAGAAAATGTGACCCAACCTCATTTGCTTCATCTGGGGTAATTAATTTTAAGTTTGAGTCACATTTGAAATATTTTTCTGCTTTAAATAATCAAATATTGCTTATCATTTGTGGCGACGAAAAATTATCTTGGATTTCTTAAAAATGCTGTTATGGACCAAGATTGAACTTGGGTTGTTGAATCTTTTAAAAGAATGCCTAAGGAAGACATTAATGGGCGAGTGATATCATACAATACTGGAAATCAGAAATGCTTCTTCAGAAGATAATGATGAAATATTTATTAGATTTGCTAAAGATATTCAAAAACCAATATTATTGAATTATAAAGCTGCTCAATCATTAATAGTCTATAGTGTCCCCATATAAGTCGTATATGGTTATCATTTCCGAATGCTTTTAGAGACACTTTGCAACCATACTAGGTAGTAGTAGCTGTCATCTGATTTTGAAGCTAAGGGTTTGATGTGAAAGCATGCGAAACCAAAAAGTCAAGATTTAATCGAGTTTAAAAACGAGTGTTCAACTGGTTATTGTGAGTAACCGACGGATTTTGACACTACATACGATTTGATAATCGAAATTTTTGGAACACTGGCCAATTGCATACAGTTTCCAATGCTTTGAACGAAAGACGCGTAAAAATCTGCTAAAATATTTTGAATACCACGAAAATGGTTCAAGAAATGGTAAATTTTGACATTTCGAATGCATTAGTCACATTTGTTATACATTTGTAAAGTGTATTATAATTTAAACGCATTGAAGGAATCATCTCCGACCACATATTCTTGATCAGAATGACGAGCTGAGTCTATTGAGCTTTGTCCGTCCGTCTGTCTGCCCGCCTGTCTGTTTCTAGGCGAACTAGTTCCTCAGTTTTAAAGCTATCGAGCTGAATTATGCACAGAGTCTTCTTTTGGCTTCACGCTGATAATATATCGGAACCGCCCGGATCGGATGACTACTTCTTGTAACTGCCATAGAAACGATCGTTCGGAAAAGGGGTTTTTGTGAGAAAAACTTTTTTGTTTTCAATGGCCGTGTTCAGCAGATCAACTTGCTCCCTGATCAAGTATAAATTTGAAATAATCTTCCTAATGAGCTTAGAGAAGCGGCATCATAATATCCAATTTAAAGGTATCATGATACAGGAGCATGTATCAAAGAAATAGTACGCTACTTTAAATTGATACTGCTCCCTCCAACAGCAGAAACTATTCGATGCATAATTCTTTTCTGATACCTGCTCAGGGATCAATTATTCTGCTGAACACGCCCAATGTAAGCGCTCTTAAACTTGGTCATTATTAAAATTATATGTTTTCAAACTGATCTGCGAAGTTTGGTCGAAATCTGATACCTTTGGAGCGAGCTTTTTCAAGTGTATAAAAACTTCGGCACAGACGAAGTTTGCTTTCCTTTCTCGTTTTTTGTTAACGTTAACTTTTTTTAAACATAGACCCAACGTTTTGTTGAAAAAGTACCTTTTACCCAGTCAATGATCTCGTTATCCGCACTTTTGGTTAACCCTAAATCACTTCAATCACATACAACTTGTTATTACATTCCTAACTGTGCCCAGAACCAGAATATAAACCATAACCATAACAAGTCAGTTACAATTTTTGTCAGTGAGGAGGTAGAAAATAGTACTAAAAAAAAAATACTAAAAGCCACAACAACGAAAGCTTAATAGCAAGAGAATTTAATAAAAAAAAGAGAGAGAGAGAGAGAGAGACAGGGAAAAGTATAATAATCAAGAATATGCAACTTACCCTAGCACTTTCTTTAAGATCCTGCATAGAGGGATCATTGATGGGTTTGCCTGAGGCCAATTTAGTGCAGTTTATTAAATCACCCAAAGCAGAGGCCACATCCTTAACAGCATTAATGACCATGACCTGAGAGTCCGGCTGAGAGGAGCCCAAAGAGCAGGCACCACGTTTAACCGCCTCAGCGAGTTGAGCTAAGAAGGAGGGAAGGAAAATATTTACAAATTATTATATTACCACAATACGTTTTCGTTCCTTAATTATAATTAGTAAATTATCAGATTTTAAAGAAACAATTAAAAAAATTCAAACGAAATGTTTTCCTATTAGGAATGTCGAATGGAAATTTGATTGTAGATGGCGAATAGCGAAAATGATACGGATGATTGTATGGAAATCGAAAGCGGGAACAAACCATGTTTGAATCAGGGCTGTAAACCTCCTAGAATTAGGGAGGGGTTCAATCTGTGTTTCAAATCCGCGAAAATTTTAGGGTTAATATGGTCGGTAAACTTAGGTGCAGCTAAATTTTGGTTCCTCATTCAAAAACCATTAGAGTTCAAATGACTACATCATGCACATCTAGTGTATTTCGTTTGTAAAGCTCTGCGAGAGCAGAAACCACCATTTAAAATCCCAAAATGCTTGTCAAAGTTCTTTTCATTGGAAATACTACAAATCTACAAAAAATGTTTAAACATTTTTTTAACCTAACCCTGTTGCATTGTATTTTTAGTGCTCCGGTTTAGGTTCGGGCTTGGGCAATTAAAATAAACTTTAACCGGTTCAGGTTCTGTTTAAGCCCTTCCAAATATCCCAAAGATTCCGACTCCGAACCAGTTTGCAGACGTGGTTTGAATGTTTTAAATGTCTTCATAAAATCTTTACGGTATTTTTAAATTCTTTGAACCGAATCAAAGGTGGTTTCGAGCCAAATCTAAAAACTAGTGTAAGCTTTGAACTTGAAATTTGGTGTATTATTTGGAAATATGGAACATTATTACGGTACAAACGGGTTTCGAACCAGTTTTAACCGGTTCAAAAAAGGGTTTAGCTTAATTTCTGAGATATGATGATAAACTGAACTAAGTTTTTTTTTGTAATATTCCGAATCTGATTCCGGATCAGCTGTAATCGGTTTAAAAGTGCTTTAGAGCCATATCTCAAAAATTAATTAATTTCCCCGATTCAAAACCGGTTCACAAATTGTTTAGAAACACTTCTTGAAAATTGTTTAGACTATGCAAATTGTTATTATTATTATCCCGTTATAAATTATTAACAATTTCGAAAACTTTTTTTTATAGAAATTTTGAAAACTCACTTATGGTGGATACTGCATTCTGTGCCGCAGAAGCCAACTGATCCTGATTGCCAGCCGCTCCGCTGACCAACACTTTGGTGTCCTCCACCAGAGCCTTGGCTGTTTGCAGAATATGTTCCCGATGATCGGCAAAGCTGCCATCGCCATCCGAATGCAAAGTTCCCGCTGTGGCAAACATAATGGTCGTATCCAAATCTCCAATTATACCGGAAACAGTGTGAGCCGCATTAATGCAGGCCTGCGTGCCACGAGAGCCGGCTTGCAAAGCCGCCAGCACTTGGGCCACCTTCTCGGACACTTCGCGTGCATTGCGTGCAATCTCCTTTTGGGCACTTATATCATTGGGACGAGCACCACCAGCCGATGACTTTATCATGGAGCTAACCGAACGACCCAAATCAATCACCGTACTGCGTATGCGCATGGCTATATCTTGCGAAGTTGTCGTGGTACTGGCACCCACCGAATCTTGGGTAAGTTGCTGATAGTGTTGGGTCATTTCCATGGCCAACTGGGGCAAAGCTGCCGGTTCCACACTGCTTTTGGCATTCATTTCATTAGCCAGACTGGCAATCTCCTTGGCTCTGGCCACCATACGTGTCTGGTAGTCCACAAAGGTGTCGGAGTAGGAGGCATTCAGCAGGGATTGACGTTTGTCCGTAAGCCGGGTAATCGATCTGTTTACCTGATCCATCAGACCGGTGACAATGCCCGTTTCGGCATTGATCTTTTCCACAGTTTGCTGCAATTCCTGTATGGCCTCACGGGTGCCATCGATGGCCTCGTCCAGTCGTGGATGGGCATGAGTGGCTCTGGGATTACCGGCTGAATCTTTGGCCGCTTGCACCAGAGTTATGGCACTCTCCACCACCGATTTGGTTTGGTTAATCAGCGACATTTGCTGTTGGCTGTGCACAATATGAGTGCAAGCTCCGACGGCTCCATTCACCATGGGTACCACATACCGAGAGATTTCGCCCACGGCATGACCCAGCTGTTCGGCATTGTTTTTGCCCGCCATACGAATGGGTTCCAGTTTATCCACCAATTCGGCGGCCGAGTTCAAAGTTTGTCCACTGAAACCATGCAAATTGTTGTTCCGTCTCTGAGCCAATCCCTGGTCATTTACGGCCAGAGCACAGCTGTTCAATTCGCGAGTGCAAGTGCCCAGGGTATGGAGCACCTGCTCACACTCCGCTTGACCTGGAGCCTTTTCACGTATGTTGTCCACCAGACGCTTCACCGACTCCGAGACGGGTGTTGAGTGCATGGAGAGTTGCTGCCAGACGGGAGGATTATCGGGTGATAAGGCCAAAGATTTGGCTGCCTTGACCATTTCCACCACACCATCGATGACGCCACGACCAGCTTGTATGACCGGCTCCTGGGCTTTTCTACCCTCCGCAGAGATTTTGGCTGGTATCGAGATGAACTCCGGACTGGAGGCATATTGACGCACAGCCTTGACGGCTTCCAGTAGGGGTTCCACCAGACGTTCGCGACTACCACCCGTGGGTGGATGCTCTTCAATTGCTTTAATGGCCTGCACCAGATCCGAGGTGGCTGTGGCCACTTGCTTGGCCAGGACTATGAACTCATTTTTGGCCACCGGATTGGAGGTGTTCATGGAAGCCTGACGGCAAATGGAGCACAAATAACTAGTATGCTTGGCTATGACGGTCAATGCAGAGATCATCTGGGGTTTGGTGGATTGCTGGTTGCTCACAATATCGCAATGTTGCCGTATACCCTGATAGGCCCAGGTAAGTTGAGCCTGATCAATGATACCCGGACGTCCAGCCACACTGGATGGATGTGAAACTCCGATTAGGTAGGCAGCCTGGGAAGAGCTTTCAATCAATCCCTGAATGGAGCTATTCACATTGTTCACCGATTCACTGAACTGCACATGATGCGATTGCTTGGCATTGTTGATCATCTCGGAGATGGCATAACCCAGATTTCTAGACTTGCTGGTCGCCTGTTCCACGCAATCAAAGTAGCCCAACTCATTGATGGGCTCATGTGGATAGTCCAGCATTAGACGCAAGGCCTCTATGTTACGCATGGCATTATCGCATTCCTTTTGTCCCGGGGCCGATTGAATGCTGGCATCCACCAGCTGATTAATGCTCTCGGTTACTCCACGAGCGGCGGCATGTAAAAGATTCTTGGCATTTGGTTGACCCGGATCGGCAGCTATAGACTTGGAGGTGGACAGCAAGGAGCAGGATTGGGTGGAGACATGACGCAGGCACTCTATCATCTGCGAACGTACCTCCTCCTCCTGGGTTTGACTGGCCATTTCCATGCTGACGGACAAGAGATCGCGATAGTTGGCCGCAAATTGTTGACTACTCTCGGCCAGCAGAGCGGGTGAGTTATAGGACACCACTATCTGACCACCAGAGCTGCTCAATTCCTCGGCTACCTGTTTCAGTTCAGACTGCAGTGTGGCATAGGGACGCGTTGAAGCGGGATAATCGCTCATGGAGAGAATCTCACTGAGTTCGCTGACATTTCTTAAGGCCACATCCACCTCACGCTGACCGGGTATGCAATCCACAGTGCGGGACAGTGCACCAGTCACATCTCGTCCAGCTTGGGTCAAGGCTTGCGGATCATTCACTCCCTGCAGCGTGCGCTGAGCCTGTTCTATGAGTCTGGCCGAGCTGGTTACCACATCATCGGCACAGTCAATGACAGTTGGATTTTGGGTAGTAGCCGCCACACCATGCACACTCTTGGTAAAGTCTCCCAAAGCCAAAGCGGTATCACGTCCCGCGGAGCCCGCATAACTGCGTTGATTCTGCAGCACGGAGGACAGCAACTGGCTCAAGGCAATGCCCACATTCTTGGCCGACTTTCTCAAGTCATCTGCTGTACTCTCCACCGTATCACCGGGCAGTGGACGCAACTGACCCGCCAGCGCTGCTTGACGTGTATCGTCCAGTACATGATGCAGCTGCTTAACAGCCTCCAAAGCGGACTCCAGTTCCTGTCCACCACAAGCATCACGAGCACGCTGCGCCACTGAATGCAACTCGGACACACTCTGACCCAGATACAAAGCACTTTTGGAGAGCTGAGCTGCCGATGGTATGTCCGTGACAGTCGGTTGCAAGGCACGCGATGATTTGGACACCTGAAGAGCAGGTTCTATAAATTGTTCGGCTGCCTCAATCAAATTCAACTGGGCATGTGCCTCATCTGGCTGGGCGCGTGTGGTCTTCACCGAAGTGACCAAACGGGGTATGGTATCGGCCACACGTTTGCAATCCTGCAGCAAGGATTCCTTGGTCTGATGATCCTGGCTATGTTGTACGGCATTTTGAGCCGCCGAGATGCATTGGGTAGCCGCAGAGGCCGCCTGTTTGGAACAGTATTCCAGGCGCTGAATCAAACCCCGCTTCATAGCTGGTGTATTCGCCGCAGTGGTAGTAATCTCACGTAGCTCTTCGGCTGCACGACGCAAAGCATTCTGATTGTCCGCATCATGTGGATTGGATGAGCATAAGCGTGCCGCTTCCACCAATTTGGCCGTGGCATCGGCCAGCTGTTTGGCTGCCGACAACAGACGACGTTGCATATCCGCATCCTGTTGCTGATCCGCCTCACCCTTGATGCTTTGTATCAATTGGGCTGTGGTTTGACCCAAGGTGCGTGCATGACGTACCATTTCCTGGGGATCATGCGTCGAGACCAAAATGTCTGTACCAATGATGACATTCTCCACGGGACTCAACTCCTGGCTAGTGCGATTGGCATACTCGCGTGAGCTCAACTTGACGTGTTCCAACATTTCGGTAAGGCTCTTGGAGACCTCTCTGGCTGCTGCCAAGAGATCCGCCTTGAGTTTGGGATCATTGCTGGCCTCATTGCACACCTCGCACAGAGAGTTAACCGCTCGCGCCACATTTCTTGCCGCTGCCTCCAATTGCTCGCGACAGGCGGCATTATGCAGAGTGGGTGCCACCACCTTGGCACAGGCTACCAGCTGACTGGTGGCCAAGGCACACTGACTGGCTGCTCCAATTACACGATTTCTGGCCTGCTCATCCTCACAACTGGCGGCTATGTTCTTGGCACGCAACACCAAAGCTGCTGTCGTATTGGCCACCGCCTTGGCCAGAGCCAACAGCATGTCATGCAAATCCCGATTTTCGGGTACCTCCTCCTCGGATATGGTGGTTAGCACATGAGTGGTGGCTTCACCAACCCGACTGGCCGCATTAATCAAATGCTGTGGCGGCTCTTTGCTTTCCGGTTCGGCCGCCTTGAGAAGATCACTAAAGGCATTGCAAAGATTACGTGCCGCCTCCAAGAGTTGATCACCATTCGAATCGTTTTCCATTAGAGCGGCTATAAGACGCACCTCTTTGGTTACCTCGGGTATGGTTTGGGCAATTTGTGAAACCGAGGCGGAGATGGCTTCCGTATCCACTTCATCGGGTTGCGAGGCGGTGATTATTTGAGCCGTAGCTGCACTCATGGTGGCCACATGGCTGCTAACGGCCTGTTTGGAGGTATCCAAAGTGTTTTCACGCCACTCAATGGAACGCATATCGCTGCCCAATTCTTGTATGGGTGCCTGAAAAAGGATTTTTTGTTAGTTTTTCTCTCAAATGAAGTATCTTTTAATTCTCTTACCTTAGTGCGCAGCTCCTCGTCGGCGCGTAATAAGACATCCTGGCCAGCAGATATATAACCCAAAAGGGCACGTTGTGGTTCCGTTAGATTCACCGAACTAATACGAACTTCCTTAGTCTATTTTAGAGGGGGGGAGGAAACAAGAAACCAATTAATTTCCAAGTTTAAAGAAAGTTCCTTAAAAAATCTCCATACTTGGTGAAACTTTGGATGACCATTTGCTTTAGTTATTCAGATTTGAGCAGCATGTTAAAAATTTGGAATGAAAATGTTAGAAATCTTTACTTGAAATGAATCTTGAGTTAGTTTTTAGAGGGAAAGTGTAGGTGCAGTGGCAACTGAGGTAAAAAGCGCGTGAAATGAAATAATGAAGGGAATTAAGGGGTTAATGGGGGGGTCAACTTTTAACTTACCGTAGGCGGCTGATGCGCATGATTGACCTGACCAACGAAGGCGCCATACTGCACGGTTTGCACTTCGTTCTGCGTAAAGCTACGCTCGCCTGTGGTTTCCACATACCACAAAAGTTGTATAAAATAAGAAATGAAAAATTAGCATACATAAAAAAAAATCAAGAAACAATTAAGCAAAAGTATTTTTTTTTAATCTTAACTTAATACTTTGAAGCATTTTTACAGATATTACACTACGGCAACAAGGCAGCAGCAGATCAGCGGCATTAGTGAGTACCATTCTCTCTCTTCATTCTACTACGAATTGAGTAAGGAATTGAAGTAACGAGCCCTTTCTCGAGGTATGAAACTGAAGCTACATGTTACTCTTATGGATGGTTGATGGTCTTTAGTAGACAAATTTTTACAATTGGAAAGCGAAAGACATTGGAGGCGGCTGCGAAAACTAAGACCGGAAGACCAGATGCTGCTAGACATTTCCAAGCTTAGTGAGTACACCTAGAGCAACGATTGACACGCTGATACGAGCCACTGGCCAGTGGTCGATGAAATGTGTCAGAGCTGGTGTGCGTCGTGTTCTTTCGCACACTAATACACTCCCACTTTTTGGCCTGGCTCTTGTTGACAAACCCTGACCTAGAGTTACTTTCTGCCAGCGATTTGGTTACATCTGAGCAGTACGAGATTAAAGTTAGCGGTAAGAATTATAATCTTTTGAACTGAAACCTTAAAATATTATTTACTAACCCACATTTCACCGATTATTTTACTCTATTCCAGGGGTCGGCTGAAAGCACAATCACATTTTGGCATTGCGTTACTTATAGTAAGTTCATTATGCACGGTGGCATTGTTTCAAATCAGCGCAGCGTCAAGGTCGCCACCGCTGAGTAGTTTTGTATACACAGTTGATAGAGACGCTCTATTTCCAACTATAATAGCTAACAGCAATTTAGATACAAACTTAGTTTAAAATCGATAAAGGATCGGAACGCACTAAATCAAGTTACATGGCTTTACAATTCGCGCTTACGAATTTATTTATGCTCTTCTTTCTTTCATGCAAAGAAGTTGTTTGAGATACTGATTGGGACTTAGTCCGCATTTACATAACGAAGTTTCCTTCATGAAGTTTGTCATAAGTTTTTATGTGTAGAGAAAAGATGTGTCGGGGAAGTAATTTCAGGCAATACTTCATGTAATAGCTCACCAAGAAGTTTCCCCGATAGTTTCTCTTTGCTCATTCCGATATATTCAATGCAAGATTGATTTATATGTCGTTCAGATAGGTTGAACTAAAACTTCAAGAGTCAAACTTCTTCATGTAAATGTGCAGGCAGTTTTAAAGACGCTTCAAAACGAAATCGAAGAGAGCTTCATTGAGCAAACTTCGCCGCGCAAACACGGACTTACTCCAAATTTTTAATGAGCGAGCTTTTTTACAAGCTCAAAACAAGGGATGCAAACCGATTCAGAACCGAACCAAACCAACCCGTTACCGAAGCGATAACCCAACCGGCGTCCTTTTGAAAAAGCTGAGCCGAACCGAAAACGACTAATCAAAACGGTTCGGTTCAGTTCACTGGAGAATTTTAAGACGAAAAGCCCTATCGTTCCGACAATGTTACTTGGGAATTTTACTCGACTCCCTTAAGACAAGTTTCTTTCTGATTTCAGTTAATTTAAGTTTCGCTTAAGTTTAAGTAAGTTAAGTTTATCAATTCATCGATACTTAGCGATGCCGGATTAAGTAGGACTTGTCAACCATTTTAAAACATCTGATCCCGTACTTTTCCTGCAATGGTTCAAAGACCTCTTAATATTCCAGTCATCAGACTATATTTCTTTTTTTTTTAGAAATTGCTGAGTAATTTGTGTGATTATCCCAGTTGCTCAACGGGATGATATTTGCAATGTTCAGTATGATATTCATTGTTTGTAATGAGCACTTATATAAGGATTTTAAACATATTAAAATGTTTTCTAGAAATTCAACTTCAAAAAATCCATTTATATTAAATCATTATATTCGGAAATTTAAGATCGGAAACAGGCGTTCATAAAATACGTAATAAGTTAAGAATGAACCATTGAACCGAACCGAATCCGCGGTTCAGTAAACTCCAAAAACCATGTAATGAAACGAACCGGCGGTTCAAAAACTTTTCCGAACGGTTTGCTTCGCTGCTTAAAACCCCTAAAGCAAAGTTCCCTAGTCATAGACCCTGGGGGATGAACATACTCGCAAATTCACACCGATTGCTTGCCGAAGTCATGCATCACTGTGTGTGTTAGAGAGAGACACAGTCACATTTTCGCGCTCTCTTCTTGGGGAACACTGCCCTAAAGCTCTCTCACTATGCTGCTGCAGACTCGTTGATGTATGCCATTGCATTAGTTTACAATTAATTAAGATTATATCAGGGTCGACCATAATTGACAGGCATTTCCCTAGTAAAATCGGCTGCTGAATCCGAAAATCAAGTCTAAAAATTTTAATATTAAATCCTTATCGAAAAATCGCTTTACGAGCGTTGCCAATTAGATCTCAATTATTAAATAATCAATAATATTAATCAAATTTAGCTCCTTGTACTATTTTGTTATTATGTTGCCGTTTAAAACGAACTAAAACAAACTAGACGCTGAATCAAGCAAACTAAAAACTGTTGAATATTAACACTTTGGTTTGAGGTCGGAAAGGGAAAAAGTTGAACATCCTTGAAACGTGAAGTACAGGGTACCTTGCAGGAACTACGTTGAATTTACTCTACTTAAAAAACAAATTAACATTCCCTTGTGTTCCACAAATCGCTTCGTCCCAAAAACAAACCAATTCTCATACGATTTCGTTCGTTTTTGGGTCGAAAGCGATTTGTAAAACACATGGAAATAATCTATATATTTTTTTTAAACTAGTTTTTAGGATTGTGAAAAAATAAGAAAAAATTTCACTTCACTCTCACTATAAACTGGTGTTCAAGTTTCACATAGTTCTATTTACATTGCAAATCAAAGTCTGAACGATCCATCAGTTCAGCTATACACACATATTAAATATTTTTATCAAAATACTAAAACAAAGCTCAAGCTAAGAGTGCATAAATATTCACATAATAAAAATTCCTTAATCTTACCGTCATTGAGTCCCAAAACTCCAGGATGTGCCAAACTTTCAAAGTTAAGTTTCTCCATGCGATTGGTTTCATGTTGCAAAAATGTGGCCCTGAAACGCACAATAACATTAGTTCATATATACAAATACCGTTTAGATTTGACTACTTACTTAGAAGGTGCCACCGACTCTTCCACCATGGTCGAACCCTCATCACCCTCAATGCCAAAATGATCCTTGGTTTGCTTCTTTTTCATTATGATATCAATATATCCAGCAATTAGTTGTACAATTTGCTCAGCTTCGGTGGTTTGCACAGAATAATATTGATTAGCATAATCGCCAAAATCCAACGTGAAGGTATTGGGTGAGGCACCCCAACGACGTACGGTGGTTAGGGGCCAGGAAATGAGAATTTCTTTGGTGTGCTCATCCAAACGAAGCACAGAGTCCTTGGTAACGCCCAATAGACGTGGCACCAACTTGTTTTTGCCATTCATTTTCTCTTTGACCAGAAAGAAGGTAACACCATAGGTGGGCAACTCTCGAGCTGTCTTGGTATATAAGACTTTGGCATCGATTTCCGACAGATCTGCATGCTTACGATGCTCGGCAAAGATTTTCTTTTCAATATTTTTGACACGGACATAGGATTGAGGCAGGAAATCCTTCAAGCTGTTGGAGGAAGAGAGCATGAGATTAGTGTAAAATTCCGGCGAGGGTGTTTTGAGGTGTGGACTACTTACTCTAGAAAACCAGGTTTGTGTTTGGCCTCATTGAAAGGTCCGAATTGTATGTGCACTTGGATGCCAGCAAATTCACAAGCTAAAGAAGATCAAAAAGAATCAGCAAGCAGCACGTCAACAATGCTATTTACTTTACACCTACCTTTATCTTGGGTCACAGGATGTGTACCATTTAGAATGGAATCTCGTGCCTGCACATACAGCAAATTTAGCTGAACTGGATCACGTGAGTCAATATTCTGATCTGAGAAGAAGAAACGACGACGCAACAATACCGTTTCCGATTCATCTATACCCTGCTCTCTCAAAGTGCGGCTTACATCCACCCAGTTCACTGAAAAAGAAAACTTGCTTTAAAAATTTGGGTTTTGTTTTCTACATTTCGTTCCACTCACTTTCATCATCCGTTTTCAGCTTCTTACGCAAGCTTTCCATTTTGGCATCACGATCCTTTTCCATTATCTTTCTTTTAAGGGTCAAAGTGCCAAATTTATTATCCGGCAAATTCTCATTTTGAGCTTCGTTATCCTCACGAACCAAACCATATTCTTCATGATTGGTAATACCAATTTTGGTGCATATAACCACCATTAGTTGCGACACCGGCTGTGAGTCATCCACCAATATGGTTTTCACAGCTCCATCCAACATACGGACTCGCAACGTGCGCAACTTGCGACGATATTCCAAAGTGTCCTGATTATGCAGAATATAATAGCCCAAGGTACGTCCAGCCTCCAGCCAAACGCCCTGCTGATTCTGCTCATCCGATATGAACAGACCATATTCGCTGGCTGCAATTGGGCCAAAAAGGTTGTAAAGTTGGTTAAGTAACCAAAAAAGGATATTTTTTTTTTTTACTTACGTTGTCCCTGCACTGCTTCGGCAAATTTATCGCGTATAATTTTGCACGCATCGAAAACTGTGGTATTTGGTTGGAATTGTATGGTCTTGGTCACTCGACCACCCTCCAGCTGTATGCGCAGCGATAGTGTGGACATCCTGACGTCGTCTTCGTGGCTTTTCTTCGAGTTGGACTGCAACTACTCCTCCGCCGCGTCGTCTTCTCTTGCTTAGACTTAGTTTATAAGGTGTAGAATTTGCAAAAGGCACTGAAAGAAAATAAATGAAGAGAAGAATAAACATGAAATTAGAACCGGAGACCAAAAAAAAACCGAAACCACCCCCATGAAAGCATGAAGAGATATGGCCGGGGCAGTGGCAGAGGCAGCCACCACCCAAAAGCAGCCGACCGATAAAGTTGCTGATGAAAATCTTCTTCACACACACACACACACACACATAAGCACGCACAGAAAAGAGGGCACTTCAGTGGCCAAATCAAAGCCCGAGAGCTCAAAGCATTGTAGTCGGTATTTTTTCCGTTTTGGGGTAGCAATTTACCTCCCCTCTACAATTTCTTGTCATTATGCCAGGGTTCTTTAGCTAAGTTCACTTAATGCCCAGCTCCCTGCTCCCACCCCCACCAACTCAGTATGCTGTAATTGATTTTCTGTCGCCTGTTTTTGATCCTGCGCCAGCTCTAAGCTGGTCTAAGTGTGTCAGCCAGCCCCCGGGATGGTAGCTTTTGAATTTTTGCCTATGTAAAAATCAATAATTTCCACGGCTAATGTTGGGTTTCGTTTCTTTCTTTCTTTCTTTGGGAAGTACTTGATACACACACCGCACGCTTGACAATTACTTTTTCTAACTGGGCTGGATGCCTGTTCCATATGGCGGTTAGTAGAGAGAAATAATAGGCGGCTTTTGGTTACTTTTTTAATCGTTTTTTCTTTTTCTGGGAGCGGCACGTCTGTTAAGCACAAAATCTGGCACACAACTGAAAAGGTTAACCAGCCTAGGGGATGCTGTAACGCATCATCAGTGCTAACCGGATTTTTGTGCTGTCTCTGCTGGCAGAGCTGGTGCTAGTGGTGGTGGTGGTGGTGGTGGTGGTGGTAGTGGTAACAAACCGCAAAGAGACACAGGGAGAGAGAGAGAGAGTATGCCGCCTGCGCAGTGATTTTCCTTAGAGAAGGGTGCAGCAGTCAGTTGCTACCCTCTTCTTGGTTGGATGTGTGTAGACTTTTACGGCTCTCTTTGTAGACTTTTCACGCCCGGCTTTTGTGGCGCAACCCGACTGAGTGCCGCCAACCGGCCAAGTGTTCACGATTTGCGCAGTTTAAGCTGACTGGAGAAATTTGAGACTAAAATTTGATAAGCGTGCAAAAGGGAGACAGGTTCACAAGGGAGTTTGACTTTGCGGTAAGGAAACTTTAGTAAATTGTGCCAAAATATGGGTTAAGCGAAATCAGATACGTCAAAGACGTCAGAGCGTGTAATGGACAAATTAGCAAAAGAAACTGGGAGATAAGGATAAGTCAAGTTGGTTCGTTAGCTCATCATTTGACCAAGAACAATCAGCATTCTTATTAACTAATCTTAAAAGAAAACTGAATAGTCATGGGTTTTAGTGAACTGATTTGGTTTTTTTAGTAATATTCAAATATATATACAGTTAAAATTTGAGAAAACTTGACAGAAAGCATCAACAAAATTGAAGAACCTGGATAAATAACAGAGCTCGCAACATTTGCTCAACCGTTTCACGTTGTCTGCAAAATGCGTTGTCCGAAACCCAATGAATAGAGGGAGACAAAAGCACTTAATCAGCTGTCTCTAACTCTCATTGGACAAGAGAGAAGAGAAACGCTCTTTTGGCTTTTCTTACGCTCTTACCTCTGAAAGGGTATTCTTATGCCCAGCTTACGAACGCGTACACATCAATATAAATAAAAAAAAATATTTCTGAAACAACAAGAACCACAAGAAATAGAAAGAGAAGACCGATTATTGTGTGTGTGCTTGTGGCTGATGCCTACAACAAAATCAACGCTATACACTACGAATACATATTTATTGCTGCGTTCGATTTTGCAAAAGAGAAAGAAAAGAGAGAAAACACAAAGTTGTTGCAATTTACTTTGGTTTGTGCTATGCGGAAACTACAACGAATGCGGGGCGTGGTCTACTCTCTCCCCTCAAGCTATATCTGAACGTCTAGACCAGGGCCGGCCAGCCATAGCCACCGGGGGCCGAAATCACTCGGCAATTCACACCGAATGCTTGCCGAAGCCATAAATCACTGAGTGTCAGAGAAACAGTCAGGTATATTTATCTCTCCTCTCCATTTCTTCTGCCCTGGTATAGACATCGACAATTAAAAAAACACATACGCCTTCCTATTTATACATTTTACTCATTAAAAAGCACACATTGTATGAGCGCACGACCAACATACAGTCAAACTGTTTGCTTAGTTTGTTCGGTCTTTGTTGATTGCAGAGCTGAGTGAAAATATGTGTTGTTCGTGGAAAACAAGCTTTGATTAATACTATGGGGACTCTGCACCTTCAATTTTAACGGTTAAGGATAGCTTCTGGTCGTACCAGCTCAAGTTGTGTCAAACGTTTAGGTAGTCCAAAAGAGGACGTCACGCCAGAATTGGATTACCTCCGATACGGTAAAACGACGACCGGCAAATAATATTCAGAGCTGTTGGACAGATTTGACATTGAAGTAAGGAAAAAACGAACGTACTTGACGAAGTAATAAGTGAAAATGAACGCATGCCAAAGGTGCACACACCCACGCCTCAGTTGGTCGTACTGCTGTACTCTCGGCTCCTTCAGCTTCGTTGTTTTTGGTTGGATCTTATTGTGCGTTTTAGAATAGATAGATAAGTTATGTTTGTTCATAACTTTTAAAACAAGACATACACACACACCACAGAGAAGGCTGGTCGACTGTACAGCTGTTTCGAGAACCTCCCTGTTCTGTTAATAGCAGTCTTGGAGCCTGCTAATAGTTTTATGATTGATTTTCAAAGAGGTCACTAAAACAGTCACATTAGAAGTAAGTTTATAAATGTTAAGTCACGAGGCTCGAGGTTGAGTGTAATTTACCCGTTTTGGGCATCGCAATTGTTAGACTCAAAATTTGCTTTTATCAACCATTTTACATATTCTTCGATATACTAAAGGCGTTTAAAAGACTATTTTGAATAGAATTTATGAAATGTAACATAAATTTACATAAAATTTGGAATGTGAAGGAATATTTATTACTGTTACAGACGCCGTTACAATATTTCTCAACATCTACAACTTTTAATTGATTTTAAAGCTCGTGTTGGTTCAGTAGTTTAATGAAATTTCATATATATATACATATTCTTCACTTGCAGCATTTTGGCTTTAATGGCATTTTTTCGTTTGTATATTGTAATTCAATACTTTCCCATTAATTCAATTAACTTTGTGGGCATATACAGCAAGCAGGAACAAACGCCACCCCTCAAACCACCATATCGTAACCTCAAAATAAACACACACACATAAAGTGAGAGAAAACTGTCAGTGTCACATCAGGAAAATGGATGCAGGACAATGTGGACGCCGTCCGACCCATGCAGGATAGATTTCATAGAGCACAAAGACAAACAGTTTTTGTACAATGTTCAATGAGGGCGATAACTGAACATTAAAAGAGTGGAATCATTCAAAAGGCACAATCCAACCACATGGGTTCATATCGCATAACAGCAACAATATTGATGTCTTTAGCCATTTATGAGCTAATAAAATAAAACATGAAAAATTTTCGTTAATTTTTGGTGCAAATAAAATTAACTGACTGAAAGTTTAAGCCAGCTTGCGGCAAGCACGAATATTATGCACAGTGGGTGCGCTTCGTGTTTCACCACATTTAAAGCCCCCAATGTTTGGTGACCAAATGCAAATGGAACTCTCACTAATTGGCCAGACACTTTTCACTTTCAGAAGTCTCACACTGTGCTGCTAATGGATGTAATTTACTGCCAGTCAAGTTTTCTATGAGTCTAACTAATTAATTGCCCCCTGGAAGTTGATGAATGTTAGATGCACTTTCCAAGTGGAAATTTGATTTTTATGTTGGTCATAACTTTTGCGATAGTATAAAAATTAATTAACAAGCGATGATTGCAAACTACATTTTTATACTCTTTACGAATAGTACGAAGACTATGATGAGTTTGCGTAGGTAACAGCCAGAAAGAAAGCTAGTATATATATATATATATATATATGCTTGATAAAACTTAACCAAGCGATTTCAAAGATAGTAAGTAACAGAAGTAAGAAGTGTAAGGAGCGTAGTCAAAAGGCTTAAGCAATATGTTTTCAGTTTTTGAGTTTTAGGTGGTTATTGTGTACTTTGATACAATTTACATACTCCATTTTTTAACAATTTTTTGTGTCTTGGACGATATCCGTCTGCTGTTGTGATCAAATAAGCAAGTACAATAATTTAAATCCCGGTTTTCTATCATCAATGAATGTTTAGCTACTTGTTTAACTCACAGTTTATCCACCAAATCAAAATATTACTTCCTCATCTTCTTTGAACAACTTAAGAGCGTTGAACCAAATTAATCCAACATTGCGTAGATAACTTTATAGATTGTCATTTTCTATGATCTTTATCGCACAAAGGCTAATTCGGTCCCTCAACACTATCTTAGCATTTTAGCTTCTTGCTCCGAGTACCTAAACAAAACTATCAACAGATTAGCCTCTTGTAGGCTTAACACTTGCCTGTCGAAAAAAGTCACTCAGCAGTAGATCTGGATTTTTGAAAATTTATAATTTGCGTCAAACCGAAATATTTGGTTCGTATTAGGGGCAGGTTTTCTTAGATGTGGTTTGGTTGAAGGCTCAGTTTAGTTAAAGAAATATACACGATTATACGCAAAGATTCTGTCATTTTACTGATATCGGTCGTTAAGTAGAACTGATAATTTCTAAGAAAAAGTTCAACTTTAATATTTAATCAACTTTCTGCATTATCAAACCATATTTTTGAGAATTCCGGGAATGTTAGATAATTTATACATTTTCCCCGAATATTTTTTCATGGTAGATTTTTGCGGTAATTTTATACAAAAATTTTTAATTATGAACAAACGTCAAAGAAAATGTATTATAATTTGTCTGGCTGTCTTTTCTAATATTTAATTAACGAATTTAGCTGCTTCGAGGTCCAAAAAGTTGGTTTTATTCACCACTTTAAACAACTTATGCATTATACACCCAAAAAGAGCTGGTTAGCCTATACAGTACTGTCTCAAGAACCTCCCACTTCCATCTTCAGTAGGCTTTTCTCTAAAGACTGCATTTTTTCCAACTGCCTCTTCTTGCAATCAACACTTAAAGCACTTGGCAACTGCAAAAAGTAATGAAATGAAAAATGAACGAGCTTAATTGCAGTCAAATTTTTGATGTAATGCTTGAAGTTTTCGAGTGAAATTATAAATAGCCCGTTAAAGATATTGATGAAAAACGCGGCAAGGTTTAATATAGTTCGAAATAAAGCCCTTCCATTGGTTTTTTTGAAATAAAAGTTAAAATATTCAATAATCAACAATCAAAAACAAATGTTCTTCCTATACAGAAAGAAGAACATGTTGTCTGTATAGTTGTTTTAAGCGTAAGAAGCAAGGATTAAAACCGAAACGATTTTCCATATTTTAGCCATATTTTTGCTACGGTTGTATCATGGGAATCGGACATACATCGGTCGCTTATCCGTTTCATATACAGTTAAAAAAAACTTTAGGCCAATATAAATGCCTTGACTGAAACCGAAATTTGTTTCGGTTTTGATCCCTGGTAAGAAGGCCCTCTTTTAACATTTTTGTTAAACAGCAAACGCACTAACAACAGAAGGGCCGATACGGGTCACGCACACACATTCAAAGCTTCCATGACTTAGCGTTCAGCTACAGTTGGCGGAATTTTTGCTACAAGTCTGACTTGGGATTCCCAAGCGATCTAAGCAGTTCTGGCATGAGGTAGCGTCTGCAAACTCATTAAAGTTGGACAAAAGATCGCTGATGATCAAACTGTGGTAGTTTGTGAAATAGCTATACGATCAACCAGCCTCCTTTGTGGTGTTGTGCGTGTCTTGTTCTAGAAAATGTTATGATGAAAATCATAACTAATAGACCTAGAGCCCGCTAAAAAGTTCTATGATTGAAATCTTAAGGTCGCTAAAACAGTCACATTGTCATTTTTGAAAGTAAAATCACTAATTTTTAGCACAATCTAGCCAAATGTTGAAGATGGGTCACAATATATTTGGCAAGTCAACAAAAACAAACCACGACTGCAAACAGGTCCGAAGCCAAACATCAAAGAACCTTTCAAATATTTAACCTTCCGAACCTAAACTCGAACTGCTTCCTTTGTGTACAATAAAAAAGTTCAGTTTAAACAATCATTTAGGAACTTTTATAAAGTTTTCTATATTATGAACGAAAGCAATAGTTTTTTAACTTAGTATAGAATCGTTTGAGTTGATGCGTATTTAAAATGTTTCGAGAAGGATATAGTTGAAAAGGGTAAAAGAAATCTCGTTCATGTACCTGGAACGTAAAGCAACCTTTAAAAATTCAAGAACCAGGCACTTTTAGAGGACCTTTGAATGAAAACAATAAGGATTGGTCCGTTTGAATATGGTTACAACAATCTATGAACCTAGACTCGAACCAAGACTTTAGGATCGCTAAGTTTTCGAACCCCCAGACCGGACCTTAATCAAAATTTTAGAGGTATGCAGCCTTGACAAAAACCTACTGAAAAAAATGATATTTCTCATAAAAATTTTACTCCGGTATGAAAATATATCAAATTGACATGTTAAAAATTTCAATTCGTTATTTTTTAACATATTATTATTACATTTTTGGTATCATTCTGATACTATTTAATATCAATTTATGTAAACGATATTATTTTGGATCAGAAAGATATTATTACCTTGCCAAATGAAATGAAAAATTATATTTTTGAAAAGTTAAATCAGAGAAATATCAAAATTAATTTGATCTTTTTTTTTCTTTGTGTAAAAGTTAGGCTAAAGCTAAGGTCCCACAGGCAAATAATTTGCCTGAATTTTGATGAAAATGTGTCAAAATGGGCCAAATTAGGAAACTTCTCGGCCATATTTGATCAAATTTGTTGCGTATGGAATCGTAGTTGTAGTTTTAAGACCTGCAAAATATGCAAACATGGCTATTTATACAAATTTTCATCAAAATTTGGGCAAATTATTTGCCTGTGGGACCTTAGCTTAAGTTTAGTTGTTCGTTTTCTCTCTAAATTATAAGAAAGTGAAAAAATTTACAAATGTGAAGTTTTGTGAAAATTTCTGATTTAATTTATCTTTAATTCCGAAAACTGCTTGATTCTGCAGTTTTTTTTATCAGAGTCGGTTAGTGAATAAATTTGAGAGTTGAAATGCTTATATGAAGTAAACAGTAATATAATTTCTGCTTAAAAAATCAAAATCTTTTAAATGTCCCCTCCAAGTATCTTAATAATAACAAATATATAAATTGTCTACTTACTCTTTTTACACATTTTAAAGCTCATTGTCGAATTGTGTTTAAAATATTAGGTTTTCTGTACGGTTTTCGGGTTTTTCTCTTTTTTTTTAAAACTCTAAGGCACAAAGCTTATGGTTAGGCTTATGCTTATCAAGGCACGCTCAGGCGTTGTGTATTCGTGTGTGTGTGTGTGTGTGTTGGGTGTGTGTTTTTGTTGTTGTTGTAGGTTTGACGTTGAAATGGGGATTTTAAAAATCGTTGACTGCGTCGACAGAGCTAGATCAGAGTGCGCAATTGAAAAATTCGCAACTCCTTTAAGGGCAACTGCTCGACGAGCTGAGGCACGTTTGTGGTGTTGGCAACGGAGCGGCAACCGTTTTTTGTACAAGAAATTGTACGGAACCGAAAATGAAAACACAAAATATTCGCAAAATTGCTAACAATTGCAAAAATTGTAGTCTCTTTTTAAAAGTAGCTTCAAAAACGCGTATACTAAACGTGAACGTTTACGTTTCTTATTAACAAATAACATCTAAAACTCTAAAAGCGTTGTTCTTGTGTGTGTATATATATAAATAGTGTGTAAGTGTTTTTTTTTTGTATAGATAAAAACGTGTAGGATTCTAAGGCAAATTATTGGTGTTTGTTATTGGCCTAAGGCCACAATTGTAAAGAAGTAAGTTTCAGGCAAGGCACTCGACGACAATGCAGCGGAAATTTCAAAAGAAGTTTAAGGCACTTTGACGAACTAGGCCCATCGCAACGGTAAAAAGGCACTTCGCGAAGAAAACTTAACGAAAACTTAACAAAACTCAGTTAACTGAATAACAGGCACTAAACGGTTTATAGAACGCGACTTTAACTTGTATTTTTGGATGATGTCAGCGCTGGCATGTCCTGCCCGATCAGAGGCTAGGCCTAGAATGATGTGCTATGCCGGCGACACATCGTGCGCTTCTGATGCAAACATCATTCATTCCACAAGTCGTAAGCATTGTGAAAATCATTTGGCGTCACTTTGGCGGCCAACATGATGCTGCGCGCATGCTCCACGACCAGAAGGCTGCTGCGACGCAGCGACAATTGGGATGTGTGAAATGGCACGAGCCTGAATACAGGGCGCAGGAAAAGGATGTGAGTAGCAGCGATGAGATCGTAAAAATTGCCTAGAAACGGACGGAGGCAGGGGAGGAATGTTGTTTCTTTGCGGCAGGCGGGCAGGCAGGCCACCCCGCCGCTAGCAATCCACCACCAACTGGGTTTACCCAATGGGTGGCCCTGGACCACCAATGGCTGCTGACTTTGCATTTGGCCTTATGTACAACAACAAGCCAAATTGTTGTAAATTGTTCAAGAGCCACCAACAACAACAACAACAACCTCATCAAGGCATTTTACCATGAATAATGAAGAAAAGACTAACGGGAGTCTTATAAGATTTAAAAACTGCGGGAGATCTTTGCCAAATGACTTCAAAGTTTTAATTAGCCAAACAAGCTGGGAATACCCCAAGATCTTTGTTTGATTAATTGAAACAAAAATGAGTAATGAGAGTGAAACTTTCTTTTAGCTTTCGCCTAGAACTATGCAGCATTTTCGATAAGCTAGGGCAGTTGGATAAGTTTGTATTGTATATGTATAAACTCAACCTTAGTCTGAAGAGTCTGTTGAATGGTACTTAAGAATTTTTGACATGGCGACCGTGACTTTACTATATGAGGATGTTTTTGATTCAAAACAAAGTCAAATAATATTTGCAGTGATTGTCTGATTCTTTTCTAAAAACTTGATAGCAGACCCCATAACTTCTGGATGAATTAAGTCTACTGTTTTTAATGTTTCTTGGACTCTGGTATTCATACACTCGGAATTCAGTAAACCATTTCTTAGCCTTTTGAAATTCAGGGTATATATCAAGACTTTTTTGGTTTCAGTAATTTTACTTCACATATTGCATTTTTGTCTTAATCCACGAAATTGTCTGCTTTTAAACACAAACTAAATGAAGCAGTTTTGTTTAAAATTCGACTTATCAAACTGCTCTCGTGTACAAATAGCAGCCACAGTATTAGTACTCCCTGCACTCCCACACACTTATCTCAACAATCGCTGCCGCCATGAAAGAAAGAAAAAAAAAGTCAACTGGCGCGACTTGGTGGCGCCAAAGTCACCATTTTGTCTGGCCATATCAACGTGTGTGAGTATGTGTGTGTGTGTGTGCCTGCGTAGGAGTCCTGTTTTGTTGAAAAACCAAGGAATCTGCACACAGTTTTCACTTGTCTTGGGGCAAATTTACTCTATCTTCTGATTGTTTCTCTTGCCACGTTTTGCCAGCCAGTATCTCTCTGTCGTTGTGTGTGTGTGTAAGCGTGGTAAGGATAACAAAATGTCATGGAGCTGCGCCAATGTGGAGCCCCTTTTATGTAATTTTCACAATTTTTATTTGTGTTCGCATAAATAGGCAGAGGCGAAGGCAATAAAACGCAAAAGAAAATCTGAGTGGAAGCCCACAGTAACACACAAACGTAACGTAAAATATTTCAATCAAGTATTTTAGGATAATTCAAAACAATTAAGACGAGCTTTATCGTTGATTTGTAACTATGGATCGAAGAATAGGCTTAAAAAAGGTAAATATGGTTCGGTCAACAGGGATGCACCTAAAAAATATACATCATTTATCTCCAATTGAATGGTCAAATTTAAATTTAAAACATTGCAACAATCAATAGATGAAAGAATGAATTGCTCCCTTTATAGCCCCGTAGCACTAATACATGTTTTCTATCCAATTCGTTAAAGAAGTTTTGAAATCTAAGCTTTCATCAGCAACCAATTGAAAACTATGAGTTAGGATGTGTGTCTGTGGTAATCGTAATGATTCGCAAGAAGGGCAAGGATCTCTCACAGCCCAACTCCTACCGGCCAATTAGTCTACTGCCAACTTTCTCCAAAATATTTGAAAGAATATTTATTGGAAGAATGTTGGCAGTTTTTGCAGAGGACACTCTGCGCCGGAGCGGGAGGGGCGTGGCGTACCAGTTGTATGTGTGCGCTGCTGGCTGCTGGTGCGGGAGGTTGTGGGTTCGATCCCGCCTCTGACCATCTAATAGAAAAAGTTTTTTCTTTCTTTAGAAAATAGCTTTTACACACCCGATCACCTTCACCAGCTATTGGCGCCAGCTGTGACGTAACTAGCTATGAAAAAGCAAAAATTCTCTAACTATTGCCGTTTGGATTCGGCGTTAAACTGTAGGTCCCTTTCTCTTGTGCGAAAAATTATAAGCACACACGCCAAGAGATTGAGAGAAGCATGGCCCTGGCCCTCCTGGAGCTGTTTGAGCCAATTTTACTTTTTTACTTTACTCTGCGCCGGAACAGGACCACAGACTCTTAAACCATATCTTAAAATCATTTGGGAACTTTAAATACTGCTCTGCCGTCTTTCTGGATATAAGACAGGCGTTCGATTGCGTTTGGCATGAGGGTCCCTCCTCCCTCCAGAACCATATTTACTGATTCGCTTCTTTCTCCTAGGGCGCCGTTTTACGGTTGAACTGAGAGGCAAGCAATCAAGCATCCGTTCCATTCCTACGGGGCTTCCTCAGGGAAGTGTTCTCGGACTGGTACTATACTCTCTGTTAATTTAGGATCTGCCGTATCCAGTCGCCCATTGCACCTTTATCGCCACGTATTCTGACGATACCACTTTTCTTGCCTCCAACAACAGCCGCAAAAGTGCATCTGCCAAGATCCAGCAGTTCCTGGATGGCTTTGGTCGTTGTGCGAACCACTGGAACATAGCCATTGATCGTTAAAAAAGTCAACACTGCACCTTCTCTATGAGAAGCGGGAAAGTTGTTCGAGTGCAACTTATAGGGTGAAGAGTAGAACAGTAGAGAATATCGTGGTGTGACTTTGGACCGCCGCCTGATCTGGAAAGCCCATGTGGAACGAGCAGCCGCTACAGTCGCAGCTAAAGCGAAGGAGCTCGATTGACTTCTCAAGCCTATGCAAAATCCTTGTTTACAAAGAAATTATCATGCCTTCCTGAACCTAGGGGATCAGGCTATGGGGTACGGCATGCTCCACTACACTCAAGAAACTAGAATCTTCTATAAATACGAGTAATCCAGCGCATCGCGGATGCTCCCTGGTATGTGAAGCATACAACTTTATATCGCGATTTAGATGTTTTGCAATTATGCGCCCAAAACAATATGCATACGAACAGGTATCATAAACGACTGGTGGCCCACTCCAATAGACTTGCCTTCGAATTGGCTACAAACAGGCTCAGAAGATGTCTTAACTGACGACATTCCTCTGACCTCTGGGTCCTTTGGGCCTCTTCATCAAATTGGCATAAGTGTTCCCTTGGGACTATCCCCTAACAATAATTGCACGCTGCTGGTTTCACAGCAAGATGACATATCACCCCCAGCACCTGTGTTTTGCCGTGCTGTCCTGTATAGTAACCTGTATAGTATTAGTAATTCTGTTATTAGTAATTCTGTTTAACTATTTGTAAATAGATTAAGTTCTAAAAAAATGTTTTACTTTACCCGCTATATTCATCAGATATTGCTGTTATACGACCAACCCTACTAAACGTTGCCTTAAAATGGTGGCCGGCTTAGGAGAAGGCAGCAACTCAGCGGAATTTCTTGAAAATCCAGCCCATGGCTGAAATATGTGTAACTGTCGCTCTGAGTATTACCCAGGCTACAATTTTTTTAGTTATTAACAACTTCCTCATTAAACAAATGGGAAAGAAATCACCGACTTTATACACTCTGTGCATGAGAGACTCAAATCAATGGTGCACCACCAGTTTCCGTCACTCAAAGATCTTTCAGTGTATTATACATCTTTCCACACTCTTTTACGTTCTTATTCCATCGACAAAAGAGTGTAATAAGGGTCCTTCGGCGCCAAAACTAAGGATTGGGGGTATTTGAATACTCTGAGGAACTTGGCAGCAGTCATTCTATCAAACTCCCTGATCTGTGATCATTGTTGTGTCTTTCAGGCAGAAATACTCGCGATCGAGGAAGCATTCGTTCGACCTTGAGTACAATTTGCATTTTCTCTTACTTGGCTTGATATCGGGAAACTATAGGCCCACATCTCTCTAAAAGATAGCAAAGCAGTTCGACATTCACTTCAGGTGGTGATTATCAAGGGCAAGACAACGACCACCAAGCTCATTTTAATATACATTACTTGGAGTTCAAGGCCAACCGAAAATGGAGAAGCTTTCAACCTGTATAATCGAATCGCTAAACAGACTTCTGCTGACAAAAGGACCTCACTTCTCAGCTGTTGTAAAACTTCTGTTCCTGTCAGGACTCCCATTTCTTCAGTTTCTGCCCTGAGCTCTAAGTCGACGGAGACGACAACAGCTCGGCTCTCACTTTCAAAAAAACGTTTTTGATCTGGCTGGACCTTCACTTAGATATTCATCAGGTTTAAGACAAAACGCTCAATGGGCCTAGATCATCAGACTCATCAGACAGAAACCACAGCAACCGCTCTAACCTAACCCCAATGTTATACAAAGACGAATTTCCAAAATATGGAAAATTCCCCACGACACTAAACACCTCTTCAAATGTCAGACTGTCCTCACAACATTAGACCTTTGGACCCATCCAATCGAGGCAGCTTCCTTTCTCGAGCTGGACAAAATCTTAACCATTACCCTCCCCTTTTCTTAATTCTTCTTTTTCTATGTACATACGGATCAAACTAACCAGCCGATACAACAAAAACCATCTACCCTAAACGCTCCCTCAGCAAGGCTGCTATTCTGTAAAATTTTGCATAATGTTCGGTACGTACTTTCAAATCAGGTTCTCTTCATAGACTTATTGAACCTATGGACTTGATTTGATAATTGGTTTATAGCTTCTTGGATCGTTGAAACATTTTGGCTAATATTTTCGGTAAACTCAGGATGTCGTAAATAAAGAAACAGGTTCTGCAAGGTTGGGTTCTGAACCGGATTGTAGTATTGTCTCGCTGATTGGATAGATTCAATTAAAGGGGTTTCCTGTGTAGTACAAGTTCTTCATCTTAGCCATCTATAACTATAGATTTCGTATTTACATACACCAAAGCACATATTGAAACGTTTTACTGAACAATCTAAAAGAGGTAAAAAGGCTTTTAATTTTCCCAGTAAAGTTTGTCACTTGTCAATTGATAATACTCAGCTATCAATATTCTTATCAATTTACTACTCAATTATAATCGAAACATAGTTCTTTCACTCACCTCAAATCGTGTTTAGGGCCTCAAATCTCTCTCTTACTCTTTCGCTTTTTCGGTTATATATCAGTGTTAAAGTGGTGCCTTCTTGTGTGTTAAGTGGTTTCGTTGGTTTTTGATATTATTTCGTTGTTTGTCGTTGATTATTTGTATTAAAAGAAATTCTGTAAATAAAAGAACAAAGGGAGATAACGGTTTAAAAACATTTGCAAGTACGCGGCTGTGTACATAAATCTTTCAACAGCCAGCAGCCCAAGGAGGTGGATAAGGGAAACGCACGCCAAAGATTAAGTGCTTGGCCACGGTGGCAACTTCAAAGCCTGCAAATGCACTCAAAACTCAACGCACAAAACATTTTTCCTGTTTTCATTTTCCATATTAGCAATGCGCGACCTCAGCGTAGATCAACGGGAGGAGGGCGGGATGGGAAATGGGAGAAGAAGACACAGATGTTGAGTTGAAGCTGATGCTGCACATATATGGCTATATGGTTGGCATTGCGGTTAATGCCACCAAGGCAGCGGTAGCAACCGATATGTACACATGGAAGCCGTGTCTGAAGAATGCTGCACCAGACTTTTCCATTAGCGAGTTTTGTTTATAAAAATCAATCAACACCCAAAAGCCCAGAACTGTATAAGGAGCGTGGCCAAGAATGCGGCTGCTGTGTTGGCCATTTAATGGGAGAAGCAAGTGAAAGAAGTCGGCCTCCAAATGACATAGACACCCCCACTGTAAGGAACAGGTGCATTTAGAGCGGAAGCCTGAAGCCCTCACCTCTCAACCCATTGACACTTGAAGCAGAGACAAAAGAGTGGCCTGCTTTTCACTTGTTTATTGTTTAAAACGTGGGTGCCAGCCACCACCTGATCTCTTGTTGTCCGCCCGGCATCTGAAGTGGGAGTGGGAGTGGGCGTGGGCAGTGGACAAGTTTGGCTAAGTAGGTCGCCGGCTGATTGTATGCCAAAAGTCGTCTCTTTCATGTTCTTCGCGAAGCAATCAAAATTACAAAACGATAGCGTCACGTAGTTACAGTGAACACAATTTGAGACCTTGGCACGATTCTGACATGCGACCAGATGTCTGTCTGGCACGTATTAGTGGTACTCATAATTGTAGGTAGTTCTCGAAAGGGTTCGGCATGGTTCAGTAGAATCAAGCGAATTTACTTGAGTGATTATGAGGAAAACATGTTGGACCATGTTTGCTAAGTCAACAACATCATTTAAGAGAGAGAGAGAGAGAGGGAGGGGGTCAGATATGGCTTTTTATTTTTAGAATTGTTATGCACTAAACAAAAATGGGGGAGCATTCGGGGAAACCTGGAGATCTCTAAAGATTTTGGCCTAGGTTTGTTTGCAAAACGCTCGAAAAATCCGTAGGTATCAGAGAATTTGAAGAGATTTCATTTTCTTATTTAAAAATCTAGCTAGAAGGTATGTATCCAAGATAATGCTCCATCTACTCAAACCAGGTTGCATCACTTTTCACTTTTTACAGAGCTTGGTAGAATGTTTAGCACTTGCATGAAAAGCTTTCTTTAATATGGAAAGAAAAACAGACTCCCTGAAGAAGGCAGCAAAAGCTAGCCGAAACGCGTAGGAGAACAAAAATGTTTTATCTGCTGAAAAGGAGGACGGCCCAAAATAACCCCAGCGGAAGTTTATATAACAACCGAAACGGCCTTTATCAAAACCAACACGAAAGCACGATATAATTTACCGAAATTCCAGAAACATTTTCGTGAGTACTGCATGACTTATCGTCACGATGTTTGACTTTAGTTCACGCACGAAACACGCACGGATCACGGATGGTCGCTCACGAAACTTTGTCTTTGCTCACGATCACGTCGATGACACGTTCAAATTCACGTCACGGGTACACCTCTAATCTATACCACACGTTCCTCATAAAACTAAGTAATGGCAGAGAAACTTGTCATGCATATTATAAAATTTTTCTTTTTTAATATCAAGTTGGCAAGAAATCCACTTGACAACGACTCGCATCGAAGCTGTCATGAGGACCAAATTGATGACATGCGACAAAATCATGATAGTGATTAAAAAGGAGCTCCCCCATTCCCAACATGATGCAGATGTTTCCCTCTTTTGCGCAGAGGACCCAATTGACATTAATTCAGAAATTCTGAGCAGCAGCTGCATCGTTAGTAGATCAATATTTGATAACCAAGACGTGCTAGATAATTTAGCAAGATAGAGACTGAAGCAATAAAATTTGCAAAAGATGTCCCGAAACACACAAATGTTCTTCCTTCGGGAGAACGACCAAGCATAATTGCCTTTCAATTATCACCGTAAGATTCTTAGACCTGATATTGTTGAGAAAATGTTAATTCTATGACAATTTATTTTTCCCTAAATATTTTTGTGTAATTTTTGATAAAACACATTTTTGATAATATGGACTGACATGTAAAATGTTAGAAGTGGCCAGTGTAAATTTCCTTTTCACATCACCATCAAATTCAATGCGTTCAGAGACTATTATTGGCAACCCTTATCCCGTTTGTTGTTACATGGATGGCGCCAGCATAGATAGATGGTGCCAGCTGAGGTTGAATGGTAAGTTGGTTTTGCGAACAATTATTGAAAAGCAAATTTCAATACAAATTGACCCAATTCCACATGTGAGTAATTCTGCCTCACTCACATTTCTATAGCCTAATTACAGCAAAGCTTAAGGATTGTCTATTACCCCACACGCTCCTTCAAAGGGTTTTAATTAGCTTGTTGATGTTTATCTGGATATTGATATAATTTGGCCACATTATGATAAAGCCACCACCACCATCACCTTTGATGCCGAGAGGGGGTTAATTGAAAATGATAGACCAACCAACCGCCCACTTTCTACCCCTGTCTTGACGTCACTTTGTGTCGATTTATTCGATTTGTTTGTTTGTTTATTTGTTGTGTATTTCGTTACTTTTAATGCATCTTTTATCTGGATTTGCCCATCATTGGCTGCTCATTGTTGATACAAAATTTGTGCTCTATTGTTTGGCAGACGAGAGAAGTTGCTTTGGCGACGACATGGACGATGTCTTGTTTACTCAAATTACAGCTGGGAGGTTATCTGCAACAGATTTCCACTCCCACAAGTCAAATTGTTTAACTGTTGTGTTGCGGTTGTCTAGTTGACCCCAGCTGACTCACTCGGTGTCTCTTACAATCTCTGCCTCTCTCTCTCTGTTGTTTATCTGACTGCTCCACTTTGGCATTTATCATTTTGCACTTTGAAAACCCATCTTATTATCTGCTGGAAGCAAATGTGTTTATTGACGATCAGTGCAGCGTGAGTTGAATGCCCTGAATGTGAGAGATCTGCCTGCTTGTGAAAGGAAACGCCAGAACGTGACTGTTGTTTATAATAAGGTGTTAATGCCCATGAAAATAAATTGAATCGAAGAAATTGTTAAGTAAACAAATTGATTTAAGAAAAGAAAGACCAGTATAAAAATGCTCATTTAAGGTAGACTTAACCGGACACAAGAAAGTTATGACAACGTTTTCTTTTAATCCTAGAAGCATGCCAGAAGTCAGAAGTGGTTTTGGAACGATGTTAGTTGGATTTGTGGTGAAAAAATTAGTCTGATCCAAAGAACAGCACTTAATCCGGATTTTTATTGCAAATTTCCTAAAACATTAAAAAAAAATTTATGATTTTAATAATTATTTTATAGAGACAGAGTAGAAACTATTAATAGAAACCCAAGTAAGGTTTGAAAATATAGTCCTACCAAAACGACCTCAGCCAGGCGCAATATGTGCCTTAAAGGAAATACTTCACTCATACCTATCATCATTCTTACCCTCAAAAGCTAAACAAAGCAAACCCAGTCTACTATGGTATAAAACAGAGATGCTCAATGCCAGCTTACGGCGGCGTAGACACCAATACAAACTTGTGGCTGTATGGTGCAGACGAAATCATTGTTGTTGCGGCATAGGAGAGAGCGAGAAAAGAAAATACATGCGAAGTTGTTGCCATTTTCTTTCTCGAGAGCTACGCGTTGTTTGTTTAAGTGCCTATGTGGGCGTCCATAGCATAGACCGTGAACACTCCTGGTATAAAACATTACTAAGGATCTATGAAATGGACATACCCAAAGCACAAACAAAGTCATGGAGAAACTTTTAGACCAGGGACCGGAAAGACACTCATGCTCATTTTAGCTTTGCTTGTGTGTGTGTACCCATGCGACAGCGTGCTCATTTAGCACTTCTTTGTTGTTTCAAAAGAGAGCAGTTTAAGCTCTTATACAGTCGGTGTGTTAGACTGGGACGTGCCGGACTCTGTTCTAGACTATCTAAGTCACGGGTGCCCAGAATGGCTTACGGCCGCGTGAAAACAAATAAAAATGCGCAAGAGAACCCCGATTTTTGTTTGTGTGTGTGCCGTCGTGAATAGCTAAAAGCGTTCGGAAACTGCGAGCGAGGCGAGCGCTAAATACGCATAAGCAACATTTTTGTTTCTTTTTAATTTCCCAGAGACATAGGAGAGAGAGAAAATAGTCACATATGATGCTGTTGTTGCATGTCTGGACGCTCACACAACAAATCCTTAGCTCGGAAAGAAATAGAGGAGAGCACGCATATGAATTGGTTGTTGCTTTATGTAGGCTTATGGCGCGCGTGCCATGTATGCGCGCGAACTATTCCTTTGCGCAAAACAAGACCGAGTGCGTGGCTTGCGGAATAGGATTGGGCACCCCTGATCTAAGCTGTCAATTCAAAGTCAGCTCAATACGGAAGATACGAGCCTCAAAAGTGGGCCACACACTTTTTTGAGACGATGAAATCCTGGAACATACTCAACCATGCTACATAAGACCAAGGAGCTCATCACACCATGGCTATGTAATGGCATGGCTGTAAAATGAAGGACATTTAGGGTTGTTTCCATTTTTGCCAAAAGCAACCTCGGGAAATTCGCTAGAAACGACGTTGCAGGAATATATATACTTGTTAAAGCCGAAAATGGTTTCTTCTGCCTGTTACATCAATTTTCATATCTTGCTTTCTTTCGGTGGGCATGAAATTTGAGTTTTGGAGCAGTCCAACAACAACAACAACAGAAAAGTCAACTGCTATAAGCCAGTCTCGATCGCGCACACTGCACTGCTTCGAAATGGCGCAATTTCTTATGCCTCTGAGTGACGCCAGTTGCCGAAAAATAAATCTCCACTGTGGTATAAAGCAGCGAAGGTCACCAGTACCCTCCAGGGGCCGAAGACATTTCGCTATTTACACATACACGAGCCGAACGCATGCCGAGGCTGATTCCAAGATAGTAAACAGGCCTTCAGTCGCTGGTTAGCCTTCGATGCGGTCAGATCGCACCTGATTCAAGGCGCTTTATTTTCGCACACCAATACACTCTCACCTTTTCACATGATTATCGAAAGTTCAACAAATGAAAATAAATTTCCAAATTAATTTTAAGCAAATTCCATGTAACAAAATTTGTAGATCAGCACAACCAACATAATTAAGCTTATTATCCCATTTAAAAACTAGCCGAACTACTGCAAACTAAAAATAAAAAGCAGAAACGTCATAGATCGTGACAAATTTGCCTAACGACTATTTTGGGTCATACACTCGTATGACGAGTAGTTCGACAAATTTCCGCTGACATCAATTGTAAAATTTTGCCATGAATCGTTACTCAGGCGCAACTAATAATCATCAACAGAGCAGAGACTCGACGGGCCATCTGTTTGGACCTCTAAACTAACTGAAATGAAATGTCTAAAAATTCTATTATGAGTCATTTGGTGCGCGAAAACAAAGTCAAATCAGCAGCTGGGGCAGCTAGCCAACTAATTGAAATTTGGGGGCGTTGAAGATTCGCCGCGCCTCATGACAAAACAAATTCTCATTCAAATTCATGGCATCTTTTTGACGTTGACTTTGCCGGCTTGTGATCTTGCGACTGGTGGCAGGCAGCGTTCTATTTTCAGTCTCCCGTGCCACAGACTTAATTTCTTCACACTTTTGGTTTTTGTTCATTGATTTGGAAAATCCATAGATTTAGCTACTTTTCGAATTATGCTTTGTTTACCTTGAAAAGTTTTCGTTCATGTTTTTATTTTTTTTTGTGTATTTTTAGCTCCTGTATACGCAGCCAGGGCGGCATATACATAGATTGTGTATACTCGTTTATATATATTGAGGATTGAATATGGGGCTGCTCGTTGTTTTGGTTTAATTAAAATCTTTTATCGCAGATGGAAAAACTTTTACGCTTTGTGAATTTTTCAACACACGTTGACGTTGTATTTATTTAGCAGCTTATATTTTATTTTCCTCTATTTTCTATTGGTGATTTATGGGCCGTGGGAAGCGTAAGTGTATGATATATCATTTTAAAGCTTTTGAACATAGAAAACTAGTGTTATATTATGTAGTTCATTTGTTTGACCAAAAGAATAAGACTTGGCAAATATTTTTTGCAAATGGTTTGGACTAACGAATAATCAAATTAGTTGTTCAAATTGCCTGAGGCTCTGTTGTGACATTATGTCATTCATGCAATGAAATCATACTTGAAATTAGCTTGAGTGCTTAGAAGTTTTCTGGAAATGCCTAGAGACGAATTTCTTAGTTCATTTTGTGTTCAATCCAAGGAAGAATCTCTTGAATTTAAGGGTGTGAAGTGTTGAATATTTAATTAAAAGTATTTTGTATATGGGGGGTTACAACTTCAAACATATTGCGCTACTTTCGACTGTCCTAAAAACGGAGTTTATAAGCCAGCAGTGAAATGTATATAAATGAACACTCGTTGCAGTGTTCCTTGCAATCCCCAAGTGCCTATTCCTTGGAAAATTCTTATAAAAGGAAATGCAAATCGTCTTGAATTGTGATGGCAAAAAAGGTCTGCTGATGAGAGGACCGGGAGGCTCTTGAAGCAGTACTGTACAGACAAGCCATTGCTATCCAAATGTAATAAATCTTTGTTGATTATTCAATTATAATCAACCGTTGACCTTGAGCCCGCTAAACACATTTTGACTACAAGTAATTTACTATTCTTATTTCTACACTACTACAGGAATGGCCCAGGAAGCAACGCACCTATTCAGAAACGGATCAGAGATGGCTTCAGGAGTCGGAGCCGCCGTATGCCGCGAGGAGCCGGAATTGAGGCTCTCCTATAACATGCCAGACCACTGCACCATATTCCAGACGGAAGTCTTCGCAATAAGGAAAACAGCATCCAGCCAAGCGGCAATCAAAGCAATAGAGAGACACGCTATTAACTCCAAAAATGTTCTGGCAAGCAGGGAGACAATAGATTCCCTCAGCACATCTAGAAAGGTGCACATCTATTGGATTCCCAGCCACCGAGGCATTGATGGAAACGAAATGGCTGACAGTCTTGCAAAATCCGGAACTGCACTAAGCCAAGAAGCAACAGTAAACATATCTATCTCCGTACAGACGCTATAGAACAGACGCAAGATGGAAGAGATAGCGGAGAAAGAAAAGTAGAAAAACACAACCGGCTGTAAGAATCTCTAAGACTATGTGCAAGACAAGAGACAAAAAACTCACTCACTATATGCTACAGCTCCAAATAAGAGACTGTAGACTTTTTATACGCATATTAACTGGTCACTGCCTAGCAGCCGTTCACGAGAAAAAGCTAGTATTACGAAAGCGGCAAGAAATGTAAGGAACCTGGAGTCGTAGAAGCTCTGGAACAACTCATGTGCAGCTGCCCAGCGATTGCTACGACAAGATTAAAACATCTACACTCCACAAGTTTCACGTCTCTGAAAGAGGCGGCTAAGAATTCCCCCAAACAACCATTGAAATTTGCCAAAACGTCAAAAAACCTCTTGGATTTCTAATGGTACCTAAAAAAGCACCCGGCTTCACTAAGGACCGTAAGGTCTATATGTGGCCCCTACATGGGCCCAGCCGGAACTACCTACCTATTTCTACACTCTTACGACCAAGACATGAGTCAAAGAAAATTCGGAGAAATGGCAAAATGTACAAAACTATAGATTGTATGAGTTTCGGGATTTTCTGACCCAAGAAAAGATTATTTAATTCCCAATTTTACCACAAGTCCTACAATTGATGACGAATGCCGAGGGCATATCCAAATATATTGAACAAAACCAACAACAACTTTTAAAGCACATTAAATACGCATGACCTTAAGCCGGCTAACAATTATTTCTTAAATTTTCTAAAACTTCGTCATACCTTATCAAAAGATACGTTTCCCAAAAATATTACTGAAAAATATAAAGATTTCAAATTAAACCAAAACTTTTTTCATTTCTTTGTTCTATATAAAAGACATTGCCAAGCAATTTTATGATTGGATGCCAAGCTTCTGCCTGCCCACTTAAGACCTCTTCCTTCCTTTCCTTTCCTTTTCCTCTCTCTCTCCTTGCTCTCATCAATCGTAGACGGCAAAAAATTAGGCTCCCGCCAGTCGGGCTCCAATGGATTTTCGCACAAGTGAGTGCCAAAAGCGACAACATGTACAAGCATTTATGTATGCAGCTGAATTGACTTGGGTGGGGGCCATGCCATTGCATCCGTACATATATATAGCAAAAAAATACGTTTCACACAAAGCTGTTCCATTGATTAAGGGCAGCCCCTCCCCAATATAAATTGAGAGACAAGGCCAGGCCAAGCCAGGAAACACATAATATAACCATAAAGTGTCACTGGACACGCCAATCTTAGGGTGGATAAACAACTTGGGCAAAAAAAATGGGTTAAGGTGAACCAGTCTCTAGATGCAAAAGGTGATTATTTAATGCAGTTTAGAATTGACGAACTGAGCTCCTGACAGGGTGATGAAGTGCTTAACTGCGTGTGTCTCTCTGACTGACGTAATCAGGCAAGGCAGGAGAGGGAGCCGAGCCCAGCCAAAACCGAACCGAACCCAACCCAACCCACTTTGCTTACGCGATATAAAAGGCGATAAGCAAATAAATAAATAAATATACAAAAATAAAAATTCAAACACAATCACATCCTCTCAGCTCAGCTCGGTAGCTGGTGAGAAATAAAATTGAAAAATTAACTTTGCATAAATCTTTGCATTGCCTGACACTGACGATGCACAGTGGGGATCTAAGGTCGAAAAGTTAAATAAAAACAACCGGTTTTGATCATTTGTTAGATATTTATATTTTTCGAATATAATATAAGCAAGAAAATGATACAGAATTAATTTGTTATGAAGTTTGGAGTGAGTGAAGTGTGGTCCAAGTACAGATACGGAAATATGAACAATGGAAATACATTCGATACGTTTTTGGGAACCATGGGGAAGTGCTTGAATTTCTGGAGCTTTTAAATTAGTTATGAAAAGAATTAATATGTATATTTGTCAATCTGTTGTTCTAAAAATGCTCAGAGCAAAAACTAACTCCCACGGTACATTAAATGTTGGTGCAAGACCAAGTTCTTAACAATTACAGACACAACAGAGCAGGAATCTGTTCAGAGTTTGTACAACACTTTAACAGACAAAAAAACGGCAGGATATTTTCAATCTTTTTAATCTTGAAGTAAGCCCGGCTTGAGTTAGAAAATTCTATCTCGATTTACAGGATATTCGACACAAGGAATGGCCCAAGCCTTTCGAACTTGAATCATTCCAAATGTGCCTAATTCAATCCCCTTTGAGATCACATTTTCATAATTACGAGAGAGAGAGAGCGACAAAATGTAAGTAGCATTTTTGATTTGAAAGCGAGAGCGACAATGTTTAAGTAGCAGTTTTTGACATGCGGCAACAAACGATGCCGATGGTCGTGAGCGATGAGATGCCATTCCATTCGTGTTCAGTGCGTATGGCCGTGGGTTCGAGTCCCAGTTGAGCCCACATAGTTGTTATATTTCTTTGTTTTTCAGAAGTTTTAAAAAAACCAAAACTGGTGTGGGTACGGGAAGTGTATAAGGGGAGGATGTCTTATGGAATATGGCGGAGGAAAGGAAGAAGAGAGGTACCTTTTTATTAAGATTAAATTGTTCTCGAATTTTTTTGCTTAATTCAATCTTTTTTAAGATTACCCCGGTATATATGTAATCTTTTTCAGGATTAAAAAAGCCAGATCAACTCAATCTTTTTCCGGATCGGGTTAAGCATATTCGGGATTACGTTGTTTTCATTACCGATCGGGAATGATTTGATCCCGTATGGATTGATTTTTTTTTGAGTGTAGGTGTGTAAAACAGTTCTGCTACGGACACTACCAAAAGAGAGAGCGAAAAGACATAGTTCATTCTCTTTTTGGAACGTTTTGGCGTGAGCAAACTTCCAAAGTGTATTTTGCGTATGTACGCGTGGTTGTGAGTGGGGTCTCCTGTGTGTGTGTCACAGTCAACGATCTTTGTAATTACATCCATATGTAATACATATTATGTATACGGGCATTTCCAAAAAAGCTCTTCGTTGTTACCTCGAAAAACATATCACCTTTTTAACGCATATCGACTTTTTTTTTTATTTCAGATGATCCGGTGACGAGCTATGATGTTCAACGCACAATTTTGCGAGTTCCCTCCGAAGATTCGCTGCCACGGACTTATTTATAGATATTTTTAATTGAAATTTTTTCCAAAGATACTTTAGATATTATGCTTTAAAATGTATATATAATATGTAATATAAATAAACCAACAATAATCACATGTCCAAAAAAAATATCATGAAAATTATCCCTTTTTTTTCTTTTTTAAAATACTGGCGTTACGTGTATATGTGTATCGATTCTGGATACTAACGATAGTCGATTCTCGATGTATGATTCTCGATAGCCAACCCTGGATACTTGATTATTGATCCTCGGTTAAGCAGCCCATCCACACACGAATTTGTTCGACGAATGTGTTCTGTTCGACGAAATGTTCGTCGTTAGTGGAGGTGTTCGTGCCAGATTTTTATGTTCGACGTTGTGTTCGCAAGGAATAGAATGGGAACAAGTGCACGAACATCATTTGTCCAAAATATTTGTGAAGTGAACACGTGCTCAAATGAGCAAAGAATTGTGACTGGAATTAATTGAATGCCCCCAAAATGATCACATAATGCGTAAAACAAATTTGTATCGCCATCCAGGCCATGATTGTGTTTTCATATTTACTAGTCGAAATTTTTAACCAAATGATGTTCGTGAGAAATGTTCGCCTGGTTAGTGAGCAAATGAATTCTTGTTCGAAAAATTTGTTCGTCGAACAAATTCGTGTGTGGATGGTCTGCTTAATTGATACTCAGTACTCTATAATCGGTACTCAGTATTTTATAATCAGTACTCGATACTCAGATATCGATATTTAATACTCAGTATTTGATTATAGATAATCAGTACTTTATTCACAGTTTTCGATAATCAGCATTTAGTACTGCGTATTTGTTTGCACTACAACGGCAAAGCTGACTTTGCAATGACAAAGGCGTATCCAAAAGAATCTTTTCGCAGACACATATTGTGTTCTGCTTATTTGAAGACAGTTGTTTCGGGAGCGATCGATCAAAAGTGTCACTATCAGCCATGCTCTCACTTTTACTTTCGCAAAAGTTTTGCGATTTGAAACCGATTTTTCGAACAAATTTGGACTTCAAAACGCAAAATATTTGAGAAAGTGAAAATGGGAGCATGGCTGTTAAAGTTGTTATTGGCAGACAGACAGCTGAATGAATTGAAAAAAATAGTTGAAACTTATTTTTGTGCTTTGGTCGATGGTAATTGACTTCCAGATATCCGCCTAGTTTGCGTTTACTATATTCAAGTTTTATGTACCACTGAAATCTTCTACTTGAAATGAGCGTTGTCAAGTTCGTAATTTCAGAAATCAACTACAAAATATAAGGTTGTCAAAAAAGTCTTGCGGTATTTCCGCAAGCTTGTCTCTGCAAACGCGTAGTTCTAGTTATATTCGTCGCATCGGTTCACGCTAAAGCTTTTTGGAAAGCTCTTTTCACGCGCTAACACGTGTTTGATTTATTGTTGTTTGTTTTTAGTCGTTCGTGAGTTATAGCGTCGCAAACATGGAGCAAAATAAAGAGAAAATACGGCATATTTTACAGTACTACTAGGATAAAGGCAAAAATTCATCTAATGCTGCCAATAAAATTTGTGCAGTTTATGGACCCGATACAGTTTCCATTTCCACCGCACAACGATGGTTTCAACGTTTTCGTTCTGGTGCAGAGGTGATCGAAGATGCGCCACGGTCCGGAAGGCCTGTCGTCGAAAATTGCGATAAAATCGCTGAATTGATCGAAAGAGACCGGCATAGTAGCAGCCGTAGCATCGGCCAAGAGCTGGGCATGAGTCATCAAACCGTTATAAACCATTTGAAGAAGCTTGGATTCAAAAAGAAGCTCGATGTATGGGTGCCACACGACTTGACGCAAAAAAACATTTTTGCCCGTATGGATGCATGCGAATCGCTTCTGAATCGCAACAAAATCGACCCGTTTTTGAAGCGGATGGTGACTGGCGATGAAAAGTGGGTCACTTACGACAACGTGAAGCGCAAACGGTCGTGGTCGAAAAGCGGTGAAGCTGCCCAGACGGTGGCCAAGCCTGGATTGACGGCCAGGAAGGTTCTTCTGTGTGTTTGGTGGGATTGGCAGGGAATCATCCACTATGAGCTGCTCCCCTATGGCCAAACGCTCAATTCGGACCTGTACTGCTAACAACTGGACCGCTTGAATGCAGCACTCATGCAGAAGAGGCCATCTTTGATCAACAGAGGCCGAATTGTCTTCCATCAGGACAACGCCAGGCCACACACATCTTTGGTGACGCGCCAGAAGCTCCGGGAGCTCGGATGGGGGTTCTTTTGCATCCACCGTATAGTCCGGATCTCGCACCAAGTGATTACCACCTATTTCTGTCCATGGCGAACGAGCTTGGTAGTCGGAAGTTGGCCACAAGAGAGTCCTGTGAAAATTGGCTCTCCGAGTTTTTTGCCAATAGGGAAGCGAGCTTCTATAAGAGGGGCATTATGAAGTTGGCATCTCGTTCGGAACTCGACATCGAACAAAACGGCGCATATTTGACTTAAATCGCATTATTATAACCAATTTTATGAACAATTGAAAATTCAATAAAAATACCGCAAGACTTTTTTGACAACCTTATATTTGATTGTGTCTCTCTGTGATATGATCTACAATTTATAAAATCTTACTTTGATAACGTATTTCTAAGCACACAGTATTTAGTTGACATGAATTTTCAATTTGAAAAAAGACAAAAGGCCCCACTGTGCGAAGTTGACAACGAAGGCAAACCACAACTTTCCGACTATATTTAGAATTTTATGCGTATATGCATATGCACATATAAAAAATAAATATTATTCTTTATCAGCACCCAAATAGTCAACCAGAGTTTTGCAGAGAGATGAGTCAGAGATGCGAATGTGAATCAGAAAGGAAATGCCTGAAATTCCAATTCGGTCGCCCACATTTCGATGCTCGATTCTTCTCCAACCACGATGACTCTCAAGCAGCTTTGCTGCTCCCACCATCACTTGAGTTCCGCGTAATTAAGAAACATTCCAAAACAATAAACTATGCCATATTACGGCTGCAACCCATCGAACTCAATATAGATTCGTGGTGTTCATAGCAAACTTGCACCAATTTTTTCATTTGGTTTATTTAGCATTTTACGTTGCTGGTTTTTCAGTTTGTACGGTGCAAAAGAAAAAAACATGTGTGCGGCAGCAGTTTGAAAACGGCATTAAACCTACATGAGCACCAAGTATCTGTATCTGTATCTGTATCTATATGTATGAATGTATTTACAATATGTATACACGAATGAAAATGCTGAGGCGTTAAAAAAATAGAGCGCACACCAGTTGTTATTTTTATTTTTTTTAATTGTTATTACTCTGTTTGCCCGGTTTTTTTTTTTTGTATTTTTTTTTGTTATTGTAGTTGCCGCTTGTGCATTTGGAGCATTGAATTTTGATATTGTGCCGCACACCACACCAAACGCTACAAAACAATTTCTTGCTTAATTTGTTTTAATTGAGCATGAAACATGAGGCAAACATTTGATAAAGTGTTGGTCCCCCAGAGCAAATGTTTAACGAATCAGTGTTTAGTTAGATGGAAATAAAATTAAATTGAAAAAAATTTCTTTTGGCAAATATTTGCTTATTTCTTAAAACGGTTAAAGATCTTGTGAAAATATAATCCGATTTTTCCGCATTTGTGAAAACTAAAACAGGTTCGTTTCCAGTTTTGAGTTAAAATGAATTAACCCAATTCTCTGATATAAAAACTGAAATTGCACATTTCAAAATAAATTAAAAAAACAAATCAACTACAATGCATAAAATACAATCACAGAGACACATCGATCTCTCTTTCGAAAGTTGCATGGCCACAACTCATTGAGCTCCAGCCCCTTGTCCATCAAGTGCAATACAAATTAATGAATACGGCTCAATTAATAAAATATGCAAAAAAGAAAAAAAAACAACAACTAGAAACATGTCCAAAATGGGCGCCACCAACTGCCCACAAATGTTTCAAGTGACCGAGTTACAAATCGGTATTTTCTATGTATGTTTGTTATATCGAAAATGAATGTAAACGCAACTCTCGGAGCGGATGCAAAACGTCCACACGTTCACTCTGCCCACACACGCACGACGCGCAGCAGCAACAGCATGGAGTGAAAATGAGCTTGGGCATTCCAAAAAGAAACAAGCTAATAAGGTCAAAAGCTTGGTGAAGTGAGAGAGATACCACAACAATACGATTGACATTTTTTGTTCGGAGATAAAAAGAGACGCCCACCAAAATAGTAAAACTCAGCGAAATTTGCCACAACAAAACAACCTGATCAAAAGGGGAATGAAGTGAGAAAATGAAATGCAAATGAATAAAAATATAAGCGCCTATACGAGGGCAGTTTCAAAAGACGTTTTGGTAAATGCAAAATACTGTTTGGGTTGACAACCTCTTGAATTGAAAACATTTTGAGGGCCCCGTTGCTGAGGGACGGATATGACCTTGATTTCATGCAAAAATCTACCCAATAGCGCAAGGAATTTAAAGGTAGGAAAAATTCTGGAATTTATGTAAAATACTAAAAAGAGGCAATCAGCGACCATTTTTCATGGGAATTTTGGACGCGATTTGTTCTAAAAGTCGCAGAAGCAAAATTGTAAAACACTTAGTGTGTGAAGTTTTTGGAGATTTTAGCGTTCTCAATTGAGGCACACACAAATGGAGTTCTGGCTTAATTGCAAGACCGATTGAAGTTTAAGTAACCATATCTCTCATCAGTCTACTTTTCGTCAGTTTAGCGCCCTTATATTTATATTGACAATGTATAGAGCAGGGGTGCCCAAGCCCATTCCGCAAGCCGCGCATTTGTTGTTGTTTTACGCAAAGGAAATATGGGCCACGCGTGCCAAAAGACTACATAGACCAACAACAAATTCATATGCGTTCTCAACTCTCTTTCTTTCCAAGCGTCGGCACGTCGCGCAAAGTATCTAAAGCAACAAGAACTTTAAATGTGTTCTCTCTTCTCGGTCTCTCCGAGCGAAGGTGGTTGGATACGTGCGCATTAGACAGAAATGGTGAATTGTAAGTCGTCGCATTTTGACGACTTCATTCATTTCTAGTTATGAAACAGAGAACGACATGCAGTTATACTTTCATAGTAGACGGCCATTTCTTGAGCTGGGAATCTTCCCCCACATCTCTTATGTTTGATTATTCAAACTTTGTTGATTTGATTTTTATGAACTATTCGAGAAATCACAAAGGCAAAACAAAGTTTCGGCTCTATTTTAATTGAAAAATATTAAATTATTAAGAAATATAGTCTTCTTCCTTATCCATTGAATATCGAAAACAAATCAAGGTCCAAACTTTTACAGTTTCTCTGAGTATCTGTTCGATTTGTGTATTTCGAATCTTCTGGAACCTTCATCATCAGAAACCGAACCAGATCTCCTATTTTTGACAAAGTTTCGGTTCAAAATTGTCTTTAGATCGATTTTTAACAGGTATAGTTTGCAAACCCATTCTGATTCTTACCAAAACAAAGTGAACCGAAATGCTAATACGTGTTCGTAATCTTGCGAAACACTAAACCGTGCCGGCAACCTTACAGGAACTGTTCATATTCTGTTCATATTATCAACGCCTTTTTTCTCACTAAGAGCCATTTTTTGACCGATGGTGTCTATGGCAGCTATAAGATATAGTTATCCGATCCAGCAGCGTGCAGTAAGAAGAAGACTCTGTGCAAAATTTCAGCTCGGTATCTTCAAAACTGAGAACTAGTTTGCTTAGAAACTGACAGGCAGACGGACGGACTAAGCTAAATCGACTCAGCTCGTCGCCCCGATCAAGAATATATATACAGGAAATGTCATTCAGAAAGCGACTAATATTTAGTTAAAACTTTGACATTTACAAAATGGTTCGCTATTCGCTTGAAGAAAATTGGGAAATATTAAAAAAATATTTTCTAAGTTGTGAGTCCTTGACTCAAACTGTGCGAAATTTGAAAAAAAAAACATTTAACAAAAAATTGTTCCGAAACTAAATTTGTGGATCAATTCGAGAAGCAAGTTCGTGAAACTGGAATGTTGGTTGGTGGATAAACCAACACGTGTACGTACTCGTCCGGTGCGCTCGACCAAAAACATTGCTGCGGTTGTTGAAAATGTGCGTGAACAACCATCGACGTCAACTCGCCATCGATCTCAACAATTGAACATTTCGCACACTTCTTTGATGCGAATTTTGCATAAAGACCTTGCCATGAAGCCATACAAAGTTTAATTGGTGCAGCAGCTAAAGCCAATTGAACATCCGAATCGTCTACAGTTCGCAAATTGGGTGGAAGATCGTTTGAGTCACATTTCCACCTCGGTGGTTATGTTAATAAACAAAATTATCGCATCTGGGGCACAGAAAATGCGCATATCGTCGTCGAAAAGCCAATGCACCCACCACGTGTCACTGTTTGGTGCGGATTTTGGTCTCGAGGCATCATTGGTCCATTTTTCTTTAAAAATTAAGAAAGACCCACCGTGACCTTGAATGGTGAGCGCTAACACGCAATGTTAAGTGATTGGTTCTTCGAAGAAATTGAAGCGGAAGACTTGAACGATATTTGGTTTCAACAAGACGGCGCTACGTGCCACACAGCGCACGCCAGAATAGATCTTCTGCGCCCTATCTTCGAAAATCGAATAATCAGCAAATATGTAGATGTGAATTGGCCGCCAAGAAGCTGTGATGTTACACCGTTAGACTATTATCTTTGGGTGACGGTCAAGGACAAATGTTATGCAAACAATCCTGGAACAATTGATGAATTGAAGAATGAGATTCGAGTTGCTATTGCTGACATACGTGCCGAAACAATTGAAAATGTTCTCAAAAATTGGGTGGATCAAATGGGCTGCTGTCAAAATCAGCCGTGGTGGTCATTTGACCGAAATTATTTTTCATAAATAAATGACATGAACCAACCTTTTCAATAAATGTTCAACCTTTGAAAAATACCGAGCCTTTTTTTTATAGCAAAATCAAATTCCAATTTTTAAACGGACCAGCCTGTAGTTTACGGTTATGTGTTGCAAACTTCTGGCAAAATTATAATACCCTTTACAAGGGTATAAAAAATTGTTATTAAAAATAGTTGAAAGATTTTTGCCTCTAGTTTCGTTCAAAATTAACCAATAATCTAACATTCTATGCACCCAGATTACAGTAGCTGGTACAAGAACCGAACCTTACACTTTCCAATTCAATTTCCGGACCGAACCTTGATAAAAAATTTTACAGGTTTGCAGCCTTGATAAACAGAACTTTGATATTTGTAAGTAGTGAAGGTCGAGGAGGAGGAAAATCAGTCCCTTACGGAATGAAAACTGTTGAATATGAGATACTACAATAATTCTGGGTCTGGTACATTTGCTGTCTTTTCTCTTGATTAACCTGGCACCAATCCGCATTTCCTTTTTCAAATTTAGAAATTGAATTGTTATTGTTTCTGCACTTTGATCGATGACCGACTGGCGGGGAATCCAATATATAGTCACAAAGAACACTAATCCAAAGTTACAGCCTTGGGTTTAATGGTTACAAAATCGGTCCGAAAATAATATTTAAAAAAAACTGCTACGCTCAACATTTTGAAACCAAAGTTCAAACCGAAAACTTTGCGTTCAACGTTTCTTAAAATCAGTTCGTGAACCGTAGCCAATATCATAAGAAGGTTTCGAACTTCTTTGGAACCGAACCTACTGTAGAACTTTTAAAAAAATGTTCTCATATATCATAGATTTCATTTACCAAAGAGCTCTCTTTAGTAACTGGGTTGTATGAAGGGAAAATTTGTTCAACTATCAATCAGCCCTCGTATTTATCTTAAAGATACGTTAGCCAGCTGCTGCTGCTACTGTTGTCTGCTAGGCAAACAAGAAATATAGAATGAAATATATGTGCGAGACGAGTATGTGGCGGCGCGTAAAGTCAGGGGCAGACAACAGCAACAACAACGTTCATCATCAGAGACGTCGACAGCGGCGATGAGGTAATTTTTCGTTTGTTTTACTAAAAACTTTAATCAAATTTGAATGGTATCCCAAAAATGTTTGTTTCCTCCATCGTCAAGTAGTGCGCAGGCGCAAACCACTTTTGGTCAGACTTTTTCAATTGTTTTGCCTAATTACACAATTGGGTTTTACTTATTTAAGGCATTTGGTTTGTTTTTTGTGGGTTAAAAATAACACCATATGTCACACACTGAGACACTAAAGCACTTCGTATCGGGCTCTATATATATATATATGAATGTATATTTTATAGGCGATAACTGGGACTCTCAAGGGGTGGTAATACCTTTTAGAGGATTTTCACAAATTTAGTTTAATATTATTGATATATTTTTGTATATTCATATATACACACACACATCTATATATGCATATATATATATAATGATATATAACGATATGAGGGGGCCACGGCACTCGAAAACGCAACGATTAGGCACCGACGACGGGTAAAACTCAACTGAGGAGCACAACGAAATGTCAGCGGCTCAGAGCCCCCCAGAGAAAGAGAGCACGGGAGAATGGAAGAGCGGCACCTGCTCTATCTCGAGGGGCACTCTCTCTCTTGACTGACTGGCGGCGATCAGTGGCCGCTGCGTTTGCAAAACGTAAACAAAACAAAATGTAAACGCATGAGGGCCTCCTGATGACTAATTTCTTACATTTTATTATGAGTGTGTCTTCTCCTCCCTCTCTCTTTTGTCTTACACCGGACCCAGAGGAAGTGGAAATGGGAAGTGGGTCTTAGTCATAATTGGCAAATTACCAGGAATTTAAGATTAGTGTAGACAATTTTCAATTGATTTGATTGAGACTCTGCCCCTTTTGTTTACAAACAGAAATCTTTTTAACAGCGGGAGACCCGCACAAGCCTCGAGAGAGGAGGGTTGAAGATTAAATTCAAGTTAATTATGAAATTGTGCCTCAATTTGCAAGTCAATCAGTAGTGGAATACTTCATGGGGTTATCTTATCGTGTGTGTGTGTGTCTCTCCCTCTTCTGTGGCGATAAAGAAGTCAATGGCAAAAGTTGAGTTAAGTTGATAATTGAATTAAATTTTTTGTTGCCTACTGAGAAGTTGCATTTAATTAGCATACACACACACACACACACACATATCTAGCTGCGGGCGTGGGCGTCCTTGTCCACTTGGAACTCTAGCTGTCATATAAATATAATTCACCAAAGTGCTGCCCTCACAGAAAGCTTTGCATTCGCGTGACCCGGCCAAACCCGAGGGTGGAGCAAACCCACCTAGAGGAGCAGCGCCCACCCCAGCCAAGATAGCACCCACAGAACAACAACAACAGTGCAGCAGCAGCTGCCTTTACTTTGGCTTTGTTTGCCCTCAATCAACACTTTACGCTTTAATTTCTTTACTCTAGCACACACTAGGTACACTGAATTGTTGATAACTTACGGTATTAATTAATTACAATCACAAAATTAGTTAATTACAATAAAAACTTTATAAAACTCGTAGTCGTAGTGTGACCCTCAACCGGTTAACGCAAAAATGCTGTCAGTGATGGCCCAACAAATGTTGGCTTGTGTTGGCATGTCAGCCATTTTCACGCCAAATTTGACTATTTTCGAAAGTAGCTGCAATTTTAGACATTTTTTAAATGATTTTTAACTGACTAAAGCTCTCTAAATAATCAGTTGTCAAAATTCACTGAAGAGAAACTCTTATCAAAATAGAACCTGTCCTATTTCATCAAAGAAGGCTAATTTTTCTAAATATTTAGAGTTATTTGCTTTGCTATTACATTATCTTCAGAGAATCTCTTTAGATATATTTGACAAGTGAAAAGGCAGCTTTACCATGTAAGATGTAAAGTCAGGCAACCTTTAAATTTAATAACTGAATTTGTCTAGAAAATAAAATTCATACTGAAATGCCTCGAAGTAATAATTTCTCTGAATAAAGCAACATTAAGAATACTAACGAGGTTTATATAAGCCCAATTGTCTCAGAAAATCCTTGGTACTATGGATTGAAAAATATAACACTCATTGTGGCTGTTTTAGTAACTTTTACCAGACTCCAGGTCAGTAAGTTCTGTTTTTGTTCATAACTGTTGTAAAACAAGACACATACACACCAAATATCACCACGATTCAATCATCAGCACTCTTTGCCTGTCTTCTGCGGGCTAGCAGAGGCTACCTCATGCCAGCATTGCTAAAGCCGCTTGTGAATTTCAAACGCAGGCTTATAGCAAAATCCGAAATCAGCAACCAACGCCAAGTAATCGGCCTAGTAATCGGCCCTTCTATTGTTAGTGGGGGAAATTCTCTTTTGACACAAAATGCATGATGCTGAGAATACGACAAGCTATACATCTTGTTTAAGATGTTTCTCTTTAAGCTCTGAGCTCTCTTTATGATCTTAAATATATATATTTATGTACATTAAGGTGCCGCAAAAGCTTTCTTCTAAAATAAAACAATATTTAAAGAACTTTCCATTGAAAAATATTATTAGTTTCCCTACTTTTTCAACCGTTTTGCTTATTCCTTAGCAGCTTCTATTAAATCAAAATTACATTGTAAATCTAGCTACTATTTTAGTCGGTTTAATGTGCGCGTCACTGCTGTAAAGCTAATTAAAGCTAACAGCGCACTGTTAAAGCCAACGCGCTCTGGTCACACAAAGCGTGGGTGTTGTGCGCGCCAAATTTAAAAAAACAACCTAATACAGCATACAATTTAAAGTAGCCTAACTTTGCGTTTTTATTTAACTTCAACTTAAGCCCAAACAAAACACAGTGATTAATGATGACAAAAGGGATTATGGGTGGTGCACCCTTGCAAGCATTTGATAAATTTGTCTGCCTTTCCTGCCTTCCGTACACGATCATATCATTTCCGTCATGTTGCTAGCTAGCCAAGTATATACCATCCCCAAAAAAGATGACTATCCGAAGGCCAAAAACAAAAACTTAGAAAATCATAAAAATAAGGAAAATTCATGAGGAAATCTGAAGCTCAGCGGACCGCATATAGCGCTGAAATTGTTAGAGCGGGAGGGAGGGGAATTTGACTAAGCGCTTAACGCTGTTGTTGTCCTTGTGGGGTTGCTGCTGTTGCCTCAGTCAAATAAAAATGAATTTAATGTTCCTGTTTTGGCTGCTAGGGGTTTTTTTTTTCTGGGTTTGGCGTAATTTATGCTGCAAAACATCTCAAGCATAAACAGGAAACAAGCGTCCACGCTTGTCTCCTTCCTTCGCCCAAAGTCAAGTTCGAAGATGTTGTTTTGGGCTTCAATTCAATTAATTTCAATCGAACGCCTGTCGTTTTGCCCATCCGGCGATATTGATGCCCACACATCTTCGTAGATGTTACACATAGATATGTTTAGATTTATCCCTTACGCCCATAAATCAGGACATGCATGCGCTCTGTTATGACTGGCTGCTGGCCAAACCCACCGACATGTGTCCTGCTGACTCCTGCTGCGTCATTGCTTTAGTTCCGGTTGAGTTTGTGCCAAGCGCACAAAAAAGATTTATGCCACTTTGTTGAAATCTGAAATCCTTTCTCATGTTTAGGAGAGTGACCCACTTGGGACTGACCAGCAGCGGCAGCAGTAAGCACTAATTGAGCGATCTTCCGGTCAGGCTAATGGGTTAAAAGTGCCCATATATCTTCTGCTTCACTGTGAGCTGTGATAATTTCGGCATTTTATCAACCAAAACTTCAGAGGGTTCTTCATGTACAGATTTATGGCCATCTAATTGTATTGGGTGAGGCATTTCGGGTTTTTAATTGCACATGAGAACAAGTTCTAGGGAGGCTAATAAAAATGGAAAATTATAATTAATAAAATATCCGATTTTATGGACTAGTTTTGTGTGAAAGTGAGGGAAATGTTCATGGAATTTGATAAGAAGAGCAGTGACCAGGGAAATTTCTTGTGTAGACTTTGACCCTGCTTGAAATTCAATTCGAAAATTTTTATTTAATATTTCCAGCTATCTCGTGGGAAGCTCCAAACGGAAACAACGGGCACTAAGCTCAGTAGATAAGCATCAAAATTACTTTAACTTTATTTCAATTGACAGAAAAGGCAGATTTAACAAAGGGATGGGAAGTTCTGATCTGAGTGAAGGATAATTTGTTCTTTGGCCCATTTACATGTTCTCCAGGGATGACAAGCGTCTCTGAATGAGGACTGGTTCGGTACAGTAGTTTAGATAGATTTAAAATCATCGGTCAAGCTCGCAACTTTTTTTGTCGGAACTAGCCGAAACGCGGATTTTTATATCAAATGAAAAATCCATGCGCCTCCAAATATTTTCAGTATAGTCGAAATGACTGTTGGATTCGTATCCAGCGGAATTGATATTTACCGAAAATCACATTATTATCTTCCGCTAACGCAACTTCTAAGGAAGAAATTTAGACTGATGATAAATATATTAAGAGGACAGAGGACAATATCGAAATATGAATGGATCCAGATGTTGTAGTAACACGGCAACTGTCCTGCCCCTCTGTAACCTAGGCTAGAAGGACTTTTGGGGAACAATTGGCATTTATTTGCCGGTCAAATGACTAACGAAATACACTTCAATATAATAAAGAAAACACTCTAAGCATCAAAATAAGGGAAAGGGCAACAGCTGCTACAACAACATTCTCTTTTTTTTTTGGCATTTGCAGCACGTGGTTGTTGTAAAATCTATTGGGTTGCGTCTTGAGAGAAATAACAGGCCGAGTTTGCGTAGGTAAGGCGGGCTATGCGGTTGCCCGCGGTGGGCCCTAAACAATGATTCCAAAAATAATAGCCGTAGCTTCAACATCCACCAAAACTGTAAAAATGTTTACAATATGAATCATTGGAGATTTGTAATACATGTAAAAATACAAAAGAAGTGGAAACAATTTAACCTGGGGACCACTTAAAAGTGAATCATGCCTATTATACCATGAATGTTCCCTACGATTCCATTTAAATTACGAGTTTTTAAGTCCATTTTAATGTAGCAATCCAAATCCGACAATCCAAATCCGACAATATTATAAGCAAGCTGTCTTCATTTAGATTGTATTTGAAAGCCATTTAAATCAGTCTACCTCGTGAATTTTGTGGTTATCTTGGATAATGGGAAGGTGGCGACAGGGTTTCACGACAGGGTTACTACCTTGAAAAGGGAAAGCGACCACAGCAAATATAATTCAGAGCCGTAAGACAGTTTTGACATTGTTTTAAGAAAGCGGTGGGAAACTGCATAACCTGCCTTACCCTCGCCACCCGACCCGTTATTTGTCTCAACATTGCAACATTGCTGTTTCCGAAGTTTTACAAACATCGATGTCTTCGATAAAAAATCGATGTTTCTGGTAGTAATACTACATATCAGATAAAAATAATATTTGTATAATTTTGTAGGCGCTGTTCCACCTACTTTTAACGACCTGCGACTGTTTAAGCATTGCATTTACTATTGCGCTTGACTTGAAGTAAACGACAATGCGCTTGCACTTGGTCAAAATACCTTTCAGACATGACCATTTTAAAGCATCCTGTACGAGTAAGTTAAGCGCGTGGGAAAAGCATGGTAAATGATCAAGCTTTAGTAACTCACATGCTTTCTTCATAGTGGCGTCAGTTACAACTGTTACAACTTTCTCGTGTCAATATACTTAGCAGAGTTTCTGATATGTTGTTTGCCGTATTATTTGTGAATGTTAAAAGTTTCTGCGTAGACACCACCAACTGTAATGCAAAATTGTTATTTATGAAATGGCAAGTAACTGTAATATACCCTACTGTAGCCCTGGACGTCCAACAATCTTTGGTAACCTATATTATTCAAAAATTTTATTACTGTGACTGGGCATGTCCAACACAACCACAAGATTTCTTATTTATTTGTATTTAATCGAAAACATTTATATTATAAATTAAAAATTTTAATAAGTTCTCTTACAATTTCCCCGCTTCCTCTATCGACGCTTTTAGAGATGGTAGAAAAGTAAAAACATCGATGTCGAAAAAAAACATCGATGTTTGCCACTTCTTTCAAACATTGATACATCGCTAAAAACATCGATGTTTTGCCCTGCTTCGGTGAACAGTTTATTTTACGTTTGGGGCCGGTCAATTGGTCGCCTAGATCGAGCGATATAACACTTTACTAACTAACTTTAGACTATTTTTTGTGGGGCTATGTTAAGGCTCATGTCTATAGCGATAAGCCCGCAACAGTTGACGCATTGGAAGCCAATATTGAAGAATTTTTTCGTTACATACCGGCCTATATGTTGGAAAGAGTGTGTCAAAATTGGACCCAGCGTATGTATCATTTAAGGCGTAGCCGCAGTCAAAATTGTTATATGATCATCTGTAAACATTAAATTATATAGATCGTTCTATCGACTCAAAAAAAGATTTCATGAATTTTTCTGAATTTTATGTATTTTTTTTTCAATCCAATCCGAAAGAAAAAAATAATTCTTAAGTAGTTGCCCTTTACTTTAATGTGCTGCCCACCGCTGGCTTAAATCAACATCCATCGCGTTTGGTGCAGCAAAGTGTTTTCTTCCAATATAATTTGTTACTTGGTTTTTGGAGTATACCAGGCTGCAAATCAGAGAACGGCTTCGTTCGGTTACAAAACGTTCATACGTGGTGCTCTGATTATAATCATGTTCGTCTTCATTGCAATCAGTTCGGGTAACAAAAAACCCGGCTCATCGATGATTGATTGCTGGGCTGAGACGGCGCTGCTGTCTGAGATGTAAAACAGACACAGCGAGAGAGCTGCCAACCAAATGATAGTGACTACTCAAGCCTATTTACTTGCAATCATGTCCAATCAGTAGACTGTCGCTCAACCGCACGATGCGTTTGCCGGTTTGACGCTGAGTATGTTTAACGCTGAGTTTTAGTTCGTTGAATAAATGTACACATAAATGTTCGATCAGCAGACTCTCGATCAACCGCTCGATCCGTCTGCCGGTATGTTAATTGATGAAATATGAGTAGGAGTTTTTTTGTATGAGGCAATCAAGAGAAAAGTTATTTTTTCAATTCTCTGCTGCAAACCTATGAAATTCTGGAAAAGGTTCGGTCCTTCGAACGCGTTGGACCGTTAAGGGTTTGGTTTTCGGACAGCTTCTTTTACTTATTGAACCTAAGGTTTTGGTTCGTAGATGAATTCTTAGATCGTTGAGACAATTTTTGGTAAAATATAGAACACATTTTTGTTGAGAGGATACCTTTTTGCTTACGAAGCTTTTCAAATCGGTAATCAATACCTGAATGAACCTTATTCGTTATAGTTATCATTTATACGTTCTCTACAACGACTTACAAAAGTGTCTGAAGTTTAAAATAAAAAGCTAGCTTCACCTATGTACAATGTACATAAATATAAGGATGGATTTTGCCATGGCAAAACATAGCAACTTGACTTATATCTTATTTCCTTCTCGAAGTCATAATATGCCGATATGATTTTGAAATGAGAAAGCTTTGATTCAGCACTATAAAATTATTTTTATCCGTTTCGTTTCGGATCCTGGTTTGGGAGGTTAACAATTCAGTTTGATGGACTCAAAAACCCCAACCGAACCTGTTCTCGGTTCAGGACCAGTTTGCTACCTTGGTTTTAACAACCGCAAAATTAACAGGATTGCGATCGACAGAACATTGCGAACAGAATTCCGTTTATTATAATTTTAGAATTCTGAAAACTTTTCTAATAACTACAAACAGTTTTCTTGAACTTCGATAAAGAGATTAATATAAAATTAAATTTTCAACGCAAGATTACGATTTCGTTTGATTGTAACCTGATTAAGTACTTTCACATCAAATCAAATCCCAACAAATTCGAAGCACTCAAAAATGCATTTGCATAAAATTTCAGTAAATAAAATAAAAATTATATGGAAAACAATAAAAATTTATGAAAACCCATTAAAACGAAGCTGGAAAAACAAGCAAATGACTACAAATTGCTGGCAGCCGTTAACCTCCTCGCCGAGTCATCCTTACCCCTTCGCAGAGCGTATACAATAAATTGTATGCAAGAAAAAAGGGAAGTTTTTGGCCACAAATTATTTTTATAGCTGTGCCCGATCCCAGGGCACGAGTGCTTATGCCCATTATGATGAGCACTCATAACCGAGATGTGCTAAGCCCAGAGAAGTGCCTGGATAGACGTCTGGGTCGTAAAATCAAGAAAAAGTGAAATGCTGAACTTATGCAGTGTCACTTGCTCTTGCTGCCCCGCGACAACCCGCGCACTCCGGTTCATAGTCATGGAAGAGTGCAAAAATTTTAATTGATGACAATTTCATTAAAATTTCAAGCCGGGCAACAATCCTGAAAATCTACACGATATCCTTGGGGGGGGATAAAAAAGGACAGCGGCGCGTGGGCGATGATGAGGTTACGAAGCGTGAAGGATGCAAAAAGTTAATCGCTCAGGCGGACGGCCTGCCACTTTTGTATCTGGACAGATGTGTTAATGTTCACCAAACTCCATGCAGGGGTATTTTTTATTGCCCTAGCCCGGGATGCAGGATGTTGTTGGCTGTGAGTTCGGGCTATAAGTAAATTGCGTAAATTTATTGCTGCGTAAATTGTTTAATGACTCAACAGTCTATTTATCCAGAATATGGCAAGCACTGACATGGCCTAATGGGTGTTGTTGAGGTTGAAGGCGATTTGGGAGAACGCGAATGTGTAACGTATTTTGCAACAGGCGGTGTCAAGTGGCTGAACTACCCCACATACCCGAGGAAAGTAAACTTTTATTAAGAGTTTTTGGATATCCAAAAAATCTACTTTTATAAACCTGGATTTCAATGTGATCACGTTATAGGGAACTGAAGAAAGACAAAATAAACATGGAAAACAACACCAAGGTAGTCTACGAAATCAAATGCGCGGGAGCAGAGGGAGAGAGCTGCAACGGAACTCACATAGGAACAACAAATCGCTCTCTGAGCACGCGAGTCAACGAACACAAAAGAGACACTCAAAAAGGGAAACAACAACAACAGCTTTAGCACAACATATCAACAAAACAAATCACTCAGCTGACTTTGAAAATGTAAAAGTATTGGACTTGGAACACAGATGGAAGACGAGGATGACATTGGAGAGCTTGCGAATCAGGGAATCAAACCGAATCGTTTTTCGGTTCCGGTTCTGGTACGTACCGAAACTTATGTTTCTGTAAAAGGTTCTGTTTTGGATCTAACATTATTTCGGTATTCGGTTCCGTATTGGTAAATATATTTATTACATGATTCAAATTATAGAGAGCTTACGCTCACTTTGGTAGTTGGAACAGCAGAAAGATCTTTTGATAGCTCCTACAATTCCGAAAACTCTTTCGACTTTTATCTTTGTTATCGATTTAAGCTCAGAAAACCTTGTTTAATGCTATTAAACTGATTTGTGAACTATTTGTATTGTCCCAATTCTTTTCATATAAATACATATCGTTCAATTACTTTAAGACTGTCACGACTTTTGAGTTAATGATGCAGAAAAATTCGCGCAATATTGTGTTCTATATGGTGTACAATATTCATATTGACATAATTTATTTTCTGGAAATAAGTTATTTCATTTCATTTTCATGATCCAACAAGAGCGACATATCTGAATTGTCCTACAGACGATATCGTTACAGATCCTTCGGCTTACTGTTCAGACGTTATATTTTCGAATTGGATTGATTATAAACAAAAAGACGTATTTTCCATAGAGAATACAAAATCGATTATTTTGAGGTATGATAATGTTGCTGCAAGTGCGAGAAATGTGACTCGATTTCGATTACACTTTCAAATAAAGTGTCAGAGCTAATTTCCACACTTAGTTGGACTTGAACAGACATAGATAAAATTCTTAAATAAATATCCGCCAAAATAGTTACCCAGGTAATTTTGTGGTATTATAATGTGGGTCCGATAAAATGCCAGGATAACTTTCTCAAAATTAAGTGCTCTTTGTGCAGTCTAGTTAATACGCTCAGAACCGAAACTGTAGCGGTACAATGTTAAGGTTCTTTTCGGTACCAAGAATAACGGTTCTCGAATACCAGTATACAAAAAATTAATAATAATATATATATAAGTTTTAATCGGTTCTTTTCGGTAAACGGTTCCGGTTCTGGTTCCGGTTTGACTACAGACTCCCTATACAGACTCCCTGAAGAAGGCAATATGTTTGCCGAAACGCATAGGAGAAAAACTCAGGCAAAAAGTTTTTTGACTGGAGTGAAGAAAGACGGCCAAAACTAAACCCCAAACAAACAAACAAATTAAATACTTTTGTTCGCCAAGGTTTAAGGAGAATATAGATGGTGTTGTTGTTGTAGCTTACTCATATTTCGTCTTCAACTGTCTCTCTTTCTCTCTGTCTCTGTCATTTCCGAGCTTGATCAATCGAATCACTGCAAGTTTTCGATTCTTTTACTCTTAAGTGAAGTATGCAAGCAAGCTCTTACACATTCTTATTTGTAGCTTTACGGTTGCTATAAAGTGGATGCCTATCTCTGCTATAGATAGCAGATGTTGCACTCCAAACTTTTAAAACTGGTCCACAACTACCTCAAGGAAATAAGTATATGTGCATTAGACTGCTTATTTTTGTATGCAAAATGTAAGTTCATAAGGGCGCCCCTTGATTTGTAAGTTAATGGTGTATACATATTTAACGTGAACACAAATACGTTGAAAAAGTTATGTTTTAATGGGCGCGAAGAGGCTCCAAAGTTTTTGATAAGTTTTCCATTTTTGTTCCAAACTTACAAATATTTTTATCAAAATCGCAATAAATTGAAAATTTTTTAAAAATTTACAGCCCGATTTACAGCACATGTAGCATAGATTTCATTGCTGAAATTTTGGATGTAGCTTAAGGAGAATGGGTAATTTTTAGTTTAAAATTTTTTGCACCACACACGCCAACACACACAGGCTTTTCGGACACACGCATGCCCCAAGCTGTTCACATCTGCTGCAACCTATGCTCCAGGCCGGCGTCGTGCTGGTTGGCATCAGCTTCAACCACATCAGCTATACCGTCATCCTTCTATGGAAAGAGTTCTGGACCAGTCCACACCTGCTGCCCACGCAAGCAGTCCAGGCCCTGCAGCCCATGCCCCATCATGTCTATCGACCTGGGCCGGTATGTATTCGATCCAACATTCTAACATTGAGTTAAAGAGCTATGTGATCGCTCCGGCCAGCTTATCGCCGGATGCTCAATGCCCATAACTTCAAAACTAAAATAGCTGCCTACTGTACAGGCAGCCTGCTTAGGCGAACTTAATTATCGACCCCCAATCAAATCCCAATAACGGCAACACCAAGTCCTCAACTAGAGGCACCTCAAAGTCCTCAACTAGGAGCACCTCAACTCCCTCAACTAGAGACAACCACCTCGACGAGAGGCAACCTCAACCTTGCTAAGGTAAAGTTTAATAAAATATAAGAAATAGTGGAGACATTAATAATTCCCACAACCATTTGGCAAGCCAGCGCTGCGACAGCGAACTTTCTTTTAGTCATAACTTGAATATAGTTCATCTTATCTTTATCATTCCTTTATCAAATCGATAAATAATCTTGATTACTAAATATCGAACCATCTATCTCATATCAATCAATGGGAAATATGACTTGTTTTCCAAATTGCGGGGGCGAAACTGAAAATAAACTTAGCTGCCTGCAAGTACATATACTTTTGCACAAACTTAACATACTCTGAGTTCCTTTGGTACAGAGTATAGAAAATGCACACATACTTACTTCCTAAGAACATTTTGTAGTTTTTTTTTTTATAAGCTTACATTAATTGAAGTTCTTTTTATATATTTTCTGTTTTAAATTTATAAGGTCTATGAATTAACATTGGATCTAATTGGTTTTGCTGAAACTACATTTAGGGCCGATTTCTCTTCTTCCATATAACTGCTATGTGTCAGATAACCTTACAAGTTATATGTTAGTTTATGTGACAGATAGTTTTTGTAGGAGATGTGAAATCGGCCCTTAAGATTACAAACGTCAATGCACATATACTTATTTCCCTGAGGTACTTTTTTGTCCCATCCATCTCCAACCATTTAGCTTAATTCGCATCCATTTATTACTCTAGCTAACTCTTAGTCAACTAACCAGCAATTAAGTGAGCATTAAACATGTAAACTACTCGCAACGCCCCAGTGATACAGTCGAGGCTCGAGACAACATCTCAAAATAGGGGGAGAGAAAAAAAAAACTCATTACCCGTGGGGGTTGTGGCCTGTTTCCAATTCGCTGACTTGTCGCACCCAGTCAGGAATGCCCCTTAACGATAAACATCGCTGATAGCGCAGCATTTATCAAGAAAACAACACGAGATGGGAAAAACAACGACGACAGGGCCAGCTCAAGCTCAATTGAGTTTCAAATTGATGTCACCATTATCGGGAACTGTCATCTAAACGGCCAAGGGATGGGGGATGGGGGTTGGGGTGGCACTTTGTATCTGCGATGTATGCAACGTATTTATTTTTAATTTTTTCATCATTTATCAGCAGGAGCTGCCACCCGAATCTCGAATCCCGCAATTGCATATTTATGTAGATGCAATGTGCAATTTTAGTTTGCGCTTCGATTTAAGTGCTCATAAATAAAAATCCCGCAAAGTCACCCCCAGGAGCAGGCACAGGCTCACCCCATAAGAGCAAAAAATGCGCCTGTCAAAAAGGCAACGGAAAGTTTGTAAACAAAACTAATGCCGACATGGGTGTTGATAAAGTTCTCCAAGTCGCCTTCCCTCTTATTGAATTGGACTACACGCTTGATTGCCCGCTAAACGGATGTGCGAGTGCCGCATGGAACGGGGGGGCATGGCTAGTATGTATGACATGTGGATTCGTCATACCAAAAAGCGCAAAATATTATCCAGTCTCTCGACTTTTGTTCTGGTTTTTCGCAAAAATCACAAAAGGGTGCTATTGCGAGGGGTGGCGTGGATTTTCCGTTTCCCATTCCCAGACAGCCAGCCAAGTGCCTGGGTCTGTGGATTTGTCTGAATTGTGACTTGTGTCTAATGGACGCATCCTTTGTCATTTTCCAGCCCGCGACTTAATGGCATGAGAAACTAAAGCAGTTGGACAAACATTTAACATGTGACGCATTTTCCGAGCAAAATAGTCGCAGGATTAGCTGCTGGAGTATTTAAGTGAAATAGAAGTGAAAAAGTTTAATAGATAACACAAGTTAACAAAATTATCCTTTTTTTTAGTATATTGAGGGGGTAGTAGTGATTCCAGATGATATTCGTGTGCTGAACACGAATCTGTTTTTGGAAATTTAAGCTTAATTTGAGCCTTTTTTGGTGCTTCTTGTAAGGAAACTGTATTTTTGTTTTGACTTTGTTTGATATTATTGTAAAGTACTATAAGTACTATCAACACTTTAAAATAAAATATCCCAAACAATTCTACGATTTTTTTAAGCAGAGATATAGCACTAAGAATACATGCACAGAGGGAAAAACCCTGTTCAGAAAATAAGTTGACTTCAACTGATAATATGAACAAGATGTTGTCGAAACAAAAACATTTTATTGACAAGGAATACAAATGTTTCAAATGTGCCTGGAATGAGTAAAGCTGTTCTCAACCGGATAATTTTTGCTTTATACCAGGGTTCCCTAAGCAAAGAGCGCGAAAATGTGACTGTGTCTCTCTCTAACACACTGTGATGCATGACTTCGGCAAGCATTCGTTGTGAATTGGCGAGTATGTTCGTGCCCCATGGGCTATCGCTGGGGAACTCTGCTTTATACCAATGCCGGCCAAATGGAGAGAACAAAAAAAGTGTGCTTGTTTTGGTGAGCAAGAGAGCTCTCTCCAGACTACAGCAGATTCAAGATATACTTAACAAGGTCGCCGCACGCGCTCTCTCACAACTTCTTAAATAAGAAGCCGAACACAAAAAAATTCGGCGGCGAAGATGCGGCGCTCACAAGGGTTGTTTCCTAAGAAGTAAGCAAAGAGAGCGAGAGAGCGAGTTCGGCTACCTTGTTAAGTATATCTTGAGCAGATTTACTAGCAATTCAGTGTTCACCGATTCACACAAACATGTGTTCGGCTCGCGTTTGCGTAAAAACACGACTGACTTCGGCTCATGGTAGTTATGGCTGGTCAGCTCTTGGGCTCTCTTTTTAATCTCTCTTGTTTTTTTCAACTCAGCTTCTTGTCAGCTCAAATAAGTATAAGTAGCTCTCTAGATGTGAATCTGAAAAAGTGTACAATGGTTGAATGTGCTCGCCCGTCGTTCCATACGTTGTTCGTTAATTGCAGAAGGTACCAGGTTCAATTCCCAGTCAAGTCCGAAAAAATTTTTCTGTGTTTTTCTAAAAGACTTAAATAATACAAATTGCGTGGAGTGGTTCGGTCGTAGAAGTTTTATTGTACAGCGAGGGCTCTGAACCCCATATGGTGTAATATAGGCGGATGAGAAGTAGCATATCCCCAGCTATTGCCTCCCTCTCCCTTCCTTCTTCCCCTTTCCAATCAAAAGAGGCCGCCTACCTGTCCCGCCTTCCTCTATTCCTCTCCGAAGTCCCAAAATGTGAGGAATCCTCATTATAACCTTTAAATTAAATTTGTTTTCCCCTAGTTGAACGAAGCAATTATAAACTCAAATTAAGTTCTTGAAAACGGAACAAAGTCAACTGGATTATGCAGTATATATATGACATACATATAGTTCCTTCCGAAGTGACGACCTGTTGTACTACAACTGACGAAATACCGTTCATGCAGGCTGATTTTCTGGTAAGGATTTGTGACTGCATCTTAATTCCCATGCTCTCGTTTTTTTCCTTCTGTGTGTGTTCGAAATGAAAAAATGTTCTATTGCCCTATCATCAAAACGCATCCAAAATGTAGTGACCTGGCAATTAAGCTAAAATTTTCGAGAACATCGGACGTGATAGACCATTTCTTCACAAAACAGATTCGCGCTTAAAATCACCATCAATTCTTGTATAAGATCTTAATTTATGTAGAGCGGGTGGAAAAACCTACCGAATCCATCTGGGTCCCTCGACACCGTACTATTCTCTATATATAAACGAGTGTGTCCTCACTGCTGCACTGATTCATTGGCAATCTACGCACAGCCCGCACGGTAAGAGATAGAAGTCCTGAAATTTGGACAGGAGTTTCCATATATGTGGTGAAAACGAACCCTAAGATGGGGTTTCGAAAAATTCCACCCCCAAGGAGTGGAAAAGCTCTGTAATAGTTTGTATGGAAATTATTTTTCTTTTTCATCCGATTGACTTGACACTCGGCTGTGTCCGCATAGTCTGCGAAAAATGCAAGAAATGATTATTAATCCGATTGACTTGAAAATCGGTTTGTTAGAATAGAATTCGAATTCATTAGTGATTTCATTACCCCAGGGTGTGAAAATTCTGCATGCAAAAAAATATTTTTCAGCCCAATTAACTTGAAACTCGAGTTTGCAAGGTAAAGCTAAACGAAATAATTTGTGATATCAGTTTCCGATGCCAAAAAATACGGCCCAAATGCTCGGAAACTCGGAAGGGAATTCACTATTTTTCATCCGAATGAGTTTTCGAAACTCGGTTTGTATATCCGAACATATGCGTAATAATTGGAAACATCACGCTCGAACGGTAAAAAAAACGGGTTGCGGGAGTGGGTTGAATGCCAAACGTATAGTTTTAGACACGCTACGCACAAAGTCAAACATTTTCGTTCGTCCTGATATTATGTTAAGGGTCACTTAATCATCTTTTAGATAGCTATATTTGTTATATAAACTTACAAGCAACTAAGAATACAATATTCGTTTCCTTACTCTCATCTCTACTACGGTCCTTAGAAACCGGATCCTTTTGAATAATATCAAAATTTTTTCTTGATTGTTTAAGATTTGTTCAATTAATGGCCTAAGTCAAATTCAATTTAACAATTTTCATTGCAAATTTCCACTTCATTTAATTAACAAACCGATTAATGGCAATCCCATCCCATTTGTACAATACTTTAAATCCCCGGCAAAATTTAATAATCCATATTGCATATTTACACATCTGTGGAATTTTTGTTCGCTCACCACAATCCATTAGTAAATGAAATTCATAAATTTCCAACAATCACGACGACAGTTTTGCTACATTTGCCAAACATTGGCAAAAAAAGAGAAGAGAAGAGAAGAGGACATAAAATCCAAGTCAAAGTTATGTAGCAGGGTGGATATGTTGACACATACTCGTCCCAGACAGATGAAACCCAGGCCAGGCCAGGCATTGGAACAAATGTTGCGCAAACAAATGGATTACATTGCAATGCCCAACTAGCTTAGCCCAAATGTATGATAATGAATCATAAATTTCCATAACTGTCATACAATCCGGAGAGATTTCCTGTCATGTAGATGAAAAAAGTTAATTAGCGATAAGACATTGTGGCAATTTGTACAAGTGATTTGGCCAAATGTATTTATTGTATGAGTTGTAACCAATACAATATAGGCAAACACTTCAATAAATTATTTTGACGAGTTCAATAGTAGAACAAAAAACTAAAAACTTATTGCAGTAGTAGCGCCTTTTTCAGCGCTGCTTAATATGTGATGTATGTATATAACCGTCATAAAAAGACTTTTTCGACTTCAGAAAAAGAAAATTTTGTATTACATAAATCATAAATTGTTTTAATTTTCCCGATACAAATTCCAAATTTACAAATATCAAATAGTCAATGAAGTGAACCGTACCGAAACGTTTTCATTTTGCGGTTTTCAGCACTGATTACATTGCTTCAGTCGAAGTAGCAAAAGTCACAAAAATGTTAACTTTTCACAGCTTTGACTTTTTTCAACTGATCAATATGAGCACTTGCTTCTGCTTTTGCGAGAAATAGAAGCCGCAGTGAAAGACAGCAGCACAAAACGATTATTACGCTTCAGCAAATTTAAATTTCGCTGTGCTAGCACAGCACTCAAATTTGTTACAATATTTTCTCCCATTTGGGACAACTCATGGCAGTCTGTTAAACATAATATACCATTTATAGGTAATTATACTTAATAAGAGTAAGAACGTTCTTAAGAACATTGTGCAAACATTATGTTCAACAGATTGAAATGAGTTTCCCTAAATGGGAAAAAATATTATAACAAATTTAAGTAAAAAACTCGAACTTATTTAGCTATAACTTTACCATTTTAGTAGCTACATAAATACCACAAAAACAGAAATTAGAAAATACAATGGACTTCAGCTTTAAGCAAAATAAAAACTAGCTTTAATTGAAGATTACATTTTTAGAATTTATTTTGGGCAGGGAATCAAACCGGAATCAGAACCAGAACCGTATACCGAAAAGAACATATTTTAAATTTTTTGTATACCGGTATTCGAGAACCGATATTCTTGGAACCGTAAAGACAGAAAAGAACCGAAACATTGTACCGGTACAGTTGCGATTCTGGGTGCAAAAACAAAAGACAGCAAAGATGGCACTTGGTTTTGGCGAGACCAGTCTTTTTAAAAATATTGCTTTCTATATTCTTAGACCCTAATTGAATGTCATGATAACCGTTGACTTGTGTTATCCATTTCTGTTCAAGTGAAACTGAATGAGGACAGCAGCTTTGGCACAAATCCGTTAGCTGAAAGTGGAGCCTAAGTCGAATCATACATGTATTTATATGAAAAGAAACAGGAGAATACAATTCAGTATTTTTACAAGACTATTTAATGACATCAATCACTGACGGAACTGAACTTAGCAGAACCGGTTCGGTTCGGGTTTTTTGGGTCCATCGAACCGGACCATCTACTGGACCTTTAAAATCTATTACCTCGAGAACCTGAACCAGAGCCGGAATTCTTCTGTTTGAGAAAACGTTTGGTTCAGAAAATTATTAAAGTCGACTTTTATAAGTTTCTTTATATTACGGATGGAAAAAATCATTGTTTAATACATGGATCGATTTGTGCATTATCTAATGGAGATCAGTTTTGTCAGTCATATCCAAACTGGGAATATTCCGACTATGAGAAGGGAAATAAATAGTATAGATGTAACAAGAAAATTTCAATTTTTCATATCTATGTATGAGTACGACGTACGACGATTGGAACGGAACGCAGGGACGTATGATTGATGGCGTTAACCTTAGTTAGATAGATTTATCAAATAGTAAGTCAAATGTGTCGTCTTCAACAAAAATAAGGCCATGAAGGTTTTAATTTTAACCGATTTGCTGAAATTCATGGAAATTTAAGGCAAAAATGTTTCAAATATTTCAGATGTTATGAACCAAGGTTCGAACCAAATCCTCAGGTTTGATAAGTTAAGGAACCGGTCATCAAAACGAATCTTATACTTCACGATGGGTTCGAACCTCCGGAGGTTTCTGAGCTTAAAATGTTTACAAAACAAAGAAGATGAAGTTAAATGGTGGTCAGTAAACTTGAAAAAGTTTATACAATTGTGTTTATGTATGTCTTTGAAAAGGGCAAATAAGTGTAGAACATTTGTTTACCGGGGTGTAATTATTATGTCTTCGCTACGCAAAACCAATGCCCGATCTTTATTTATATTTTAATGGTTCATACCGGTACGTACCGGAAATAAAAATCCAGGTATCAATACGGAACCGAATACCGAAATAATGCTAGTACCAAAACAGAACCTTTTACCGAATCATAAGTTTCGGTAAGTACCAGAACCGGAACCGGAACCAAAATACGATTCGGTTTGATTCCCTGATTTTGGGTGAACATTTTATTTGACAAAAATTGAGATTTTAACTTTGAGCGCTTATTTCACGGTTATGTGCGATGTTAAGAAGGTGAAACATTTTTTTGTACGAAGCGTTGATGTATTGAATACCGATTTAAGTAGTAAGCAGACCAAGTCCAAGCAACATAATTCAAAATGTCAACAGATATGCAAAATTAACATTTTACGCTATATCTTGGAAACTGATTGGTGATGTGGAAAAACTGATGACAGATTTGGAATCAGCACAACCCAAATACTATGAAAATGTTGATGGCGTTTGTGGAGATTTTTTCGTGTTGCATTGTGTTATGCTATCAATCATAGTTTCCCTTTCAAAAGTCCCTGGTCCTGCCACTGTGTACTTGTACTCAGATGTGAGAAGTAAGTATTGCCAAGTTACAACTTCACGTTTGCTTTGTTTTTCTTCACATAGTTGAAATGTACCCAGTTTGGATATGATCTACTAAATGGATCTTCAGTAGACTAAAAATGCACCGAGCACAAGAGATCTTGCGAGATTGACAATTGACAATGCACTATTAGAATGAATGTATCGCAGGCTAAAAAATCTAAGCATAACATTTAAAAATAGACTTACATAAACCGTTTCAATGATCAAGTACCGGAAGCTGCAGGGAAAACCTATGCAAATTTATTATCCTTGAGTAACCGAAAACCGTTTACCGTTATTAATGGCAGACCGATAGCATCGGAACGAAACCAAAACGTTGGTACCGGTACTGTTGTCATGGGTTTGAATATTTACGCTTTGCAGACGCTGCATCGTCAGATTTGGTCACGAGCTGTAGCATTCAACCTACAGGATCGCTAAATATATTTGCAGCGGAAGACATTTGGTCAACATTTGCTCCATTTTTGCTGGCTGCAGATATACGACTTTCTTCTGCACTTCAGAAAGTGTGGGACTCAGTTCGCGAAACTGTACGCATATTAGGACCAGCGGAGGTGGTCACAACTAAACTTCAAGCCGAAAATCTTGTTTATGGGTGATTTTAATTGCCATCTTGGATACACTGCAACCATTGGAAATATAAAAACAATTCGTCGTCTACTAGCTAGCTTCGTCGTAAACAGCTACTGGATTCCATTAAGACATTCTTAACTGGTGGTCAGAATCCTCCACAAAGTTCCCAAAATTGTATGATGCATGATTAAATCTGAAACCATTAATTTTGTGTTGAATTTTGATTCGTTTTATTACACATGAATAAAATGATTTAGATTTATCTCAGAATTTAATTTTTCCAATATTAAAAGAAGGTAGCACCGGTAGTACCGGTACGTACCGGTATACCGAAATAAAAATCCGGGTACTGTATCGAAACCGAAAACGGAAATAGAACCTTTAACCGAAACATTCATTTCGGGTCGTACCGGAACCGGTACCGGAACCGAAATTCGTTTCGGGATCAAGCCCTGGTTTTGAGTAATTATTCTGAACCGAGGATGTTCGGTTCGGCTTCAGGTTTGAAGGGAAATAGAATTAAAAGGTACGGTCCTTGGTCCAGTTCGATGAAACCAAAAAGCTGGTACCGAATCGGCTTTGCTGGGTTTGAGACATCACGCGTTATTTGTAACATGTGGCAACGCCAAAAATGCTCAGTAAGGTTTACCATTTCCCCATGAATAGACTAACAAACGAACAACGCTTGCAAATCGTTGAATTTTATTATCAAAATTCGTGCTCTTCAGCGACAAAGCTCATTTTTGGCTCAATGGGTACGTCAACAAACAGAGTTGCCGAATTTGATCTAAAGAGCAGCCAGAGGTAGTTCAAGAACTGCCAATGCCGGCATCATTGTATTATTTTTTCCGTATTTTTTCCAAAATAATAAAAACCGCAACCTTACGGTCAATAGAGCAAAGTACCAGTGCGATAATTACCGTTTTTTTTTTGTCCAAAATCGAAAAATTGGACTTGGTTGACAAGTGATTTCAACAAGACGGTACCACAAACCACACGGCACGCGAAACCATGGACCAATTGAGAGGCGAGTTTGGAGAGCAAATGATCTCAAGTTTTGGACCAGTCCATTGGCCGTCAAGATCGTGTGAGGTGAACCTCTCAATAGCGCAAACTCATGTTTTAGGCAACTTTATTAGCCTCCAAGGTTATGTGATTTGACACCACTAGAATACTTTTTGTGGGGCTACGTGAAGTCTCTCGTGCACAGGGACAAGCCAGCCACAATTGCAGCCCTGCCATACCGGTCGAAAAAAGTGCTGGAAAAAGTATGCCAAACTAGGAGCTTACGGATGGACCAAGTCAGGCGTAGCCGCGGGCAACATTTGCATGAAATAGTGTTTAAAAAGTGAATGGCAGGCATTGATGCATCTCTCCAAATAAGTATTTCATTCACTATTGCATATGGGCATTTCCACAGAAAAGTCCACCTAGACCAAAAAATGAAAAGTACTTAAAAACACTATTTTTATCATATTTTCATGGGGAACTAATCAAAATGAACTAATCGGATGTGTTCCAGAAATCTTTAGGGATTTTCGTACAAACGATTTGATTTGGAACTAAGCTATGAGAACTTTATATGTGAAATGATAAGAATAAGGTCGGCTACTAGATCATAGGTCGGTAAAACCGTACGGATGAAATGTACTTGACCCAAATCGCCCAACTTTTGTCATCTAATCTAGTAGCCGGGCATGTTTGTGATATAAACGCAAGCAGTTTTAATTCGAAATGCAAGCGTTTATACCAAAATCTCTAGAGATTTCAGGAACACACCCGAATATGAGCTAATTTTAAAAATATTCATAACCCATTTCCAGATTTTCGAATGCAAAGTCGCGCAAGCGCCATTTTTCTCATTTGGATACGTTTTGTTGTCATAAAAATGCCTTTAGATTGCATTGATTTTTGGTCTCTAAACTATTTGTGCAGAAGACACCATAAGAAACTATATGATTGCAACTAACTGTAAGTTTCTGCTTTATATTATAACAAAAACAACATAAATATAATGAGGAAATTTGAGTAACGTAACGTCAGGTAACGTCACGTCAGATACTTAAGCAAACAAAAAAAAAATTGGGCAAACATTTTTGAATAAGATAACCTGGAAAATAAACTTTTATTATTTCAAATCATACAAAAAAAATTTGTATACAAAAAGCTTTGCCCAATTCGCAGAGTTTTGCATTTTTCTAAAACAAGTCAAAACCCACTTCCGTTTTATGTAACGTCACGCCAGCATATATGATTGCTTATGTCTTTAACTCCTTATGATCGATTCATGTCATTGTTTTTGCTGATTATAGTGCTACTTAATTGCTACCCAAATATAAAACAATCTTTTTAAAAATCCAAGATTTTAATATTTTTCAAAAAGATCTTTTCGTACGAACGTAACGTCACGTCAGTTTGGAAATGCCCATATTAACTGACTTTTTTTTTTTAATTTTCAAAAATCAAACTCAAAAATTACCCTTTATTTCTCTTTCTGAAGCCGTTTCAAAATTTCACAAAAACTTGTATTGTAAAATACGTCAATGAAATGAACCGAACCGTTAACTTTTGCGGTTTTCGTTTAAATTCAGCGTTTTCAAAGCCACACTGGTTCGATTTGCGGTTCGGTTCGGTTCAGAACAAATTTGGTTACCAGAAATATTCTCCGGTGGCCATTTTGTACGCTAAGTTTGCCTCATGCCGATTGGCTGTTATAAAAATTTAACAACCGTTCAACTCAACCTCCAACCCTGGGCAAGTGTTTAACTGGTACTGCTCCTGCGCAATGTCGGCATTTGCCTGTATATAATATGCTGGCTGGATTACATAAGCATACCAAGCACGTTTTTATCCAACCACACTCTCGTACCTCAAATCTGCACCCCTTCCTCCTCGCACAAAATTTATAACTTGCCCATGACTGCTGTTGGCTTCTGTCCATTTATCTTTGGCTTGGGGGTTTTTTTTTCTTGCTATGGGGGCCAGGAGTGGGTGCATAAACCCCCCACAATGCCACCAATGGCAGTTACATTTTATGGCAAAAGTTTCCCAGCTTCTTCCCCCCCCACCATTTCCTGTCGACCAAGTGGCGCCATTTTTGCCGCATTGTCGAGGGGTTTACGACTTTTTTTTTTTTGCTGAAATAAAGTTTTTTTCTGTCAATATCAGCGGAAAAAATGTCTTATTTTTGTACTTTTTATTTGTTTGGGGTTGGTTGGGTAGGATTGGTTACGGGGGTAACAAAATAAAAATAACTATTAAAGTTTTGAGTTATTTTCTATAAATTGGTTTTTATTTTCACTTTAAACATTTCTATCGAGACTGGAATGACAACATATATCAAAAAAACACACACATTTGCTTCATTTGTTTTATAATTTATAATTAGGTATTATTAAATATTCAGTAAAAAAACGTCTATGCATCATTATCATCAGCCTATGCAAAGGAAAAACAAAAGAAAACTTAGTGAGAAAGAAGTTTATTACATAAATTAAATTTCCAGCTAATAACCCAAAAATGAAAAACTTGATTTGGGGAAGACTTGAACTCAAATACAAACTATAAAAAATAAAAAAGGGATTATAAAAAATTGACTAAATTTATGGAATTTTTTTTTGTGTGATTTTGCATCTTTTGTGTTTTTTTTTTTTTATAGAAATGCCGACTAAAAGAGCTGCACACTTGATATGCAGAGTTGAGAAAAAAGGTGAAATTTTTGACTTGACTTGATAAAAATATCCACTTACTTTGAAACTTGTTCTGCTAATTTTGTCTTTCGGCTTGTCATGAGGCTTTCTTTCTTCATTCTTGTTCAAAGATGTTGTTCATTTTTCAATTCTTGGATTTCGGAGGTGGACCTGACAATTCGTTAAACATACAGTAGGTCTATATAAAAAAACAATCATACAAATATTGTAGAGCACTCTACGCTGTAGTCTTAAGTATTTCATTTCAACTAAATTTAGTTTGCCGCCTAGTCAGGTGTGTTTTCTCAATTTGATAACGCGGGTGTCGCCCAAATTTTGGCCTAATAGAACTTTTTCGCTTGCGCCTCGCTGCGGTTTCTGTAAATGAAAGAAAATACATGGAATGGAAATTAGTTGGGTATATTAATAAGTATAAAAAAGTGATTGCATCTAACAGTATTTTGTATAACCAAAGACTTTAGAAACAGAAAGATGCGTAATGGCCCAACAAATCACCACACAGACAGCACACAAATCTAAAATCGTGGATCCAAGCTTCATCCTGACATTCACTTTTATGTCCATTACGCATCTTTGTGTTTTTAGAGTCTTTGGTAACAACAAGCAATTAGACATAACAACTTAAGACACCTAATAAGCAAATTATCTGTATTTTAAGAACCTTTTAAACAATCAGCTTTCTTCTTTTTCCTACCTAAAAACCTATCCATGTCATTTTACTCAATTTAATCAATTAAAATCAGCGATCCTAATCTTAAAAATCTTTGGTTTTAAATTAAAAGCTTTAGAATGAATATGGATCGAGACGTTATCAACTTGGTCTGTTCAACCAGGTACCATACCGTCAATGGGTATGGGATTTACCCAACAACTCGTTATCTTATCTCAATTATTATTTATTGATTTGATTTATTAGCAATATAATAATAGCAAGTTAGCTTCGTCTATGCCCAAGGTTAAACACATTTGCATATGCCAATTCGGGTCAGTTTTAATGGCACGCTTGAACCGCACCACGAAACGAACTTTATAAATGAATGATCTCCCGAACCATTCCTCTTCAAAAAATTACCTTAAAACATCTTCTTTGAGAAAATACAAATAAGTCTATTGATGATAGGGCCGAGAGGTAATTAAAACAGTCTTATACAGGGGTGTCCTTGAAATCTCTAAATATTTTCATATAAACGATTGCACTTCGAACTAAACCTGGTCTACTTTATTTGTGAAGTGACAAGAGTACAAGAGCGGCTACTGAATTATATGAAAGGAAAACCGTACGCATCAAATCTACTTGGCTTTGAATAGCCGGTTTTAAATCCCTCCTTTCGTTATCTAATCTAGTAGTCTGGCATATTTGTGCCCCTTCACATATAAAGTCAAACAACTTTAGTTTGAAATGCTAACGTTTATACGAAAACCTCTAGAGATTTCTGGGACACAGCCGATCTAAACAATGCATAAGTTTTTAATAGTTATGGGCAAACATACATTCATGACCTCTAGCCTACTAAACTCTCTAGGGATTTGCTTCACAATTTCACCTTCAAAATATATGTAAAATATTGGTTCGGTGAATCATTTAGTAAAGTTTAACAAACTAAAAGAATTTCCAGCATATTTATTCTCTTGCAAAGGAAATTATAGTTTTGCCCTTTGACTTTAGAAAATGGCGAGACCTTCAGAAAATGGTGAGAGCTTCTGAAAATCGTGAAATCTTTAGAATATGGTGAGACCTTTACAAAATGGTGAGATTTTCAAATAATGGTGAGACTTTAGAAAATGGTGAGACCTTCAGAATATGATGAGACTTTATAGGAAAAATATATGGCAATGTGAGTGCTAGGATTTTTACAGGTTCAAAACCCTAAGAGAGCAAAGTTAAGGTCCCACAAATAATTGGGCAAATAATTTGCCCAACTTTGAATGAAAATTTCGATCATGGCCTATTCTCAGATGAGATAAAAATTTAGTTCAAAACTATATTTCATATAAATAGAAACAATTTTGAACAGTTTGAAATCTGATTGCTTTTGAACGGCAGTCCTATCTATATGAAATATAGTGCCAAACTAAATTTTTATCTCATCTGAGAATGGGCCTTACTAAGACAAACTAGTTAACTTTTCGTCCATATTTGATCAAATTATTTGCTTATGGAAACATAGATTTAGTTTCAAGTCCAGAAAAATCTAGCAGTCTTGACTATTTAGCCAAATTTTCATCAAATATTGGGCAAATTAGTTGCCTGTGGGACCTCTCAGTTAGCCTTCACAACTGCTTATTACGGCTCTAAGCTAGAAGCTTCTAATTTCTCGACTTATTCTGTTTTTCGAAAAATCAGTTACACTAACTATGCTACATATTACATAATTACGAAACAGTGTATGTGGGTCTGACCAGACGCTTTAGAGTTGCTTATGGCGATGTGTCACTAGACGGTTTTCATATATAGGTCCGAACTTCTCATCTTCTGACATAGAAAAGGCTATATATCACATAAGACGAAGCATAATAGCAGAGTAAATTAGTGCAGCTATATCTGGCTGTTATCAGCTATTTGGATACGAAGAGAAATTGGCCCTTACTCTTAACTTTTCGAATTCAAACTGTTTGCCTTTATATGTAGAGTGACTAAAATATTCTCGGTTACTAGATCAGACGACAAATGCTAAAGCTGCCGTGTGTACACGTTGTCATATATCTCTAAACCGAGACTGTTCTCGACTTTGATTAGTGTATATGAGCACAAGCAAACTAACTCTACAATAATTTAGAAAATTTAGCCTTCTTTGATGCTAATCTTTGACAGATTCCATTTAATAAGAGTGTTCTATTTAGATGATACTTTTGAGCAACCGACTGATTTAGAGATATATGACAAGTGTAAAGGCAGCTTTAGAAATGTGGAGGTTGATACTTTCCAATTCTTAACTGATTCAGAACAAGTTTGGACGAGTTCAAATTTTAGTAGCATTTTGAAACCAGCACCAACCGTTTGTAATACAAACATATTACATTTTTTTCTTCTTTTGTTTGTTTTGTTTGATCAGAGCTTGGATTACTTATTTGGGTAACAGAAGTCTTATATCGGTGAACAAAATTCAACAGAAATTTTATTAATTGTTTATTTTTTTAAAACACTCCGATACTTAATATTTGAAAAACAGTCGAACACCAAAAAAAAAATGGAAATAAAAAAAAAATGATACCTCAGACTGTCACTTTCATCTTGAAATAAATTGTCGAAAGTGTACATAAAAATCATGATATTTCTGAACAAAAAATACGACGGAGTCATTAATTTTAACAAAGTAGTGCCCTCGTAAAGAAAAATATAAAAAAAAATTATTTTTGAGTTATGCACTTTTACAGTTGCTAGGGGAGAACAATTTTGAGGTATTCCTTAATCTATATATGGGTCATTTAGTCATTGTTAGTCAAGCGTGATCCGCTCGTACGTCATTTGAAGTGGATATAGAAAGTGGAATAAAATTATTTTGTTTTCTTATGTTACTTTAGAATTATAAACACTTTCGAAGCGCTTTATTTAGTGAAAAACGAAACGTGAGAGCACTACCTAGTGCTGGTCTCCAAGATAATGCCAATCAATCAATCAATTTAAAAGCTTAAAATTCAGCGAGATTCTGCTCAAAACGCATTTAGTGCGACTAATTTTAAAATGGATGAATAATTTAACTGTATATTAGAACTTATTTGATAGAAAAATTTTCTTTATTTTTATATTTCAAAATACAAATATGATTCGATACGTGACATTGCGAAGCGCGACACTTGTGTTACCATCATTTTTTTTCGAAAAGTAGTGGAATTGAGAACATGCCTGATAATATTTGAAAAAACAGCCAAACGCCCAAAAAATGGAAATAAAAAAATTATACCCGTGCTCTCAGACTGTCTTTCATCTTGAAATAAATTGTGAAAAGTACAAAAAATATGATCATTCTGAAAAAAATAACCGGATCAAATACAAAGTGGCCCTCTTGAATAAAATTTAAAAAAAAAAAATTTTTGTTTCTAAAAAACTACATTTGATAGCTCCGGTAGCTGCCTCATATTTTTTTTTTTCGAAAAGTTCATGTTAAAATGGAGTAATAATGTTATTGGTTCGATTAATTCCGATACACCTTTCAAAAAATTATGATTTTTTGAAAAATTCATGTGTTTTTCGGATTATTTTGAGAACTATTGACGGTAGGGAAAAAATATTGTGGGGTATGTTCATCTATATATATTACGTCAAAATAATAGCCATTAATTATTTTTTGGAAAATAAAACTAAATTGGGGTGGCCGAGTTGACATGGAATGTCCCATATATGAAAAACAAACCGATTTTTTATATTACCCATATCTATCTATATATGGGCATTTCTACCAAAAGGTCCACCAAGACCAAAAAATTAAAAGTGCTTAAAAACACTCTGTTTTCTCGAATTTTCAAGAGGAAACAATTTAATTGAACTAATGGAAGCCAATCTTACATTTAATCATAACCCACTTCGAAATATTAGGTTTATATTGATGGCCAAAAACACCACTTCCATTTTCGGTTGCGTGCGAATCGCTCTTTGATTGTCTTTATCTTGGAACCAGCACTAGGTGTGCTCTAATTTTTTCTCACTAAATAATGTGCTTTGAAAGTGCTATAAGTTAAATTAACAAAAGAAAAAAAAATTATGGTAATTTGACTTTTATTCCACTTCAAATGCGTACGACTGTCGCGTTCGACATCATGGGAATACCCATATATAAAACAACGTAGTGTGTGCTACAGCACTTATATCTCAAGAACGGCTGGACTGACTTAGATTATTATATGATTCCGCCCCGAATAGCAGAATAGCATTAAAAACTCGTAAAAAGCCAATCGGTCCAAACAAAAATGGAGAAAATATGCAAAATTGTATAATAAGTAATTTAATAGTGGACAATTGTCGACGGGTAAATAGGATGCTAAGGTCAATCTGTCCGACAAAGTCGCGAAATTTGTAAAATTTTATAATGGGTTTAGATTGTCATAAAAACGGTTAAATGGAAGGGTAAACAGACGGGGAAATTGACGGGTAAATAGGAGTTGTGGTTAAAATGGTACAAAAAATAACAAAATTTAAAAAAAAATGTATGAGTTTTGTTTATCATAAAGACGGGTAAATAAATGGATGCTAAAGATCGAAAGGTTTAGAAAATGGCGAAAATTTTAAATTGTATATTATAAATACGGTTAAATAGATTGAAAGGTCCACAAAATCGCGAAATTAGCTAAATTTTAAATAGAGTTTAGATTGTCATAAAGATTTGATAAATGGCAATTGTACTGTAAGCTTCACTTTTTCATTTTGTGTATAAAATGCTAAAGGGAGCGCAGCTTGTATTACTATAAATTTGTGCTGGAATATGTGTGATACTGAACTTTTTCAGCAAACCATTTGCTTACTGTGCTATGCTCAAAAGCATTTTCAACAGCACAGCACAGCTGCGAAAGCATTTCAAATATGCTATGGCTATGCTTTCGAAATTCTCACAGCGAAGCAAAAGCACCGCGCATCTAAATGTATTAATTTCGGTGTTATTGCTGTTTTGTTGATAGTTTTTCAAACCCTATTTTAATCTACAATTTTGTGTGTGAACTTAATCCGATTGACTAAAGCTTGGTCTTCACCGAAATATATAAAAGTAGTTGGGGCATGATTAATAATAGTCGAAACCGAACCAAAAGCACGTATTGATTTGACCTCAATACCATTAAACTAACGTTAGAGGCGTACAGACATGGCATTTTTCGTTGGCCTAGGCAAGATTTTCCCGATTTTAATTCAAAGAAGATTCCACTTGCTCATTATCATACGCTAAAATTCTAATCAGTTCTCAGACCGTTTTCTTATCATCCCATTTCGACTCACTTGAAAATGTTATAGATGAATACTAGCAGCAATTGCACAACGGTTACACTTAGGAACAATGTGACGCCCACGCAGCTGCCAGTGGGGCAATTGGCCACTTGCGCTGCACCCTGTGGCGCTCCCAATCTGCAAAAGAGTTACAAGAAAAGCATTTACAAAATTCATTCATTTGTCTACATCCTCCCAGCCCATAACCCACCTCTGTCCCACATGCGAGATACCCTGTTTGACCTGATTCATGCCATCACGCATCTCGGCTATCAGTGTTTGTACATCGTAGCCAGTGGATTGGATTTGTGCGGTGGGCGCGTGCTTCTGATTTGTCTGTATGTTATCGGTGCGTACATTGATATCGCCCACCAGTTGGCGTATCTCGCGTATGGAGCTAAGCAGCAGATTCTGATTGGTCATAAGCAAATCCACATCGGGCCTGGTAATGGCCACGCCACCGGGCAGCTGTTGCGGCACACTGCCGGCTGCCGGTGGAGGCAGAGCCTGTCCGGTTTGAGCGGCCAGACCGCGGGAGACCAGCGACAAGGTGTTCTCTTGGCGCCCTATGATTTCGTCCACTTTGCGCGATAGCTCACGCAAATGTTCAGCGATTTGACTTTGTCCCTGCCAGATTTGACGCAGTTCACGTTGATTTTCCGACTCGTAGAACTCTTCCCAATCCTCCTCGCCTTCTTTGTGCTAAAAACAAAAAGAGTTATCAGTTTAGAAGATAAGCCTACTGGACTGCGTGGCACTTACCTCATCGGGATGTTCCTTTTTGTATTCCTGCTTCTGCTTCTCCAGTTTGTCCTGGTATTCCTTGTACTCCTGTGTCAGTTTCTCTTGATTATCCACTTTCTGGGGCTCCTGCAATTGGCCAGCCGCATGCAGGGATGAGGTGAGGAAGTGGAACACATCGTGATCATCGGCCAAACCGCCAGTGGCCGCCGAAATACCAAAGTAACCATGCTTGGGCAGATTCACGCCATCCGCACGCAGACACATCTCGTAGTCATCATTGTTATTGGTCATTCCATTGTGGATGAGAACGGTTAGCACATTGTTGTAGTACTCTATGCGCGCCCTCGTAGGGAATGGCTTGTTACGGAAATCCCTTAGACAACCGCTTAGCAGCTGCGTCGTGCCATCATTTGTATGGTCATATTGCTTGGTGCCATCGTTGAGGACGGCGCTAATATAGGGATTATTGTGCTTGTTGTCGTTGTCAAAGGAGTCGAAGATGATGGCCAAACCATTCCAGCGATCCGAAGAGCCAAACACGGGTCCATTGTAGTCACCCTTCTCAGTGGTGTACCACAAGGCTAGACCATCAGCTCCTATGCGCCCACGACCCGTCACCCGGAACACAATCTCCACATCCCACCAGTCGAAGTTTGTCTGCGACTTGGTCCAGATGGCACCCTTCTGTGAGCGCAGTGAAGGCGCCACACGCACCGATTCCGAGCTGGCAATGGCATCTGCAAGTCACAAAATGAAATCAAACAAATATAAAATAATAACAAAAGTGCCTGCGTGTCGTCCACTCATACTCCATCTCGCTCGCACTTGTGGCAAAACTCAAGCACCACAGCTGACGTGGAGCTGCTCTCGCTTGGAGATTCAAAATTGTCCCCAATCTCAACACTTAAGAGCGGGCTTTAGTTTAGCGATAGTATTAGTGAAAATTTAATCCGCCTTAGCTAAATTTGGAGCATTTTCAATGTACTACTTACTTCCCCCATACTCCCAGAAGGGAACAGTTCCATCTTTTTGGGCCAGATAAGGCGGCTTGAAAGAGTATTTATACTCGAAGCGACGATGTACGCCTACAGCGCCGGGATTCAGATTGGCGGTCACATGGTTTTGTTTAATAAATATGCAGAATATGGCCAGAAATTGGCAAAATGTTGGCACCAACGATTTCGACCCGGTCTTCATCTTTTAGTTTGACAACAACAACAACAACAAGTTATATAGCGGGCCTGCTTCAACGATAACGATGACGATAGTCAGAAAGGCAAACAACAGAGGGCGACACAGTTAGCCTAAACTCCCATCACTAATGCAGGGCTTACACTGCTTCAGACTGTGGCAAAGTGTGACTAAAGTGGTTACATTGCACAGTGATCGGTGTATATATCTTCCCTTCTACGCATCTTCATAATAAAATTGATTTTATTTTATAATTTATTCTAGGCTTAACCTGACTGAAGACACGCTCAACTTCAGCGTTCAACCATGACAAGAACAATATCTGAATCGCAAACGAAGCTAACTCAAAAAAGTCTTGGATTACCTACAGATTTTGCTCCAAAACTTTAGTTTCATCGTCGTTCTTCCATTTTACTAAATGTATATCATTACATTGACCCTTAATTTTCCAATATCTTCTACGAAAAATACTTCAAAAATGTTAAGAATGCTTTGTTTTTTTTTTTGGGTCGTAGAATGTTGTTAACCGAAAATATGTAAATTTGTTGAAGAATGCTAAGATTGTCAGTTAAACTGACATCAATTAAATTGTTGAAGTTTGTGAAAATCCAAAAAGTAGATCAGTGCCTGAGCTTTAGTTGCTTTATAAGCTCAACTTAATAATTTGTGCAGCAGTCTCGAATAGATTTCTCCAATTCGCTATCCATATGAAGCATAAAACTTTGAAAACAAATTTCTCAAAGTCCTCTTCTTGTATTATATTAATGTAAATAGCTGATGAAATTATCCATTTTTTTTCCAAGTTGAAGTTTAGTAAAGTTTACATTGTCATATTGTGCATTTGCAATAACTGCAGTAAGTTCAAGAGGTATCAGATTCATCCTTACGGAGCCAAGCCTTAAACTCCGGGTTCTGCAGTCAGACTTTACGACTTTTTTGTTTAAAAACTTTTGGCATTTTTGTCAAACGATTTCTAAACTTGGCTAGCAGTTTGAGTTGATTTTTTTCTTAACGTTAGAGGTGGCAGTTAGGGTCGATAAATGACTGACAGAGGTGATAAACTATCGATTTGCTTATAAGTTTTGCAAATGATTTCAAAATAAAAATAAAGCTGAAAAAATCCGAAAACATTTTTGAAAAAGCCAGAATTCCCACTTCCCGCTGTTTCTTAATTTTTCCCGCAGTACGGTTTTTAAAAGAGCTAGAAATGACGGGAAAAAAGCTGATTTTGCAACACTGTTTCCCTCTGTTTCTTAATTTTTCCCGTAATACGGTTTTAAAAAAAAGCTAGAAAAGACGGGAAGAAAGCTGCATCAGCCCCCCAAAAACACCCGAAACGATCCATCAAATAAAATTAGTTAATAAGATTAGTTAATAATTCAAACAAATGGTTTTTATTGTTGTTTAATGCCATGCCATGCCCGATCCCTTTCAATGGCGCTTAAGAAAATTTTCCTAATAGGCTAATCAGACTGAGCACATATCAGCGGAACGCAAGGAATTTTTTGAAGATGTGAAATTGCGATTCACACTGACAACATCTAACATCTAACATCTTCAGTCGCCCAAGTTATTTGGCGAACTGCTAAAAAAAAATTCATAAACTCAATTTTGAAGAACAACTGGTGGTTGTTGTACCTGTTGTTACAAAACAGCAATTTTTAATTCGGCAACTTATAGCAGATTTAGTCAATAATGGGATTGTTGCAGAGATTGAAGATGAAGAGGAGCTGCTGCCAATGAGAGGCATGAATCTGCACATACCAAGAAGCGCCTGGATGTTTGTAAGTGGTGCAATTTGCTTACAAGTTATCATTTTATATTTAAGAAGCGGCTTGACATGTTTAAAAAGAACATTAGGATGGCGCAATCAACCTTCTTAATGCTTGTAAGCAGGCTTGAAGTGTTGAGATAAAGAGACACAAATTGACGCAACGTCATTCCACTGCTATATATTGCACAATATCTTAATTGTCCACAACAGTGCCTACAATGGAAATTGGAAACTTGCCTCAAATGAACCCCCTTAAGAAGCCAAACCAATCTAATACTTCTGCTGACTACTCTTCTGGTGCTGTAGAGATAAGATCTGATATTTTTAGGTTTATTTTGAATGAAGAATAAAAGCGTATTGCAAGGCACAAATGATTCGGACTGGAAGGTAGCTTGACTCGCTGCCATCTCACGAAGCATACTACGAAGATCCCTTTGATGCTTCCGCTTGGTGGTCAGGAATTTCGGAAATGGTGCCACAATCCGACACCTCTGGGACGAACTCTATAATATCATCCGATACGAATTCCTCAACATATGCAATAAGGTCAAAACATGTTCATCATTAAATGTCTATTCATATAATTCAGTTAATAATACTTACTATGATTATCCTACGTCTGTTTCTCGTAATTGTTGGTTCGGAATTTTTGACATTTTTGAATTAATTAAGCATATTTTGCCATTCCCGTTCGTTGACATTGTTCAAGTTTCGCAGTGAATGAGAAATTTTTAGTGGTGGACAAAAACTATCGTGAAAATACTGATTGGAACGAAGTAAAATAGGAACATCCCCAGAAGATGTTGGAATGATGATACAATTTTGGCACGGCAAATGCTTATGGAACATTATTGATAATGATGTTAGATGTTAGATGTGCCTCAGTGTGAATAGCCATCATCCTCAAGTATATCATCCTCATCATCCTGAAGTATATTTACAACTATCTGCAGGGTCGCAGTCCTGGAAAATTCAGTATTATAATTATGCTCTGGTCTAGAATTTTGGAAAAATCTATTTTTTTTAAATTTATTTTCTTTCAAGTCGCCCCGACAACTATTTTCAAAGTTCCAAGCACATTTGTAAAGGCGTACCAGTTCAATTTACAGTGCTGTTAAAACTTTACACGCGTTTTTTCATGAAACTAATTTTTCCAGCACGGTTAATATGCCGTGGGCCTTTATTATATATCCCATTATATAAAATTTTATAAATATTACCAGTCTCAGTACAAAAATTAGCTCAGTGTAAACAGTATTTAGGAACTATACCTAACAGCACTTTAATCCTTTCGACATTTTTGTATTTTTTTGTTATCCAACACTACCCCCGCTTGATGAACAATAATTTTCCGTAATTTGTCTTACAATGGCCGACAAAAATGTAGCAAATCCAAAGGAAAATGAAAATAAACTGTAAGTTAATAGCCAAAGAGTACACTCACAATTAATGCCTCCTCATTTCGTTCAGCGATCCTTTTATGGGTAACATTGAATACAAAAATGATTCGCCCGATTTGGATATTGACGTGAAATTTGTGCCCTACCCCGGCAAAACTCTTCTTGACTATGCCACCGAATTTATTCCGTTTCCCGCATCCGAATTGAGAGCTCAATACACACGTCACCTTAAGCAACTTCGTCCCGATTTCGATTTTGATTTGGTTACTCCGGAAAAATATGAGAAACAGAAGCCGCGGGGAGCTGGGTCCTCCTCGCAAATGGATCGGCGTGATGCAGCTCTTTTAAGTGGCGTGGAGGCTCTACATATGAATAATCCCAAACCCAAGTTGGGTCCATCGTCTGCACGTGCTCAGGAGTTTGCTCAAATGTTTACCAAACCACGCGATCCAGTGCCTCGTCCACGGCCGGGATTACAGAGAGCACCAGCCAAACCTCAGCCCTTGGAGCCAGTTTCTTTAGAAGAACAGAAGAAATTGATAAACCAAACATTTACCGATATCCAAAAGCCCATGGGACGCCATCCCACCAAGCCGGGTAGCATGGCCACACCCATTGCCATTTTTCGCATACTTCCGGATATGGAACTACAAAACTACGAATTGGTTCAGGCTCAGTTTGATTTACCTCCGGCTGAGAATTCCACAAGCTTAATCAAGGATGGTGGCAACTGTTTGATTAACTTTAATATGATTGAAAACTCGTCGATATATCTCTCGGATCAACGCTTTAAAGAAGAGCGCACAGCGGACAACACGGATCGTGGTGAAAGTTTCATACTACGTGAGGGTTCGAATTCGAGAATGTTTTATGCACAGATGGACAAGTATATAAAAATGCGCAGGGAGAGACCTCGTCCCCAGGCTTTGGCTAATAGCTGTACGATGGTAAGTTGTGAATGGGCGAAAATGAAGAGATGACTTGACATTTTTACTTTTGTTGCAGAAAATCAAACGTTTTCCTATGGAGGAAGGGGAGTAAGACTGACTTACAAAAGAATCCAGTGGCTAACGATGCTACCCAGAGGATATTTTGAAATTGTCAAAAAAATATTTAGAAATTTTATATTATAAACAAAACTGGCCCATTGGCAACTGAGAAAATCTTGGTATACATTTACAGAATACCGACAGAAATAATAAATGCAGTTTGGTGACGCTATCACTGAAAACAAATATGTTTTTTTCACTAGAAGGCTATTACTCCTTTTGTCACAGTATTTTACATAAAGAGAAACACTTTCTAACAGCACATGAGCATCAAAGCAAAGCCAAGGTGTTTCTAATTATATGAAATACTGTGACGAAAGGAATTTTCGGACGTTCTGAGTACGGGGCTAGAACTAGTTTTTGGACCGATCGTTTCTATGGCAGCTATACCATATAAAGGGATTCGGAAGTGTCTTTTCCGTGATTAATGCGATGAACGATCGAACCCCAGAGCTGAAAACAAGGAACAAATAAAAGTTGCGCCATGTACTAGGAAATCGTAAGCGAACATACCATCGAACCAAGGACGACTGAGTGTATCGAAGCTGCGCTATGCGCTAGCTCTAGTTATTGTATAATAGAACCAGTCTTTTTGGAAGACCCTTATTAAAGAAGTAAGAAGAATTCAGAAAATTTTCGCCATAGAGGAATCGTTCAACAAACTGAACGATAGAATATATGCTGTGTCATCAAAACAAGGGATCGAACTCATTCCGAGAGTTCAGATTGGTGAAGGATTGGTGGAGAGTCGCCTATGATGGGGCCACCAAGCTCCATTTTTGTGAAAAAGGAGTCAAAACTTCGGCGAAAGTGTATCAATCCGACATTATTTGCAAAGAAGCCATGCACCTTTAAACAAGATTCCGCTACAGCTCACAAGGCAAAAACGAATCAAACATGTCTAAAAAACCATGTACTAAACTTAATTTCTAGGTATATGTGTCAGTGGAATAAGGCTATTTATTACTTATCCGATATGGAAACTATGTTTTACACAATTATTAGAATTACTGTATTTTCTTTCGATTCATATCTTGCTTGACTCCATCTAACGTTTCGGAATTGAGATATGGCCTACCGACAAAATTAAACAAAAAATTCAATTTAAAAAAAGTTCCCATAAAAATTTTGGGAAATCGATGCACATAAACCAGCTCAGAATTTCGTTGTATAGAAGAGTCAAATGGCATGGCTGCTAAATAACAGAAACAAATTTTCATTAAAGTACTTAAGTACATAAACAAGGCAATCATTGCATCCGGATGGAGATACGGCCTGTAGGTATTTGGTATTGCAGCTACAACGCATCTACAAAAGATCCGTGTCCTCCCAGCTTAAGTACTGCGCAGACTATCGGGAGCGCCCTGGTACATGTGCACGAGAAGGCTGGAACAGGAACTTAATGTGCCAATGATAGGCGACATAATTGTTAAGCAATCTGCGGACTACATTGAGAGACTCAGATGACATCCAAATCGGCTAGCAAGGCAACTCCTTCGCAGAAGAAGGATAAATGTTGTCAGAGCCAAAAGAAGACTTTTTAGAATCTTTCCTTGTCAACTTCCAAGACGACGTATCTGAAACTGCATAATATCTAACATTTAACATTTGATACCAAAGCAAGCACATTTAACATTTTCAAATTCGATAATTTTTGGCGAAAGTGAAAAGTGGTTGGAGTTGCTTTTGAAGCGTTGACCAGTGAACATAAAGTTGCAGCAAAAAAGAAATTAAACTAAAAAAAGGAAAAAATGGCATCATTTGTGGGCAAGAAATACAAGCTGGACAAATCCGAGAACTTTGATGAATACATGAAGGAGTTGGGCGTCGGCATGGTCCTGCGTAAAATGGGCAACAGCATCAGTCCCGTTGTGGAGGTTACTGTTGATGGTGACACCTACACTCTGACTACCACTTCCACTTTCAAGACCTCGGCCATTAGCTTCAAATTGGGTGAGGAATTCGAGGAGGAGACTCTGGATGGTCGCAAGGTTCAGATCATTATCACTCTGGATGGCAACAAGCTGATACAGGAACAGAAGGGCAGGAAGAGCGTGCGCACCTACAAGGCTGTCTAAGGAGCTACCCAAGCTACTGCCCTAACGTCCGCTCCCATGACTGAACTTTATCTTTAATCATTCAACTATATCTGCATTAACATTACTAATCCAGTTTTCTAATATTGTTGTTATTGATTAACAAACCAAGAACTGCACTCCTCTAACTCTAATGTTAATTTATATAAAAAACAAAAATTAACTCTTACATAAAATGTATGCTAAAAAAAAAGACATGGTTATTAAACTACTTCTAAGTCGGACTTTGCAACATGTGTTCACCAAAATAAGTACATTTGGTGGCATGAAATTTCACGAAAACAGTCACTACTTAATTTTTTTGCATGAAATGAGTCCATTTGTCTGCATGAAAAAAATACACGTTCTTCTCTCAGCTACTCGTGAAACGGTTTAAACTCTATTTTTCGTGGAGATCGAACAAGTAGAAAAACGAAGATGAACGTTGACCTATCGAGAGAGAGAAAATGAAACAAATTATGATATCAGTGCGATTTCGGCTTTTGCGGAAAAAAAATGTGTTGGAGAATAATAATGATAATTTTATAATTATAAATGCGCAATATATTGTTCTAGAATGTTGTACATCTAGGGAGGATTCAATAGCATTTATGTATTATTCTTTTCAATTTATCAAAATTTTTACTTAAAACAGGTGACTTGTTTAAAAACTGCAAACAACAACACATTTAATGCTTACATAAGCAGCGAAATGCACCATGAAGAATATCAATAATAATAATAGAAGTAGACAAAAATAGTTGTTGATTTGAATGTAAATAAACTCAAATCTAAATGTAATTGAGGGGTGACATTTCATACAAAGAGCCTCCAAAAGTCAGGGGTTCGTCAGCCAACGTCTCATGGTATCCTACCAACGATATACAAAGTTGGTACATCTGAAGTACTGAATTCGTAAGGAGAAAAGCAGAACCCGAAGGCTGCCGCGTGAAGTCACCCAAACGGTTATAACAACAGCTGAGATTTACGGCGTTGCTTAAGAAAAACGAAGCGGAACCTTCAGGTTTCTTCATGCCTTCTGACGTAAGAAGTAGGCATGAAATATGTACTTCTGGCATGCATACAAGTCCGACTGGGATGTTCTTTTGGTTATTATTAAACTACTTCTATGTATACCCTTTTTTTCAAGAAACAAGTTCAGCGTTGTATCAAACGAAAATGCAAAATTTAAAAAAATGGTTTGAGGTGGAAAAACATTTATTTTGATAATTTAAAAAGTGTTTACGTTTGTGTTTTTTCATTTCGTTGTTGGTAAAAAAATAAACCAAAATTTAGCAAAAAAATACACACCTTCTTTCTGGGTGTGTGTGTTCGTGTGTGTGTGTGTGATTTGACATACATAGAATATTTGTTTCACTTTTATTGTATTGTATAATTTTTACTGTTTAGTCGTTTCTCAATTGCCTTTTGCTTGATATCACCAAAGTAGTTATCATTTTCAATTTTCTCCAAAATGTTTACCATAGATCGAGCTTATAGCCTAGATTAATAGGTTTTACTGCCTCCTTAGCATATGTATAGTATTTATATAGTGTGTGTGTGTGTGAGTGAGTGGGGGCTTCATAAAATATTGTTAGTTGTGAGTTGGTAGTGTGCAAGTCGTACCATTTTACACATGTTAGTATTTTTTTTATTTTAATCACAATCACTTTTCAACAGATTTAGTTGTGTGCGCAAAAAGTTGTGGGGGAAAAAAATAACATAAAAGTGAAAGAAAACAAAAAATCATCTGCTAGAAAATATAGATTTATATTTTTAGTTGGCTTATTACAAAAAAGAAATCATAATCATAACTTTACATAAGTGAGGAGAGGTATATCTGTTATCAAATGAGCGAGCCTAAATAAGTTGCATTTCGAACTGAACCTTAAAGAATTTCAAACACGAAATTTATATTTCTGATGAATAAATAATGTGTAAACGAAAAGTTTTTTCTTTCGATGATTAGTTGATCCAAAAATGAGGATTTGTTTCTTTCAGTTTGTATTATAGATTTTCTGGATATCAGTCTTAATTGGATGTTACCTTTCCCCCAAGACAATTAATATGGAATTATCTTTAAAATCTACATTTATTTCTGGGGACGTTTTATTAATAAACTTTGAAAATGAAATTGAATTGATATAAAAATGTCTTGGGGAAAGCTTAAAGCTCGTACGCCTCTATTGCATCCATAATACAACGAAGAAGGTATTCCTATTCAGCTTACAACTCAGCTTGCAAGTCTTCAATGTGTCAGCTTACAATGCCAGAGAGCTTCTTCTTTGTATCATGATTGCACCTATGAAAAAATGCCTGAAACAGAGAACAGCAAACCCTGTAAATAACCGTCAACTTAAGTGTTCATTATAAACACTTCAAAGACGGAAAAAAATGAAGCATAACCAGTTTAGCTACTTTTTTTCAGCTGCCAACATTTATACGAATATTGGGTTATTTTTGCTTTCATCTAAAGTTCACCATTTCGTGTTTAAGGTCCAGTTCTTAGCGTATACATAAATGTGTAAATTAAATTTAAATGATTTTTATGTGGATTGCATAAAGTAGAAATATAATGCTTCATCTAAGTGCTGTTAAGTACTGCCAAACAAAAAAATATTGATAACAGTTGAACATTGATTTGTTGGTCTTTAGTTTAAACTAGCGTAAATTAAGCGTGCGCGCAACCTAAGCATCGGAATACAAAATAATCTATAGTTATCATATCTATATATATATATGTAATTCTACGATCAGTATATGCGTATATATACATTTATAAATGTATATATAGAAACATGTTAGGTTTGTTGGTTTTTTTCTTTTTAGTGTATAAGACAAGTGTTTTGCATGCTTCGTTAAATCATGCCATTGTTTCATTATTGTTTCTAGATTAGAGCAAATTATCGTTTTTTGCCTATTCAATTGGTTTCTTCATTTTTTTTTTTGTTTGTTTTTGTTTAAATTCAAAATCACTTTATAACTTATGCACATAAAACGGTTGTTCTTACATTAAGTGTGGGCTGTGTCTACGTGAAAGTCAATTCGAATGCAAACTGTGTGATTAGGAACAAGCACGAGAAGAGGGTTCCGAGTCCGTGATTGTGTATGTGTGTTTTTCAAAAACAGTTAACAAATGCCAGCTGTGTTTGAGTGTAACTGAGGTAAATAACAAACTATTACAATTATAAACAAATTTGAAAAGAAATCAAAGAAAAGAAAATGCAATACGCTACAAAATTCGCTGCTGGTTTATCAGATTTAGCTGTGCTGATGATGCCCTGTGCTGAATACATTCATCAGATCATTCTCGTACATGGCTATAAGCAGCATGATAGAAACACCGCTGAGCATGCCAAGTATTTGCATCAGGAATTCAGCTAGTGATTTATGTGCGGCCGAAATTTCTGGCATCTGTAAGGAAAAATAATTGTTTTAGTTAAAACTTCACTGTTCAGATAATCAAATAAATGTCAGAAAATGTCACGCTAATAAATAACACAAGACCTTTTTATTAATTCAAAATTAAGGTTTAAAGCCACTTTTTAATTGTTAGCACATTACGCTTTATCTACCAAAGCAGACAAGCAATCAACTTTTCTAAATTTTTTGCAAAAATCATTGATCTAGGGGCCGATTTCACATGTTCTACATCAAAGTTTTCCAGCTGTTCAAACTTGAACATGATACTCCATTCGGCCCACATGTAGTGTAAATCTCATATTTAGATAACTCGGCCTATGTCATAAACATGACATTAAATATTAATGGCGGCAGCGACAAGGATCAGGACAGCCGAGACACCACTTCAAGAGTTCATCCGGTGGAAAGCACTTGACATGTGTTGTGTGAAAAACCACCTTTGTGACCAACGCAGATCATTTATATACATACGTATGTGTCTTTGCACACACATTGTTAGTTTAGAGTAGAGTTAAGGAAGAAATTTAGAAATAAAATCGCACACCAGAGTGAGTCAGTACAAATTCAAACTTACAACCGTGCTCATTAAAGGCGTATATTCTATACAACAGCCATATCCCCTGGAGGCCGAACGCATTCGGTAATACACCAAGGCCACGTCCAGCTGTCCACTCTGAGAGTGTCGCTAACTCATCCTGGATTGAGTTCCATAGTTTTCCGTAAATTTGCCTCTGTTTATTATAACGACATTGTCCGCATATGCCATCACAGTATGTCCTCGCTTGTTTAACGTTAAAACCCATAGAAGCGGCGAGAGAAGACCTCCCTGAGGAGTGCCCCTACTCACATATCTTCAAGCGCATGCATTCCCCAGCTGTCAGTTTACAGCTCTACTGGTAAGTAAAAGACGAGTAAACTCTACTAGTGATCCCCTGCACATTCAGATATGAGAGGGCCAGGGCTTAATACCGGAACCGTTAACCGAAATAAACCGTTTCAAATCAAGTACCGGAACCGGAACCGATACAAATTTTTTCTTGAGAACCGAAAACCGTTTACTGTTATTAATGGAACCGATAGCACCAGAACGAAACCGAAACGTTGGTACCGGTACAGTATCGGTTTTTTTTACCTTTGCAGAGCTTATCGTAGATTTGGTCACGAGTTGGAGCTCTACATATAAGATGCTAAAATATTTGCTGACGGAAGACATCGTCAACATTTGTCCTAGTTTTGCAGATGCAGACAATGACTTTGTTTCTGCACCGGAAAGTGTGGGACTCAGTTTGCGAAATTGTACGCATATTAGAACCAGCGGAGGTGGCCACAACTAAACTTCAACCGAAAATCTTGTTTTGGGTGATTTTAATTCCATTTGGATACACTGGATCTCAAGCAAAACAGGTACTGGATTCCATTAAGACTTTTCTCTCACTTAAGCGTGTTTGAAACCATGAAAACATTCTTAACTGGTGGTCAGAATCCTCCACAAAGTTCCCAGAATTGTATGAGATTTCAAAAGTCGTGCTTTTTATTCCAGCTACGCAGGTCCTCTGGCGATAAATTTAAAATGAATCCGCTAAGAAGTTGTATGGACTCAACCTCATTGAATGCAGTTATGTTTCCGCGAGCAAATCACAAGAATGCTATATTAGTTACATAAGACGTGGACGTACCGGTATACCGAAATATAAATCTGGGAACCGAATTGAAACCGAAAACAGAAATTAATTGAAAACCGAAATAGAACCTTAAACCGAAACATTAATTTCGGGACGTACCGGAACCGGTTCCGGAACCGAAATTCGTTTCGGGATTAAGCCCTGTTCAGGGCAGATGCTATTTCACTAGGAAGGACGTTATTAAACGCTCCTTCGATGTCGAGAAATGCCGCCAGTGCGTACTCTTTAATCTCTAGTGATTGCACTACTTTTGAGACGGGGGACTGCAGTGTTGTTTGAATAGATCCTAAATAGACGTCTAACAATATTTCCAACGTTTTGAGGAGGAAAGATGATAAGCTGATTGGTCGAAAGTCGTTGGGTCTGTCATGTGAGGCTTTACCCGCTTTCGGGATAAAGACCACTATGATCTCCTTCCACTGAAAGGGGATGTAGTTGATTTGCAGACAGGTTACAAAAATTTTACCAAAATGATTTTCAAATTTTGGGAAATCTGGAAAATTTACGGAATGTTTTTACAAAGAACTACGATTTTGTTTTCCATTTTACCGGATTCAACATAATATTCAGAGCTCCATAGGAAATTCCATAAACAAATAATTCAATTTTTTTTTGGAAAATGCTCAATTTTTTGCTCCGATACTATAGATATGGGGCCAAAACAATCGATGGTTATCGATAGTCAAAATACTGGATGTTATTGCTGGCTCGAGGTCAATGTTTTTCACGTGCTACATTATACAATAATAAAACACGATTTTTGATTTTCCAATATATTTCGAACCCCTTCGGGATTCGTCTTTAGGGAAAAAGCACAGCGTGCGCGCAATTCTCTGTGTCTGTTGTGAAATTTAGTCTTATATGTGTGGGTGTGTTTATTAAGTGGAGCATCTCCAAGGTAAACCGTTTATTGTAATGTTGTTCTTGTTGTAAGATGCTGACTGCAGCTAGATCCGGAGAGTGTCTACTCTCAGCACAGTGGGCTGCAAGTGCTGTTTTCTGGTTTATTGTCTCGTTTCTTCTTTTTATGTCAGACTTGTGACCCGATATTCTAGTTTTAAGTTTCGATTTGGTCGTACCGCATATACTGATCCCGTCTCCAGCTCAAGGTATTTTGTAAATAACATTATTTTTATCCTGTAATCCTATTTTGCTCTTCGTGTTGCTAAAGAAAATTTTCGTTGTGTATATGGGTGTTTGTGCTATTATGACGTTGTCTTTATTGTAGCAATCGGATTTGGCAAGTCTGTCGGACAATTTGGGTATGTATACTAATGATTTATATATTTTAGGGAACTAATTAGTGTGAGTTGGCTGGCTCTAGGGCCGAAAAAGTTGCGTTTGTTCACAACTTTAAACAACTTATGCATTGTACCACCAAAAAGAGCTGGTTGCCTATACAGAACTGTTTCATCGTTATCCCTAACGACTCTTCAGCAGTCTTTTCGCTGACTCTCCATACAATCATTGCTTAGATCAGTTGCGAACTGCTTAAAGCAATAAAAGCAAAAATAGACAAGCAATGAGAGCTTTCATCTTTCTGGTGGTAATGCTTAAGCTTAGGGCTGAACTTTTCTTTCTCGATGGTGTTGGTCAAAGAGCATACATCATTAGAGCATATATTGTATGATCTGGAAAGTCATTATTCTTAAGGGTTTTAAAAATTTTCTTTTTGTTGTCATTATGAAATATTGAGTCGCTTGTGTCTAAGACTCGTCTTATAAAATTCTTGGCAGTGTTCACAATCATGTGTTTTGGATGACTAGAATTTCTGGTATTTAGGTTTCTGGTACCAATCCAGTTTAAGGGTGTCTTCCACTCTGTGAACAACTGAATCTAGGATTGGTAACTGGCTGTCCTTTTCCAAGTTAAAATATTAAAAAAGTATGTGACCTGAAGCTAGATTCAATGATCTATTAAACAAGCTTTGCAAGCCAGGATCAAGAAAGCGGCGCTTCTACGAACCCAGGCGTGAAACTCTTCTGATTTTTAAAAGGTTTGCAGCCCTGGTTTAAAAATATGTTACAATGCGAGTTCAAATTCTAAAGAATAGAACGGTACAATGCCTGAATACAATATGCATCAACTATCTACTTTTCATAAAACACACGAAATTTAAAAATTTTCTCATTGATGGTAATTACATATTTAAATTTGGTGCTGATACGAGTGGGAACACTTTCTGTATGCTTATTCTGCTATGCCCTTTATAAGCTACATTTTTAATTTACATTTTGAAGCGAATTGTTTTGTGTTATTTATCAGTGTGATTTCTGTTTTGGATTTTGCTTTGTTAACCTTGATAACTTGTAAACTCACCATATCCACCAAGGCAATGTAGATAAACAGACCCGCTGCTACCGCAAACATCCATTGTGCCACATCCTGCGATTGACCAAACACAATTCCAAAGATCATGCCTATAAAGCTGAGCACTCCTGTCAGTAAATTATAGTACACTGCCGATCTCACCGACATGCCCGCCTTTATCAAAATGGCAAAATCACCCAGTTCATGCGGCAACTCATGACAGAAGACGGCCAATGAGGTGGAGAAACCGCCGGCTATATTTTCAGCAAATGCTGCTCCAATGGCCATGCCATCGGTAAAATTATGCAGGCCATCACCCATAATGATCATCCAGGCTACGGCGCTAAGCGTTTCGGGCGGTGAGTGTACATGTCCATGACGATGACTGTGACCATGGTGGGACGATTCATGTTCTCTTAAAATGACCGTAACATGATCGTTTTTATTATCCGCATTAGTGTCCTTATCCTTGGCACTGCTAGCCGCATACACAGCATTTCCATCCAGATCGGTCACAATGGTATTGCTGTCCAGCAGTGAATTCGGCTGACCATCTGAGTGGTGTTGCTGGTGATTGTTGTGATTGTGATTATGGTAATTGGGTTGGAGGGTAGAGAGTAATGATTCGGCTGCTGCCAACATTTCATTGGGACCATCGTGATCGTGTAGACCATTACGTGCTTCGGTGGTGGTGCCTGCATCTCCACCTGCGCCAGCTGCTGAAGCTGCACCAGCATCGCCCGGCAAGTGCATCCATTCGTTTTGTTTGTTATTCATGGTAATCTCGTCATAGCAATAGGGATAGGAACTGTACTTTTGTTTGCACATTCTATCCCCAGCCACGGAATTGTTCACCGAGGAGTCTGGATCACGCATTACCTTGGCCCTTGAGGGTTTCTTGGTTTCCTTTTTCTCCACACTCTTGCGCCATTCGGAAATCATGGTTAGAGCATGTTCGGTGATATAGAAGAAAATGATGCCACCTAGACAGCCCAATCCCTTCATGATCATGCCGCGTTCATTCTGTTTAGCCAGCGACTATAAAACAAAAATGTTTAATGCTAATCAAACAAGCTGAAGGTGATTGACAAGGACTTACATGCGGCAGCAAGTGCAATAAGGCATCTCCCGTCATGGTACCCACAGCCAGGGATACCAGATATTGAATGATGTGCTTGTAATAGCGAGAGTTCATAAAGGGTATGATGGCCACGCCTACCAAACCCAAAAGGCTGCAGGCAAACACCGATGCAAAGGCATAAATCCACACTGGAAAAGGGAAATATGTTTAAATGAAGCTTCGGTTGAATACCCTTATTACTTACCATGTACCATATCATCCTTATCGCGCTTCGACATCTGCTCATTCTTATCAATCTGCTCCAGAATCGTTGCTTCTATGCAGCCTCCACTTGATGTCGTCAATTCATGCAACAGAACTGGACACAAATGAAGCAAATCCTGCTTACTCAGGGTATAATTTGTGGGCTCCTCTATCACTAGGGCAGAATTAGAGGCATTGAGTAAGCAGGATACATCCGAAATGTTGGCATAGGTGCAGTTATTTAACACCGGCTTTTTATGATGGCTGAGATCGTGGGGCTGGACATGATGCACCAGTTGACTAGCGGCCACACACTAAAGAAGAATTTGAAATTTTAATAAACATTGCCTAAAAATCAGACCCAATTTACTCACAGTGCCATTGCTGCTACCACTGACCAAGGCTGAAAGATTTAGCTGTTGCAGCAGACTCTGAAACCCACTGGCATTCATCCCCTCCTCAATCATCAGCTGCTGCAGGAAGTATTGGGTAATTTGCGGTATACTCTTTTCCTTCTCCTCGTCACCATGCTCATGACCGGCATGGCGCTTATGTCTTCTGGATGGCGGACTTGTGCTATAATTCTGGGTATCATCGCCAGCTAGCTGCTGCCTTTGATCGGTGGTTTCACTGGAGGGATTTGGATTGTAGTTATACACGCGGGCATTGAGCTGCAGCTCCTTGGTGTTGAGTAACTCCTCAAAATGATCCTGGCAATGCAGTCGTTGGGCGCAAATTAGGCAGACCACACAAACGGCCATTATGTGACGCGCCATCTTGAACTTCCACTATCTTCTTATGGACTTAGCACCTAAAATTTGTTTCGTGTTGGTAATGTTTGCTGCTTACTGTACCAAATGATCCGCCTCGAGCATTATGTGCTCATTCAATGGGTTTTGTTTTGGGAACTGCAAAGGTAGATTAGAATTGAAATGAAATTTAGATGAAGAACAATCAGAAATCCCACACACTCGTTACGCATCTAACTGAAACGATCGCAATTGCTTTCATTGCATAACCAAAATCGACCAACGAACCAAAGCGGAAGTTCAAGTTCATTTGGCGGCCACACAATGAACAACAACAACACCGTCTCCAAATATGGATACAAATTGACTGCCAATTTACAAATACAACTTGTTTCAGGTGCTCTAAGGCTGCCATAAATGGAAGATGCTTGCAGCAAATTTTCAAGAGTTGTTTGATTTCAATCACAGACAAAAAAAGTTATTGATGTTTAGTTCCAAAACGGTGGCAGATTATTTTAACAGGATATTTAATGAATTTGCAATATTTTCTTAGAACCACTTGGTAAGCTAAGTATGCGAAATAATAAGATATGAAAATCAGGAACACGATTTTGGAAAATTCATCCCCGAGGTCGGAATATATAAAATGTAAATCGAACTCAGTTTCTCAGATCTTAGAACCAAATAAATAGACAAAAAAGTTTTTAACTTTGGAAAAATATCGAGGTTGAGTTCAGTTCAAAATTGAACAATTTTGGGTTAGCTACACCATTTATAACTTAAGAACGGCTAGACTGATTTGAATAATCTATGATTTGTTGGATTCGTCTCCGCATCGAATAGCAGAATAACTATTTTCTATATAACTTTTGTTTAAACCGCGAAAATCGCCAATTTTTCATATAAATTTACATTATTAAGATTTGATAGATTTCAATTGTAGACGGATAAATAGGAAGTAAAGGTCAATCGGTTAAAAAAAAAATCACTACAATTTGCAAAATATTATAATGAGTTTAAATTGTCTTGAAGACGGGTAAATAGGAAGTTTATATCAAACGACATAAAAATTTTTTTTTAAATTTATATATATATCTCCTCTCCTCTATATATAAAACAGTTTGTCCTGATTCACTGATTGGCAGTCAACGCAGAGCGCAAACGGTAAGAGATAGAAGGCTGAAATTTGGACAGGAGTTTGCGTTAGTGGTGAAAATGCGTACTAAGACGGGGTTTTGGAAAATTCCAACCGGAAAATTTGGAAAAGCGTCGGAAAATTTTGTATGGGAAAAATTTTGTTTTTCATCCGATTGACATGAAATTTGGTTTGTAAGCGTAAAAAGTAAAATTGGCTCAAACAGCACCTCCAGGAGGGCCAGGGCCAAGCTTCTCTCAATCTCTTGGCGTGTGTGCTTATAATTTTTCGCACAAGAGAAAGGGACCTACAGTTTAACGCCGAATCCGAACGGCAATAGTTAGAGAATGTTTGCTTTTTCATGGCTAGTTACTTCACAGCTGGCGCCAGTAGCTGGTGAAGGTGACCGGGTGTGTAAAAGCTTCTTTCTAAAGAAAGAAAAAACTTTTTTCTATTAGATGGTCCGAGGCGGGATCGAACCCACACAACCTCCCGCACCAGCAGCCACACATACAAATGGCACGCCACGCCCGACTCCCTGTAAGCGTAGTACGCGAAATAATTCGACATGTGTTTTCCCGATTTTGGAAAATCCTCCCAGGAGAAAAATGGCCCGAAAATTCTGTATGCAAGAAACTATTTTTCATCCGATTGAGTTGAAACTCGGTTTGTAAGGATAGACTACGGAATAATTTGAAATGTGATTTTCCAATGTCGGAAAATCCGCCCCCGAGGCTTGAACATTCCCGGAAAATTCTGTGGGCAAAAAAATATTTTTCATCCGATTGGCTTGAAACTCGGTTTGTGAGGATAGAATACGGAATAATTTAAAATGTGATGCTCCAATGTCAGAAAATCCGCCCCCAGGCGTGAAAATTCCCGGAAAATTCAGCATGCAAAAACTATATTCATCGGATTCGCTTGAAACTCGGATTGTAGGGATAGAATACGAAATAAAGTGAAATGGGCCGGTAACGATAACGATAGCGATAACGATAGCGACTGACTATACTGATGGCGCAGCAGCGAAGCGCGACGGGTTATATGCTAGTTTGAAATATGATTTTCCAATGTCGGAAAATCAGCCCCCCAGGCGTGAAAATTCTCGGAAAATTCTGCATGCAAGAACTATTTTCATCCGATTGGCTTGAAAATCGGTTTGTAAGTATAGAATATGAAATAAAGTGAAATGGGGCGGTAACGGTAACGATAAAGATAACGATAACGATACGATAATGGGAACGGTCACGGTGGGTGGGAAGTGGGTAGGATGTGGGTGGGAATTGGAGGGAAAATCCAGCATCAAAGTCGTTACGGGGAAAAGACAAAGTAGTAAGACGATGCATTCAAGCTGATGTATGTAAGATTCGCTTTGTGGGCTCTACGGGGAACACAAATTGAAAAGGCTATACGGATGGCGACGCAGCGAAGCGCGACGGGTGATATGCTAGTAAATATATATAATGACTACATATAGGCATTTCCGCAGCAACGAACGTGGCAATCATACGAATTTGTAGCCTTTAGCATTCATTCAACAGAAAAAAAATTTTTTTTAATAAATTTCCGCATACTGGTTTTTTGGATAGCACTTCAGTAGCACTTTTTTTAATGTAACAGCTGGACGTTGTAGAAAGTAAGGTCCCAAGATACAGGCAGACAAAAGGCTTACGAAACGTAACAGAATACGGAAATGCGTTTTGTTTGCTTTCACAAAAAAGCAAATGCAACTTTTTAATGCAACTTATTTTTATTTTTAATATGATCTGCAATGAATGATGTATCTATATATTTAAAGATGATTTTTGTATGAGGTTAGATTATCACTACAATTCCACTACTTTTTGAAAAGTAAATGAAATGTAATTCTGCTTCGATTTGGTTTTTGTGTTCTCACTTCCGAATGAAATGGCTCTCTCTTTACTTTTTGCAAATCTCTGTTAACTGGCCGTTTTTTGCCCATAACTTGAGTATCGTTCATCCGATCTTTATCATTCCTTCAGCAAATCGATAAATAATTTTGTTTACAAGGTATCTCTAGAAGGAACGAACGATCTGTAGGAGATATGAATATTTTTTCCAAATTGCGGGGGCGTGGCAAAAATTGAAAATAAACTTGATCTGCCTGCAAGTATAAGAAATATATGTCATATACATGTCAAACCTCTATCTGTTACCATCTCTGAGATCCCTTCGTTCATACGGACGGACGGACAGACAGACAGACGGACATGGCTATATCGACTCGGCTGTTGATGCTGATCAAGAATATATATACTTTATAGGGTCGGAAACGATTCCTTCTCCCTGTTACATACTTTTGCACAAACTTAATATACTCTATGTACCTTAGGTACAGAGTATAAAAAGTATGCTTGTGTTGGTGAGCAAGAGAGCTCTCTCCAGACTACAGCCGTTTTATTTGTAATTCAATGTTCACCGTTTCACACAATCATGAGTTCGGCTCGAGTTTGCGTAAAAACACGACTGACTTCGGCTCGTGGTAGCTAAGGCTGGCCGGGTCTGCACTAGATACATAAAAGAGAATCAACAATTCCAAGCGAATCGATCGAAAATGGAAAAGTCGAAGATGAGAGAGGCTGACTTTTAGGTTTAACTTTTCGGTTTGGCTGGGCAATGCCCAATTCTGGACACAATAAACAAAAAAATTCCTTTTAAATCCAATAAATACTTAAATGCAAATTAAATTTCAATAACAATTTCTAAATGGATCACAGAATTAATGAAAATTCACCTTATGTACTGTAAAAGCAACTGTACGAGTGAGTAATTTGGCAATTTCTTTTCATTCCACTGACCATCAAGCATTACTTTTTAAAACGAAAAGCTTTTTCGTGTTTTGGTTTTGCGAAATCACAAATCACGAGTGAACTGCTTAGTACAGAGGTTAAACACAATATATGTAGGTTGTCTTAAGCACAACCTACTGTCTATCTTTTATTCAATTAATACAGTGTACTTTACATTGAATTATTATCTTTGCCGATTGCAGCTGAAATTTTCATTTACTCATCATTAGATGAGTCGCTGGTCATCGACGCCACACGCGCCTATCGATTTGGTCAGTATTGGCATTATCATTGGGGCTTGACTGCTCCCGGCTACGTTGTAAAACAATACGCGTTGTTGGGCTTCGCACAGTGCTTTGTATAGTTTAATGCTGTTGAATGTCATCTTGGTCGCAGATTTCTTGTTGAAAAAATTGTTGCTGACTGGAGCCTTGTTGATTTAAGGGCCGATTTCTCTTCTTCCAGATAGCTGCTATGTGTCAGATAAGCTTACAATTTACACTGATATTTGTAAGTATATGTGACATATAGCTCTATGTAGAAGATGAGAAATCGCTCCTAAGCCTAGCTGAATCTGTTGTTGCACATTGGAATTTGCGATTTAAAACCGGTTTCCAGTACAAAATTGGTCTAAAAATCGCAAAACTTTTGCGAAAGTGAAAATGGGAGCACGGCTGATAGTCCGGCTTTCTCTTTTCTAGCATAGATCGTATAGTTTTTCAACACGTAATATTTACCGGACGTCCAGTTAAAGCCACAAACAGGTGCCGGATACTTTTCTTTTCAATATGCATCGCGGCAGCATTTCGGCTATAATATAATCGGAGCGGAAAAAATCACGTACGAAAAGGACCTTGTACCTTACCTATTGACAAGGTAAATGAAAATTACGAACTAGGTAAGGTAAAAGGTACTCGAATTTGAAAATACCGAGGTAAGGTAAAAGGTACACAAAATATGTATTTATCTAGGTATGTAACAGGTCAGATTTTTAGTTGTATATCTTTTTTGTTGAACGGTTTGTTGCTCAGGTCAGCTATTTTTCTCACGTGGTTATGTTCGGATCGCAGTTAATAGAAAATCGGTATTCCTGTTTGTAGCTCTGATTTGAAGCTCGTTCATATCCAGCTGAATTCTGTTTTGTAAAGCATATTTTCCAACGAAGTTTAGTGTGAAACGTTCAAGATTATTAGTTTTTACCGGCAAGTACGATACAAAACCAAAACAAGAACCGGAACTGAAATAAGATTTGTTTCTTTGTACCACAAAATTGCTTAATCTGATTATATCGGTTAACTGCCGAATGAAATTAACACTCTCGTGTTGGAGTATATGTAAAAAATGTACTTAATTTATCACTTTTCATTCATTCTCACACACGCTTTAGAATCTCGAGTGCGGGGCCTGACCAAGTGTATAAATATTCAATGATAATCATTTGGCCATGTATCGCAATATACACTTAAGACTAGACTTATCAGCTACCAGAGGAGTAGAGTAGTAGCTCACAGTAACGTCGTCATCAATTTTCATGCGGCTTCTTTCATAACCGAACCGCAATTGGCGCGCGCCAAAATAAAAGTAAAAAATACTTGGGACATGGATTTGGAAATTCGTCGGCGCAGACACAACTGCAAATGTTGCTACTTGTTGTTGTGGGAGGCGGCGCGCACACACACAAGTTGGTAATTGCGCATTGGGGCAGCAGCAACAGCAGTTACTTGGGCAATTAGTTTCCAAAATTCTTGTGCAGCTGGATTCCAATTTATTGATAAAACTTTGGCCAAATTGAGGTAGGGAAGGGATAGCGGTGGGTAGGTGGGGGAGGCGTGGGAGTCCATGTGTTGGGTTAGCTAGTTATCGACTTAATAAAAACGAAATTCAAAGGCGTCACCGTTTGTTGCATAAAACAGCAAGGAAGTAGGCGCGTCAAGGTCACAGGAAATGGGCGGCTGGCTATGCACTTTTGCCATTGACAACGACGAGGACGAGGACGACACGCGCTTAACTGAAGGTGAAAGGTTGAGGTTGAGTACTTGTTGCCAACCAAATTCCTTGTGTTTCCTGCCTCAATCAACCAACTTAATTATCTGACAATAAAAATCAATCAAGAATTTTAAATTTCCAAAATCTCGAGTCTCCACGGTTCGTTTGACCTAAACTCAGTCGTCAATTGGTCAAGTGCTGCCGCCATTGACGTTATTTTTTTTTTTTTTTTAACTCTTTGTAATCAAGTCTCATTTAAATTCAGTTGGCATGATTTTCATGAAATCACTGAGCGAAAAATATAGCATTTCATTTTATTGTAAACTTTTAATTTTTGGTGTTATTTTTAAAGTCATAAAAAAATACACAAAATGCAGTTCGCTTTCTTTTGATTAATTGACAAGTTTACAATTTCTCAAAACGTTTATGGCCACAATTCATTCACACGCGAACTTCACTCACTTCACTCCACTCCGACTCGTAACACTGACTGACTCTGACTGCACCCACTGCACCTCTAACGATCCAACGACGAGCTTTGCAAGCGTTCGTTTCGCCACTGAGCTGCGCGCGTCGCTTTCAGCGCGTTTTATAGTCCAAAGTTGTACGATTTATGTTCGTGTGGGATGTCCGCTTGTCAAAGCGTGCCCACAGGCTGGAGGCGTACACATTTGCCAATTTAAATGAAATGGGGCGTACCATATCGTGGACCATGGTTAATAATATTCCGCATAGAATCTTAATTTAATTAAGATTGAAGAGAGTTTCATATTTAAGGAAACTAAAAACCAAATGGTTTTCCAAAATAGAACTAGTTCTCTAACCGATCGATTCTATGGGCTTCGAAGCTCTTATTCTTAAAAACAATTAAGAAAGCCGATCGGAAAGAAGCAGTGAGATTAGATTTAGCCGGACGTAGTCATAGTCAGCTAGGAACAGGAGAGGAACAACTAGGTGAATACGGATTTAAAGGTGTAAAAGAATAAATGGCCATAAAAGTAGCAACGGGGGCGGCGGGAGCAACGAAAGCTACCACAGCAAGCGTGGGCTAAGCGGCTGACTGCGGTGCCACCACTATTATGCTGCGGAGTTAGAGACTCTAGCCATATCCACGGAAGAAGCATGCAGAAAAGGATTCTTCGCTACAAGTGAGACAGTTGCCGCCATTGAAATGCTTTTTATTGGCCAGATTCCATAAAATGGGTAGCCATTCGGCCACTTTCATCAGCTCGACTTGTTGATTTTAGTTTGGTTTTTTGATCCTAATACTCATAGGATCAAACAAGCTTGATAATTCTATGCTTCCTTCTTAAATTTATCGACTGTTTTCAGAAAATTCTCAGAACGCATTTTCGGTTTCTAAGTGCGCGCTCTAAGAATGAACTCTAAGAATATTCTCAGTGCATTCTCTGAGCAATGTGATTAGATCAGGGACATCCAGCTTAGAGACACCGGTGGCTGAATTTCGACCAGATAAACAAGTAAGAGTGCTGCCGATGAGTACTCCAACTGCAAAATACCCTGTTCCAAGTAATGTTAATTTTGCTCGGATATTAGTGTGGTTTTCAGAATTCAAACTTAAAAAAAGGGAACCTAACTTCGGCTCGACCGGAGTTTGTATACCCTTGTAGCTTGTATAATTTATATAAATTAAGGTTTTAAATGATTTTCGTCGAACATTCTTAGCTGAGTTATTTTCCAAACTCAGCAATAGATAAAGCAACTACTTTTACCATTCGCTTGCCAGTTTTTTATATGACAGCTATACGATATATTCATCCGATTTTAACCAAACTTCCCAAAATTGTGGGGAAACCGATAATATTCATAACTAGAAAGTATAAAGACGCTACCATTGAAAACAAAAAAGTTTTTCTCACTAGAACTTTATTTTTCGACCGATCGTTCCTATGGCAGCTTTATGCTATAGTCGTCCGATTTGGTTCAAACTTGGCAGAATTGTGTGGTGGCATATTATATTATATTCAGTAACAAGTTTGGCAGCTATACTATTAGGGTATTCACCAGCCCTCGTAAAAGCGTAAAGCAAAAAGCGTAGACTCCTAAAGTTTACGACACAACAACAAAACACGTAGGAAAAAAAATTACGACTTTTTGCTGCCCTGGGGTATGTTTATAAAATCGCTCGTAAAAGTGTAAAAACTTGAAGTGTCCAAAGCATCGGCTAAAAGTACTTAGTATCGTACTTATCTGATATAGAAATTTAGATACATGTTTTTCTGTGTAGCCGTTAGCTGAGTGGATAGGATTGCCGCCTTGTATTTTTTGATATTCCGGCTCGAATCCCGGTAAAGGATGGAGGATCTAAAATCTTTTTTTTTTTTTAAATCCCAAAACTATGTCGGCCGAGGTTAGAAAAGATGTCAATCACAAACGATAAGAGAAAATAAAAAAAATAAAAAGTCAGCTCCATGGTTTGAACACACGTCTTACCGTTGATGAGATATGCATGCAGTGCTTTACACCACTCAGGCGTCTGAAGTTAGTTGTAAATAGTAAGTATTGAATCTCAATTAACAGCAAAATTAATAGCCTGTCAAAAACAGCTGATTTACGCCAAAAATTACGAGGGTAAACAGAAGGGGCGTTCAATAGCTGCGTCCCGTAAATTTACACAATTACGCTTTTACGCGGGCTGGTGAATACCCTATATATAGTTGTCCGATTTCCATGAAACTTGGTGAAATTATGTGAAAGCATAGCATAGAAAGCATGAACACTTAGGGGCGTTTGCTTTGAAGACAAAAATGTTTTTCTCACTAAAACTAGTTTTTCAATCGATCCTTCTCATGTCAGCTACATCCCTTCAGTACGGCTCAGTACTGAATCAGCGCTGACTTGGAAGGCCTGGTACTGAAATCATGGCTGCCTTTACATTCATTTCAGTCATGAATTTAACACAGACAGGGCCTACTACGTCATGACCTTCGCTTCTTTCAGGCATGATTTCAGTACTGAACTCATGGGTTAGATTCATGGGTAGTACTGAAAACAGTACTGAAATCGTTCGTGAATTGGAGCGATTCCTACTTCTCATGTCTGAATCAGCACTGACAAATTCAATACTGAGGCGTAGAACTGCAGGGATGCTATAGTCCTCCGATCCGGCCGGTTCCGACAAATGTGCAGCGTATTTGTACTAGAAGGCTTCGTGCAAAGTTTGTTTAAGATAGCTTTAAAACTGAAGTAGGAGATAGCATAGAAACAGTAGGACGGACAGCTCATCATGCTGATCAAGAATATGTATACTTTATGTGGTCGGAGATGCTTCATTCTATGCGTTAGCTTTTCGCGGTTAAAAGGAGGAGGATGAAGAATTTTCAAAATTTGAAACAAACTCGATATGGGTACGGTCAAAGACACTTCATATATAGATACCGCATCTCATACAAACTTTTTTTTTTTTTTGTGAATCAATGTCAGCTCCCAAGAAAATCGGTTTTTGTTTTACATGCGTCATCTTTAATATCTATAAATCTTTGGTACGGTATTCACCTACATAACACTTGTGGCTCTATCTCTTATAGTCTCTGAGATCGACGAGTTCATACAGACACACGGACATGGCTAAATCGACTCGGCTGTTGATGCTGATCAGCAATATATATATACTTTAAAGGGTCGAGAAGCTTCCTTCTGGCTGATACATACTACATACACAACTTCATGATCCCCTTTTCCCATTTTTAATGGGAACAGGGTATAAAAAGCTAAAAAAAAATGTCACATAATTAGCTAGAATTGCAGGCTCCGGCAAAACTGATTAGTTGCCGCGTTTCGAGCTTACAAAATCGCTATGTCTGGCTGACAAAAAAAGGTCGTGATTTTCACACAGACGCGAGCCGAACTTATGAATGTGTGAATCGGTGAGCACAGAAAGCAAGTAATTCGGTTGAAGTCTTTCGTGCTCGCCAACATAAGCTCATTTTACTGCCCTCTCCATTTGGCCGACTCTGAATTACATGTACTTTGAGAATATTCTCACCGTCTGAGTACCAAGCTTAAGTTTACAATTTAACCACATTGCGTAAAAGTCTCATAAAATTAAGTCGATCCAGCTGAATTCACCTTACTTTGCTAATCGATCAAGAACTTATAACTTATGAAATGATTAAAGTGTATATAGGCAAGTACTTCTGTATGTTAAGATTGAAAATGAGCTGATTTCTACGGGAAATTGGCCATTTTCTACATATTTATACAAATTTACTGCTAATCCATTAGAGATATGGGGTCAGAATAAAAAACCAACAAAATATTACCATATATAGAAATCATCTCGTTTTTGCAAAAAAGTGAAAAATATGAATTTTGTTCCTGAGTCAAAACACTTTCATGACATACTGTGTATCAAAACGGCAACGCCACCGCCACATGAGGAAGATAGCCAACCGATATTCGCCATATGATTTAGATATGCCCCCCAAATGAATTATTTATTGTCGTAACTGCAAGCCCTTCAACATCAGCTGCATATTAAAATTCAAACCTGACTTAATTCACGACTTGACAAGCGGCTGAGGCAAGGCCAATTCCATTCAATCTGGACTGTCGCTTTAGTTAGACGTGATCGCGGCTTGTAAATTAGAACTTTGTTTATTTTTTTTTTGTTTTCGACTCTGTCACGAGACCCTCAGCGAGTGTCCTATCTCCCATACCGTATCTACAATGAGCCAACTGAAATGTTATGTTGAGCTTTAATTTTTTGTTTAGTGTGTCAGCGCTTTTTGCCACCCTACAATCCAAAGATAAGGTTACCTCGTTTGCAGTTGTATCTACACATACTTGTGTATGTATGTTTACCTGCGAGGTTTATGGTTTGAAATTTCAGTTCAGATAATTCCACAACATAAAAAGACGCTTACGTCAGCCGCAGCACAGTTTGTTGACTTTAAGTGAGGTCTCAGGTAGCTGCCAGAACTGTGGGATTAGGGTCTTTGCCATGCAATTTCAGTGGAGAGTCCGTCTCCCACGAAATTTTGCTGAATGGTGAAATAAGATTTAGTCTGAGAAATTCCAGTTTTTGTCATGGAGATTGTAGATCTTGCTTTAGTTGGCAAATATGAAATTTCAGTTGAAAAGTTGAGATAAGTGAGTGAACCACAGCTTGTGACTCAGCTTTAATTTGATTAAACGATAAAAAAAACTGTTGCTGAGTGCTTAATATAGTGCTGAGCTCACGCTATGAAATTTCAGTTTTTTTCCAAGGGAGATATTCCATAGGAAACATTTGACTCAGTAAATGTGTTTTATTACTCATGAGGTTCTTTGGCTGGAAGTGGGTTTTTTTTTATTAGGGAATTGTTTTGTGGAGAGCTGAAATGGAAATGGCATGTTTCTGCCATCTGCGCAATATAAGAAACACTCATATACCCCAAAAAGATTATAATGAAGATTGTTAAGACTTTAAATAAAAATAGTAATACAGTATGTCAAGAAAGTGTTTTGACGCAGGAAATTCTATAAATGGTAAAATTTTGTTCTTGTTTTATTCCGATTCTGTATTTTATTCTTAGCCAAATACATCTAGTTTGAACATTTTAAAAAATACAAAACAAGTAAAATCCTAATTTTAAAGTGTCAAGAAAGTGTTTTGACAAAATGTCAGAACTCAATCAATCTCAGTGGGGTAGGGATGTAGAGGGTATATTAAAATTGTCCAGATGTTTGAAACGCATATAAGGAAGCATCTCCGACCACATAAAGTATATATATTCTTTATCAGCATGACAAGCTGAGTTGATATAGCCAAGTCCATCTGTCCATCCATCTGTTTCTATGCGATCTCCTCCTTCAGTTTTAAAGCTATGTTAACCAACCTTTGCACAAAGTCTTTTGGTACAAGGACGCTGCACTTTTGTCGGAACCGGCCGGATCGGATGACTATAGCATATAGCAGCCATATGAACTATCGGTCGAAAAAGTAGTTTTAGTTAGAAAAACATTTTTGTGTTCAAAGTGAACGTCCCCAAGCCTCGTATTTATATGTTTTTTATGCTTTTACATAGTTCCACCAAGTTTGATGAAAATGGGTTAACTATATAGTTTGGCTGTCATACAAATGCTAGTTTAGAAAAAAAGTCTTAGGGCCGATTCTCATCTTCTAAATAAGTGAATAATAGCTATTTGACAAGTAACGCTATGCAACAGATAAAGTCCCACATAACCAAACTGGATAACAAAACCTATGTGTAAACTTATCTAAAACGTTTACACATACGAATGACAAATTTTCCAGAGAAAATCTGGCAGCACTGTTAAACAGCTGATTTGCTGTGTTAAAAGTTGATCTGTCATCTGAACTTATGGAAAACACAACAAAAAGGCAACGTGCTAAGAAATTTGCAGACGAGGAGGTTTGGGAACTAGTAGCTCTAGTTGAGGATTCATCGAGAACAAGAAGTCAGATGCGGTCACTGGAAAACAAAAGGAGCAAGCATGGGCAAATCTGACGTCCACTTACGCTAGCAAAACCGGAATTCAGCGCTCCAGAAAGAAATAGAAAGGTTAAAACTGAAGCGTAATAAGGACGCTTAAGCCTTAAAGCTAATTGAGCTTGAAATATTATATATGAAAAGAAGCAACATATGGAAACACAGTGATATGTATTTGTTTAATATAAATAATACATACAGTTTACGTTGCGCGTACGGATCTGTGATTCATTATAAAGCTTTTCATCATCTGTTATGGGGTTGAGAAGCGGAGCCATCATGTACTGTCTCAATTTATATCCACTATCGCCCAAAAGATAATAATTTTCAAATTTGATGCTTTCGCATCGGTACTTCAAGCGACAGTTATTAAGAATATAGCTTTCATGGGATGAACCACCTTTGCGCTAAATGCCTGTGCATTTATCGAGAAATATCCCTTTCTGTTACGGTATATCTCGGTATGGTCAACCCCTGGTGATTGAATCCGAACATGGGTGCAATCAATAGCTCCCATTACCTTCGGGAATTAAGCAATTTTATAAAAGTGTCGAATGATTTCATTTCACCCAAACTTAGTCTAACTGCAGGATAATGATGCAATGGCATAGGAAACTTCTTTCACTACCCGACATGCTGTAGCTATGTTCACTCCACAAAAGTGCCCCATAGTAATTAGGAAATTACTACAAGCATAGAATCACAATGCTAAAAGCAGCTTCTTCATTGTAGACAAGGAACATTTCCTAAAAAGATGGATTATGTCAAGTTTGCTGATGGCTATTCATTTTATTATTATTGATGGCTACCAATTTTTGTTAAAAGTCGTAAACATGAAGACTTTGAAAGCCGAAATCATTTTCCGAATACGGAATATTCCATGTGCCGAAGAAGTTCGGCATTGGGTTGTATACTCTCTTTTTCTATAAATTGTCACAATGTCTTTAGTCAGAATCTTCCAGTGAGTCGAGGTAAATAGATCGGTTCAAATTCATTTTACAAATTGATTTACTTAGCACAAATTAAAAACCTACCCCAAATATTATGTCAATTTACAGTGAATGGCAAAAATTCAAATGCCTATCTAACACATTGTGGCTATCTGGAGGGCGAAGTGCCAGATAGCTTATGAAGCAATTAGTAGGCAATGAAATCGAAATTTCACTATTTGTATGATTATCTGATATATAGCAGCTATCTGGAAGAAGAGAAATCGGCCCTTAGTAGGAAAAACTTTTTTGTTTTCAATGCTATTGCTACCAAACTTGTTTCCGATCTATATTATATTTTACCACACAATTGTGCCAAGTTTGATGAGAGAGAACGAGAGGGCGCATATATTCGTATCGATAGCCGAGTCTTACACACCGATGCATACATACGAAGAAGACCTTTTGAATGCCGGAATTTAGCCAAAGGGGCCCAAAAAAACCTAATGGGGGGAAAAAAAAAACAATAAAATGTGTTTCTCTCCTCTCACTACCAAACAGAAGCAGACAGCGTAGTTAAAGGTTGTTTCGGTACCTCTTTTCAATGTGGTCGCACGAATGCTGTCGTTTTCTGACAAAGGCAAACGGGGGACCGATTTTTGCGATCTCTGATATTAATTTCATGAATGGGTTATCACAATAAGTTTCTGAATGAAGTAAAATACATATCGTGACTGTTTTTACGACCTTAATAATAATCAAACTAGCAAGTTTTAGCCGGCTCGAGGTAATGTTATGTTTCCACATAACTTTAAACAGGAACACACACAACACCACAAAGGTTGGTCGACTATACAATTGTTCCAAGAACCTCCCGGTTCTGTCTTCAGTAGTATTTGTCCATCGACTGCAAACCTAACACATAGCCACTATTTGGAAGAAGAGAAATCGTTTCTAAATCCTTGTTGCTTGCGTATTTTGGAGCTCCGATCTCTTGATTTTGATCGCAATCAGAATGTAGTTTTAAAAAAATAGGCAAATCACACCTTAATTAGCTCAAATAGGGCCTACTTATTGTGAAAATGCGAACTAGTCCCTCAGTTTTGAAGCTATCGAGATGAAATTTTGTACAGAGTCTTCTTTTTACTGCACGCTGCTCATATGTCGGAGCCGACCGGATTGGATGACTACTTCTTGTAGCTGACATAGAAATTATCGGTCGGAAAATGGGTTTTTGTGAGAAAACTTTTTTGTATTCAATATTAGAGCTCTTAAACTCGGTCATTGTTAGTAATATATGTTTTTAAGCTGATTTGTAAAGTTTGGTAGAAGTCGCTTACCGTTGAAGCGAGCTTTTTCAAATGTATTAAAACTTCGGCACGGACGAAGTTAGCTTTGCCTTCTCGTACATTGAATCTCGTAGAAACCAGCTCATTTTGCAATTTTCCATCTTTACAGTAGTACTTGCCTATATACACTTTAATCATTTCACAGGTGTTAAGTCCATGATCGATCCACAAAGTATTTGTATGCAATTTTTTAAATGGATGAGAGAATTCAGCTGGATCTTCTGGATTTTTAAGAAAAACACTTTGAACCCGTTCGAATCACTTCTCCACTCATGCTTAATTGTTTTTCGCTTAGACTGGGACCAATGCTCCACACATTGTTTACAACCATGTGCTATGAACCAGCAATGAAATCGAAATCTGGGAAATCAGGATGGCTTCAGTCACTGAGTCATAAAACACATGTTGATATGTGGGTCATTAGCGATAAGTCTCCTCTGCTCCTACTACTCTTGAATCTTAAATTCCAGCAACATTTGCTTAATTACCTTCCAATGATAGCAAAAGCAAAGGAAATTAAAATGCCATTTGTTTTTGGGTGTTGAAAATGGAAAATATGTTACACTAAAATAGCATAGAGAGTGCCTACACACATACATATCTACATATGCATGCTTGTGTTTGTGTGTGTGGGTGTCCAAATCTCGCACATGGAAAACGGCCCCCGCTATAAATAAATTATGAATGGCTAAATGCTAAAAGAGGAGAGGGGGTATGGTCGAGGTTTGCACTTGCAACATATGCAAAGATGCCAAATCTTAACCAGGATGGGATTTTCACACACTTTTACCACTTACCCAGTCTGCGTTTAGCACTTCAACATGCATACATACATATGTAAATTTGTGCATATATCAATTCCGGGATGCGATAATGGGATGCCGTTCAATTTCAATGATTGCAACTTTGTTGGTGGGCGCGGGAGGGGTGCCGTATTATTAGTGCATTTAACTTTACAGATAAGCGGCGACGGCAACGGCAACGGCGGCGGCGGCGGCGATTACAGAGACAGAGGTCTTCTTTAACTCTAACTTAAGACATACAATTTGCAATTACGCAATCGGATGCCCTTTAATTGTTAACATTCGAAAGAACACAATTGATTTATTAATTTATTTATTATTATTAATTTGCACGACGCACACCGCCAACACAAAGTTATTATATATGAGACATTCACATGACTGCGCATTATATAGTCGGCTTCTATCTATCGATATATATATATCGATAATTTACAAACGGTCGCACTAATTTCTGACACAAGCTTGAAAAAATTATAAAATGAGCGACACTCAACATTTAACTATTGGTTAGTATTGCACTTTATACGTCCTTTCAAATCATTTTCCCTATCCACATATTCACAGGTTCCGTCAAGCCCATTTTCCCGGATGACGGCGTCTTGCGTTTGTTTTCCATGCGATTTTGTCCCTATGCGCATCGAGTCCACCTGGTTCTAGATGCCAAACATATACCCTATCATTCCATTTACATAAACCTGCGTGATAAGCCCGAATGGTTTAAGCAGATTAGTTCCACCGCCAAGGTGCCCGCCTTGGAACTGACCAAGGATGAAGCTGCAGGTGGTTCAAATGTTTTGATTGAATCACTCATCATATGCGATTATCTGGAAGAGAAGTACCCAGAGGTGCCACTCTATCCAAAGGATCCGTTGAAGAAGGCCCAGGATAGAATACTTGTCGAACGTTTTGGCCAATTCATCAATGCCATTTATAAGCTCTTGCTGCACGATAATCCCGCCCAGGTGGGTGACGCTGACTTGTATGCCGGCTTGGACATTTACGAGGTGGAGCTAACGCAACGTGGCACAGATTTCTTTGGTGGCAGCAAACCTGGTATGCTCGACTATATGATCTGGCCCTGGTGTGAGCGTTTTGCGGCCTTGAAATTTACTCTAGGCGAGGGCATGGAACTGGATTCGAAACGTTTTGGCACGCTGGTTAGTTGGTAGCGTCAAATGATTGACAGGTTTTAATGTTTTCGCTACCCTAGCTTAAATGGCGCGATCTGATGCTTAAGGATGAGGCAGTGAAATGCTTCTACCTGGACGGCGAAACTCATGCTAAATATATGAGCTCCCGACGTGCTGGCAATGCGGACTATAATATGCTCTAGTAAGATTAAGCAACAGCCAAAGTGAGGATTTTATTAATTTTTTTATATTTAATGTTGACAGCAATGCATCTAAGCGTCCCAAAGTGGATTAAGACCGGCACTGGCTATCAGGAAGAGGAAAAAATTGAATCAGGCTCATCAATAGATTTGTACATTATGTTGCAATTAAATTCTAAAATTCTCAAATACACTATTTATTTACAAATTACGAAACATTGTATTTTTATTTTTCTTTATCATTTTGAACTCCAGCAAATATCGATAACACTAGTGAAGTGCAATTTATAACAGTGACTCCCTCTCACTGTGACTGTGATAAGTCACACTACAGCAGTCACTGCTTTTCGCTCATCTCTAATTGCACAGGTATGACAGAAAAAGAATCGATTCTAAAGAATTAGATTATTTTTGGTATTAGTGCGACCACCCTCGACTATTTTTGTGACTAGTGTGACCTTCGACTATTTTTGGGATTAGTGCGACCACCTCATGCATATTGCTATAAAGACGAGGATTACAACATATAAAGACGAGGATTCTATACAACCCAACACCTTGCACCGCATCCACCTCATGCATATCGTGTACAACAACAACAATATTTTAGGAGAACTACACCAACCGGACTTGGAAGATGTTTATGCCAAGCGCTTAATTCTGGGATCATTCTCCATGTTTGTTATATTCTCATATCTTAAACTACTTTACATACTCATCGCAATCTATTTGGCACTGCATCATTATCATTATTGAAAGGGGGGAAAGAGGGGGAAATGTATCATTTCGCATCGGAGCCCACACCAGAACTGCGACTCTCTGATCAAGTCCTCGTCAGCAGTCGTGTCACTCAATATTTAAAAAGTTTCCAACTGGAGGCTGTGGAGTTTTTATACGAGCGGCTGTGCAAACAAGAATTTTGCATATACAACGATGAGAGCGGTCTTGGCAAATCTGCCGCTGTGTCAGCCTTGTTAAGTGCCCTAGAGCCTGCTTATAAGAAGACCCTGATTGTGTTGCAGAATGATGATCATCAATTGATTGGTTGGCAATACCATTTGGCGGTCTTAACGGAATTGCCTGTGTGTGTGCTCCAGAATGTCAAGGGTAAGTAGTGCCTGGACTGCCTGGGAAAGCTGGTAAACTACATTTTTCTTTCCCCCCCCACACAGACACCACAGAGTCACCCCACAGTGTTTACCTGGCCAAGTGGAGCATTCTGCGTAGCATTGGAGATCTCAGTCGACTGAAGTTTGACCTAGTCATTGTGGATAATCGTGGTCATACCTTGAATAATAATTTTTGCACCTCCATGCTGCTCAAACAATACGAGCGGAAGGTTAACATTGTGATCTCCAGTGTGGACATAACGGTAAGGCGTCTACCTCAAGTCAAAACAAATCCTAGTTAAATATATCATCCCATCCAGTCCGATGTGAAGCTATTGTATAATATTCTACGCTTGGGTGGCCGTCTGGAGCATCAGTATAAAAGTTTTCGCAGCTTTGAGCGTAAATTTCATTTACCTGATGCTCAGGAGGTGTTCCAGAAGCGTGTGGATCTGGAGGAATACTACAAACAGCGTGGTTTTCTAGGCGAATACATCAAGTGGGTTTCCCTTAAGCATCAAATTCTTCAAAAATAATTGTGATTCATTTCAGGGACTTTCGTCTGCGTCGTTATCGTCATCAGTTTGATCAGTTTCTACCCCTGGTCACGCCAGAGCAATACAAAACAAATCTTAATCTGTGGCTGTCAAACAACAATAGTGAGAGTACCTTAAGTGGCTGCACCATACCATCCTCTTCCTCATCTGTTCGTTCTACTGCAGGTACAGATGAGATTATGGAGTGCCTGATGAGTCTGAAAAGAGAAAGAGAAATGGCACCAGAGCCGGAGAAGCTATCAGAACATAGTGATGAAGTCATAGCCATGTCGCCTTTGGTATTTGAAATGTCTGAAACAGATGAAGAGCCAGCGGAAGCTGACCAAACTGTGGTTACGGTGTCCAGTGATGACTGTGAGATTGTCACACCGCCTCATACACCTCCCACCAAGACTTTAACACCCGAAGAGGCCACAACTTCTGCCAAATCGAAAAGAAAAAACAAAAAACGTTCTCCTGTCCCGAAACCCGTGGTGGTAGTTAGTGATTCAGAAATGGAGGAAGAGCAAGTAAAGCCTAGAAAACTTCATGTAAGACTTAAAAAGTCATCAACGCCGCCACCTGTGCCCATCACTCCCAAAATAGAGCCCAAAACCAAACGGGAAATGACTCCGCCCAGCTTGCCACGCAGGCAGACACGTGGCATGCAACGTTTAACCCGCTCCGCCGAGGCCAGACTTAATAGTAAATACTTAAACACAAATATCTCTTTGGAAACAGCCACCAGAAAAAGAATAACAAAACATTCACCTCAGCAAACGCCCAAGACAAGCAAGAAGAGTGTGAAAAAAGAATCCATAGAAACCACAGCAACATCCAATCCCACTCCATCCCGTTCAACCCGAAATACACTCAATAAGGAGACACTACAAACTCCCACGACCCACGAATCGCCCAAACGAAAGCCAGGACGTCCAACGAAAAGTACTGCTGCCACCAAACCACAACCACCCACTCCACAATTGCTAAGCAGTAGCTCCATTTCTTCGGATTATCTGCAATGTGCTCAAAAGGTGCCTGAAAATTTGGAGGCCCTGGATTTGCCCTCCTTTCGCATACCCTTTACGCCCCAGCCCACACCCACCTTGTTGTTACCCTCGGCTTTCAATCTGCTTAGCAATTCCGAAGTAGCCCTTGTGCCCAATCCAACGCCACAGCATGAGATTTTGATCATAACCAGCTCCCATGATGAGGGCTCTCAACACTCGTCCATTCAACCCATGCAAAGTCGCCGGACCAGAGCTCTAAAGCGTAAACGCAAGCAGGAATCATCGCCACCTTCCACCCAAATGGCAAGTGCCTCCAGTTTTGGTCTGGTCATTTCCCAGCAGCGAAAACAAAACAAATCACCGGATATATTTAGTAACTGCTCGGAGCTGTCGCAACTGACTCTTGCACAACCACCTCCTGCTCCTGCGACAGCCTCTTCCTTCGAGGGCTTCAAAATCTTTGGCTCCGAGGTGAAGCAGCTGCAACAGCAACATGCCACCGCCGCGGCAGCGACCAAAAAGAAAAGAGAACGCTCGTGTTTGGACATTCTGGAGCAAATGTTTCAGCCACGTTCGCCGGAAAAGACCCAACCCCAGGTTATGCCCACCTTACCCATTACCCAACGCCGTCGTACCCTACTGCTTGAAGAGGAAGACATCTTTGAGATAACACGGAATGGAGAATTTGGTAATCGTTTGCGTGTCAACTCCGGCGGTGAAGTTTCGCCCGTACAGCAACAACGCTCTCCTCAACAATCAATCAACAAGATTACCAACTATCTGATAAGCTCTGGCGCTGCACCCACCCAGGCTGCAACAAATCTACGCAAGTCGCCCAAGACCAATAAAAGTACACAATCGACCAAACTTACACGCTGGTTTGGAGCGGCTCCTGCCACACAACAGCTGACGACAGCCAGCTCGGGGGAGTCACTGAGTGCCCCCAGTACGCCTGTGGTGCCCTCGACCAGTGTCCAAGCGGCGCGAGCAGCACGCAGTGCGGGACCAAGCAAACGCAAACGATTGGACCTCTACAAATGATCAAAGATCGCGATCAACAACGAAAAAAAAAAGAAAAGACTCGAGATTCAAAAATGTATACAATCAGCAGAACTAACACTGAGAGGAGGGAACTCCTACCGTAGGAAGTTTCAGGTTTTAAGCATCAGTTTTAAAATTATTAAGGGAAATGGTTTAATGTTAACTGCTAAACATTTAGCTAGCCAATTTTAGGTTGAAATTCAATTATTTTTGCACAAAATATGAAGTTTTTAATACAAAATAAATACAAAAAGTGAATGAATTTGATAAAGACAAGCTTTTCAATGATTGCTAGAATGGGTGTTAACCAAGGCAAGGAGGCGCAATCGGAAGTTCCCTTTCTCTTGCGAAAATATCTTGAATTGATCGTATAAGACGTCCAGTTAAAGCCACAAACAGGTTCCTGAAACTTTTCTTATCATCCTGGCAGAACGGTAACATCTCGGCTATGATGTAAAAAAAAGTACCTAGTCCCTTACCTATTGACAAGGAAAATTAAGACCTAGGTAAGGTAAAAGTTACTGGAATTAGAAAATACCGAGGTAAGTTAAAAGGGCACACAAAATATGATATAATATAAATATCTAGTTATGTACCTAGGTACAAATACCGATGGTTTCTATGGCAGCTAAAAGATATAGTCATCCGATTCGGTCGGTTCTGACATATTAGCAACGTGCAATAAAAAGACTGCAAAATTTCTGCTCAATGGCCTTAAAACTGAAAGACTCGTCTTCTAGCTTCTTTGCGAATCAACCATACCCCTATCAGTTGAATGGTTCTAATTGTATTTTTAGCCCTGTAATCACTGAAAGCTCTCTTCTTTGCGATCTTAGCTCTGCTAAACCTGTGTATGCACCGGGTCCCGATGGAGTACCCGCTTGTGTACTTAGGTTTTGTGCTGATGCACTTTGTAAGCCTATTCATAAATTCTTTGAATTGTCTCTTGAGTCATCCTCTTTCCCTGTGTTGTGGAAGGAATCTTATATCATTCCTCTCCATAAAAAAGGTAATAAGTCGGATGTTGAAAATTATAGGGGTATTTCCAAGTTGTCTGCAATTCCTAAAGCTTTTGAGAGAATTATGACAACTGCAACATTTATGTAGTTCCATTATTTCACCTTATCAACATGGATTTGTGAAGCGTCGGTCTACTACCACTAACTTATTAGAGCTTACATCATTAGTGATCAAAGGGTTATTAGGTAAGATGCAAACTGAAGGCTTTTGATTCTGTTAATCACTCCTTGTTGCTTCATAAGCTGAGATTAATTGGATTTCCAACTAACCTTCTTAGTTGGATCTCTGATTACCTAAGTTCTAGAACACAAAAAGTTCTATTTTGTAATTCATATTCGAAACTAATCCAGGTTACCTCTGGTGTACCCCAAGGTAGTCACTTGGGTCCATTGCTTTTTACTCTCTTCATAAATGATCTGCCGTCTGTCTTGACTCACTCTCGTGTGCTTATGTAAGCCGATGATGTGAAACTATGTTTAACATATAACGATTTGGTTTCCCGCTATAATTTGCAAGCTGACTTGGATGCATTTCAGTCTTGGTGTAAAGTTAATCTATTAAACCTTAACAGTTCCAAGTGTAAGGTTATGACATTTTACAGGAGCTTGCCACAATTCTTCACTTATATGCTTGATAATGTCTCACTAGAGTGCTTAAATGATTCAGCCAATGAGGTAAATGATCTTGCGGTTATTCTTAATCACCGACTTAAATTTGACTCTTATGTTACTGATACTGATTGTAAGGCCAGGAGTGTTCTTGGGTTTATTAAGCGCTGGTCGAAGGAATTTGATGATCCCTATACGACGAAGATTTTGTACACTTCTTTTGTCCGTCCGATTCTCGAGTATGGATCATGTGTGTGGTCTCCGCCATATTCGACCCATCAAGATAGAATTGAATCTGTGCACAAACAGTTTTTATTGTTTGGTCTTCGTGGTCTGGGCTGGAATCCTGAGGTCCGTTTACCATCGTACTCTAGTAGACTTCTTTTGATTAACCTTCCCTCCCTTATTAACCGTAGAGATATGCTTGGAGTAATCTTTATACATAGACTAATTAATGGTGAAATCGACTCAACTGGATCGACTTTATCCCCCTATCCCTCGTTTCGTGTCCTCTATGCTGATTACAATAAACTCTTCCTGCTATAAAAATTTATATTTTTTTTTTTTATTTACCCCGTAGTTAACATTACTTTATGTTCTTCCCTCGCGATTTCGTGTCACACGTTAGTGGCTGCGCCTCTCGGTCGGTTGGGCGGGAGGTGGACTGCTATATTGCCTGGGGTTTGCGCGTAACAAGCTTTATGGGCCACTTGAACGTACTGCGCATTGTACTTCCACGTCCATCTCAACTAGTTTGCGTAGAAACAGACAGACAGACGGACGGACAAAGCTTAATTGACTCAAGAATATATAAACTTTATGGGGTCGGAAATGAATTATTCTATGCGTTGCAATCCTCTAGGCAAAATTATAATAGCCGCCTTTGCAAGGGTAATACCCTTAGGGTATAAGTGTAAGTAGCATCTAAGACGTTAGGCAGCAAGCGTGTGCCATGGTGTATTGTGATAAGAGGCTTTTTCAATTTGTGGGAGAGATGTCTTCTGATCAAATGGAGCCAGCCAGTCTAAAGAGATTCGAACGACACCAGAATGAGGTTCCAAAATCAATAAAGTTTTTATACCCTTGCAAAGGGTATTATAATTTTGCCCAGAAGTTTGCAACGCATAGAAATATTCATTGCCGACCCCATAAACTATATATATTCTTGATCAGGGCGACGAGCTGAGTCGATTGAGCTTTGTCCGTCCGTCTGTCCGTCTGTCTATCCGTCTGTTTCTACGCAAACTAGTCTCTCAGTTTTTAAGCTATCGAGCTGAAATTTTGCACAGAGTCTTCCTTTTACTGCACGCTACTAATATGTCGGAACCGACCGGATCGGATGACTATATCTTATAGCTGCCATAGGAACCATCGGTCACAAAATGTGTCTTAGTGAGAAAATCTTTTTTGTTTTCATTGTTAGCGGCCTTAAACTCGGCTATTGTTAATATTATCTGCTTTCAAACAGATTTGCAAATTTTGGTCAAGATCGGATGACTATATCTTATAGCTGTCATAGGAACAATAGGTCGGAAAATGGGTCTTAGTAAGAAAAACTTTTTTGTTTTCAATGCTAGCGTCATAAAACTTGGCTATAATTAATATTATATGCTTTCAAACAGATTTGCAAATTTTTGTCAGAATCGGATGACTATATCTTATAGCTGCCATAGGACCGATCGGTCGGAAAATGGGTCTTAGTGAAAAAAACTTTTTTTTTTCAAATAAATAGTTCTTAAAGTCGGTGATTCTTAATATTAAACTAATTTGAAAAAGTTGATCGACATCGGGTGACTATATCTTATGTTTGCAATAGGACCGATCGGTCGGAAAATGAGTCTTTGTGAGAAAAACTTTTCTGTTTTAAATTTTATCTTTCTTAAACTCCGCGATTGTTAATTTGATATGTTTTCAAAAAGATTCGTGATATTTTGTCGAAATCAGATGTTTACCTGTAGGAAAATGGGTTTTAGTTAAAAAATTGTTAGATTTTTATGTAAGCGTTCTTAAACTCTGACATTTCAAAAACAGCATTTGCAAGGGTATAAAAACTTCGGCACAGACGAAGTTAGCTTGGCCTTCTCGTTTTTTTGCTTTTCGGAACATTTTTTTTTTTAGTTTTAAGAATATTAATTTATAAATTTTTTAAAATTTTATTTTTTTAAGGATTTTTGCCCTTTGGTAAGTTTGCATTAAGGATGGATTTCAAAGCCAAATTTCGTAAGTTCTGGGCGAATTTGGGCCTTTTTTTTCCGAGTGTATGAATGTTTAGCATGTTAATTGCAAATTAATCAATGAGTCTCACTTAGACTAATTACGTATATCATGTATACTGCATACTACAGTGTGCGAGCTTATATAAACTAAAGATTGCACACTTGATTACTAGTTGAGTTGAGGTAGTCCAAGTTAATTGTACTTTTTATGGTGGTGAAAATGACACCTTATACCGAAGCTGAAGCAGCTTTGTGTCCAAGAAGTTCTTCCCTCAACGACCCAACGGGTGTACTCTTCGAAACGGACTCAGAAACTTTAGATGGTGGTCTGGCCAAGGATATTTTCGTCCAAACAAAAGCAGAACCGCGTAAATTTCAATTGGTCTGGATTAATATATTCAGCTTCGTCTATTTGCATTTGGCCGCCATCTATGGATTATGGTTGGTGATTAGTTTTTCCATCAAATGGCAGACATTTGTAATATTTGCCTTTGCTATGTGCTTCTCACTGATGGGCATCTCTGTTGGAGTTCATCGCCTGTATTCACATCGTTCTTTCAAAGCGAATTTAGCGTTCCGTTTGTTTTTAATCTTCCTAAATACGATCGCTTTTCAAGATCCGGTGTATATCTGGGCACGCGATCATCGTGTGCATCACAAGTACACCAATACCAATGCAGATCCTTACGATTCACGACGTGGCTGGTTCTACGCCCACATCGGCTGGTTAATGGTCAAAAAACATCCCGAAGTGACGATCAAGGGCAAGGGAATTGATTTATCAGATTTGCACCAGGATCGTTGGGTCATGTTTCAAAAGAAGTATTACTTGATTCTGATGCCAATTTGCTGCTTCCTGCTTACCACCATCATACCCATGTATTGCTGGGATGAAACATTCATCAATTCATGGCATGTGCCCACTATGTTTCGTTGGTGTTGGAGTCTGAATGCCATTTGGCTGGTGAATAGTTCGGCCCATATATATGGCAAGCGTCCGTATGATAGAACGATAAGCCCCACGGATGAGCCATTACTACTTTGGCTACGTTTTGGGGAGGGATACCACAATTATCATCATGTGTTTCCTTGGGATTATAAAAGTGCTGAAAGCGAAACAGATGCTAGAGATGTTTCAACATATTTTATACAATTCTTTGCCTGGTTGGGCTGGGCCTACGATCTGAAGAGTGCGCCAACGGAAATGGTAAAGAAGCGTGTGCTACGTACTGGCGATGGTACACATCATATCTGGGGATGGGGCGATAAGGATTTGCCCAAAGAGGATATAGATGGAGCTACTGTAACAAACCCAAGGAGTTGATAAAGTTTAACTGTTTCTGTACTTGTTTATAGTCCATATGATGCCAAGTAAAATAAAACTGAAATCTGTATAAAAATAATAAAAAAAAAAATCTATTCTAATTTAAAAATAAAAAGACAAACTATTTTTCAGCACTAATTTGCTTTCCGTTCTGTTTAAAACTCAGCATCATAGCCGATACTTTTAATTTTTTTGCAAACGGCATAACACAATCGATATTCTTGGATCCAGAAGTTCAGATCCGAAACATTGTTACGGCCAACCGCTTCGGAGTCTCCAAGTTTTTCCACAGGTCCGAACCGAAAAGATTTATTTTTACTGGAAATAAAATGTAATCAAGAAAGATTCGCCAATCATCAGTGTAATCCCAAATTTCGATTTAGTTTTGCTACAGAATAAAGTTACTTTAGCGCTTTCGAAATTTGATCCCCTCCCATTTTTTTTTTAACCTTGACAATGACGATTTATTTTACTGAATTGTAATGCAGAATGTTCGCATTCTGTTTGTTTTAGATTACTATCTCTCTAACGAATAGTAGCGAAAGTGCGCATGGCTCTGCGCCGCTGTGTCATCGAGTTTGGGAAATAGCTCAGCTTAGAATGTTCTACGAAAATCATTTAGAACCTTACTTTATATAAATTATACCAGCTGCAAGGGTTATATACACTTCGGTCGAGCCAAAGTTAGCTTTCCTCTATTTTGTATAATGTACCTATAAACTGTTTTTGTTGACTTGTTAAAGAAATTACGGAAAATTTTGAATCTGTTATTAATGAGAGTTTAAATACAAAGTATTCTGATGACTTTTACGAGACCAGTAATGAAAGATTGGATTGGACTGAGAATGGTTATGTAACTTCTAGTATTGAAATGGAAGTCTGAACTTATCTTGCCGATAATAGCAAATCTTTAGAATCCATACTTAAGTATGAAAATATTTGTTATGTTTTTTACAATTATAATACCATTTTGCTAAAGAATTTTAGATGTGATGGCCAAATATTTACACCAAAAAAAAAAAAACAGACTCGTCATCTAGTATTCGAAACTCTTCTTATGTCGAAAAAGCGCTATGTTATATAAGAATAGCACTTTGAAAGTTTTTTTTCCAAAAATAAAAAGAAATGACGACCAAACTCAACGGTTCCCCCCCTTTTCGGGTCCTAGGAGTCGAACTGCATCATTACTTTTTCTGATTTATCCCAATCTTTGCCATTCTCAAGGGTATAAAACTTTTTTACAGTCTCTTACTTTAACAGTGTTGGTTTTTTTGGTAAACTTTCTTCAGAAAAATTTCTTCTTCAGGCTAAAAGTTTTGGGAACACTCCAATCCAATTTGGGGTCCTTTTAGCTCAATATGTCGGAAAAATCTTGACTTTGCTACATTTTTTTGATCGATTTTTCGTTCATGTTTCTCCACTATTCACATTTTCGTAAATTATGCTTATACAAAAATGTAGATCTCGTTAAGCCATGTAACTTTCCCAAAGACATCATGATGATAAAGTCTACCATAAAAACGAGAGCGTAAGTTAAAATTAGTACTCCTAAAAGCCTCAATTTCAGCCAACAAACCAAAAACTGACAAAATGTCGGCTCGGTGAGCAAAAATCTCAATCAGTCTGTTCAAATGAAAACAAAATCGAACGATTTGATTTAAGTCGTTTTGGTTTTCGAACGATTTGCATTCGATTTGCAATTCGAATAATTCATTTCCAAAATGTTCCAAAAATACTATTAACTTCTTTGACTTTTCCGTGTTTTTTTTAAGTTTGCAGCTTATTGAGGTAAAATAGAAGTCAAAGATTTTACCTCAATAAGCTGCAAACTTAAAAAAACACACGGAAAAGTCAAAGAAGTTAATAGTATTTTAATAAAGCTGTTTAAGATGTCGTTTTTATTTTTAATGGAAGCTTATTCGAATGTTTCAACCGTTTCATAAAAAAGTGAAAGCCGGAACAAGTTCAACAAAAAATGTGAAATTTAAAGATTTTCATAAAAATTATTTATTTTTATATAACAATTTTTTTTTAAAGAATGTGAGATTGTAGAACGTATCTAAATACACTAAACATTGCTACAATAATAATTTTAAGCCAATTTTTTGACACCATTAAGTAAAAAAATAGCGAAAAGCTAGCTTCGGATCGGCCGAAGTTTATATAAATTAAGGTTTTAAAAGATTTTCCTCGAACATTCTTAGCTGAGTTATTTCCCAAACTCAGCAAGATGGAGCCACTACTTTGACCTTTTTATTTATTTATTTAGAGTTGAGAAAAAAAGGCTGTCAACAAAAATTCATATGCGTTACAAAAATTTTTATGAGCTAATGAAGCCTATCAAAGAAAATCTAATAAAATTACAAAATAAACTAATAACGACTCCGACACGGTGGGGGAATTTTACTTGCCCGTCCGGCCAGCTATGCCCCTATTCACAGCCCTTCAAGCTATGCCCCTACTCACAGCTGGGAGTGGTCAGAGATTTCCCCGGAGATAATTATAGAGAGAAGTTTTTAGAGAGAAGAGAGAGAGAGATCTGTTGAGAGCAGGTGATAGAGATCATTGTAATTTTGACATAAGACCCGAAAACGATTGTGCTGGGCATAATCAGTTGTGCATCTGGGCAAGATTAAAGGTAAATGTAAATAGTTTCTAGTTGGCCTAGAAGGAACGGAAAAGTAAAGGCGACCTTAGAGTTCGGTAGAATCTACATCACTAATGATTAACTTATGAAGAAAAGAAACGCCTAGGACTGTTCTACGATTAGCTAACGAAGAATGGTTAATAAGTAAGAGTCTGCTGGAGTACAATGGCAGACGAAGGTTAGGGTCCCAATTTAGTCCACGAAGAGCAAAAAGCAAGAATTGCTTTTGTACTGACTCAATACGATCGATACGGTCGAGCAGTATTCAAGTACAGGACGGACTAGAGCAGTGTACAGGAGCTTTGTGGTGTATGGATCATTAAATTCCTTCGACCAACGTTTAATAAATCCAAGTACACCATTTGCCCTATTAACAATAGAGGAGATATGAGGATTGAAACTCAATTTGGGGTCAAAAAGAATACCAAGATACCAAGATTTTGCTTGCCAGTTTGTTATATGGCAGCTACCCAGCGGCGCAATTTGCCATTACAAAATCGATTACTCCTAGATTACTTTGCCTTCATTATGAAGGAAATAATCGCATACAATTTGCATTACTTTGACGTATGCACGGCCGCTTTGTATACGGGGTGCACAGCCTACATTACTAGTAATAAAACAAGTATGCCAGAGCCGAACTGCCATCGGATTCCCATTACGAATGCGTATATTTTTTTTTAATTGTAATGCAGAATGTTCGCTGTCTGTTTACAATTTAACACACAGCACTTGTAATACGATTCAATTTACTCAAGATGAAAAAGTATACGGGTGGGTAAAGTACTTGTTTTACGATGCAATGTACTATTGATAGAGAAGTATATGGGTTGGTAATGCACGTGCATTGCAGCCGATATGAGTGGGTAATGATGTAGTAATGCAGTGGTTTTTATATTAGTTTATATTAAATGATTTTATTTGTTATTCCTTGATAAATTAAATGTATGTTTTTACAAAGCTTTAAATTGTCCAGACTACAAGTGGGAAATACGTAGTTATCAGGGGCATGTTCTTTTTTTAGTCAGCTTTTTAAGGATATATCAATTTGTCTTTTTTCAATTTTTGGTTGGCTTTGCATAATCGTGTTTTGAGCCTCCTTCACTTTTGCCAATTGAGTTTACAACTCTGCAAGTTTGTTTTCCCGACAAATATTAGTATGTACACTAAAATTAACTAACAACTAAGCCAAATTCAAGTGACTCCTCGCCACGTATGTTTCAAGCAGAGGTCGCAAAAATGGGTCCCCCGCTTGCCTTTGACAGAAAACGACAGCTTTCGTGCGACCTCATTGAAAAGAGGTACAGAAATAACCTTTAACTACGCTCTCTGGTTGTGAGAGGAGCGAAACACATTTTTTTGATTTTTTTCCTCTTTGGTCTTTTTGGGACCGATTGGCCTTATTCACGAATTCAAAAGGTCTTCTTCGTATGTATGCATCGGTGTGTAAGGCTCGGCTAACGATATGAATGTATGCGACGAACCATGATACAATTGTATCATGCTACGAACTATATGCGCTCTTTCGTTCTCTCTCGCATAGACTCTCTCTCTCTGCTTATGTAAAACTCTGGCGCAACTCTTGAGTCTGCAACCTTTTCAAATAACGTCTTGAGAGTTTGGTCTTCGAGAAGCACGCAATTTAAGACCAATTGACTGAGTTGGGCCTGTTATTTGGTTGCTGTCAGACCGATCAGTGCTGTGTGGTCAACCACAGCCACTTAACAGTGAGCGCGAAAACAGAACACATTCGGTTGCGGGAAGCTCAGGCCCCTTTTATGTTTGGGTTTTCGGTCAGTGACGTGAGCAGAGCAAACTGAAAAAAGGGTTGAGAGTTATTTACGAGCTATGGTTTCAAGTCACTGCTACACTTACACATTTGTTCTGCATACAAATACAAATTTAGAAAATAGATGAAATGTCAAAAAACGCTTATGGATGAGGGGAGAAAGCACATAAGCGAACGAAATAGACATCGGCTCGTGTGTGGCACGATTAGTTGTTTCAGTTTGTTTCCAATTACTATATCTCTAACGAAAAGCAGCGGTTGTATTGCATTACTTTTTCGTGAGGCGTAATGCATACTTTCGGCAGAACACGTTGAGCTCTGCGCCGCTGGGTATATGATATATTCATCAGATTTTGACCAAACTCCCCAAAATTGTGTGGAAACCGATAATATTCATAACTGGAAAGTAAAAAGACGCTATCATTGAAAACAAAAAAGTTTTTCTCACTAGAACTACTTTTTCGACCAATCGCTCCTATGGCAGCTTTATGCTATAGTCATCCTATTTTGATCAAACTTGGCAGAATTGTGTGGTAGCATATAATACTGATCAGTAACAAGTTTGGGTGCGATAGCATAGAAAAAAAAAAGTTTTTCCTAATAAGACTTTTTTTTTAGAACTATAGTTTGTATGGCAGCTATACTATATAGTTGACCGATTTTCATCAAACTTTGTGGAATTATGTTAAAGCATACAAAACTTATAAATACGGTTTGGGCACGTTTGCGTTGATGAGAAAAAAGTTTTTCTTACTAAAACTACTTTTTCGACCGATAGTTCCTATGGCAGCTATACGGTTCCGACAAATGTGCAGCGTCTTTGTACCAAAAGACTTCGAGCAAAGTTTGGTTAAGATAGCTTTAAAACCGACGGAGGAGATAGCATAGAAACAGACAGACACACGGACATGGCTATATGAACTCAGCTCGTCATGCTGATCAAGAATATATATACTGTATGTGTTCAAAGATGCTTCCTTCAATGCGTTACAAACATCTGAACAATTTTAATATACCCTCTACAAGGGTATAAAAACGCATTTACTTTTGAATTCATTGGCTCTGAGCAATGGTAATTCAAATCGAGTAAATCTATCGAATTATGAAAACCGTAACAGGTAATCAAATCGAATTCAAACAAATTAAGTAAAAGTGAAAAACGGAACAGGCCTGAATAACATTAGTAATTGTTGCTCGATTTTAAAGATTTGAAATGCATACTAAAGTAAAAAGAATATACTATGTTAATATGAATAGAATTAAGAGAATTTATGTTATTTAAAGACTTTTTTTTACTGTGCAAATGTTAGCGTATATTGATATTCGCCTCCCATTTTCAATAAAACCAACATATTCTGAAAAAATCTCGTCGTTTGATACACGTTATCTTGTTAAATACTTGTATTCCCCTTTTCTTTAACTTCTACTAAAAGCTCGTATATTAACCCATTTCTTTTGAAAGATCAGAAAAACATGTAATGGATGGGCGATGCACCACTTTCGAAATAAGATACAATTTTAGTACACAATTTTAAACAATGCAATTATATTTTTCGAAACCTTTTAAATATGAAATACAAGAATCCAAACATTTCAAAATTAATGTTGCGACTTGCTAAATATATGGGTGAGATTATGCAGCACTGCCTGTCTTTGGTATTCCAGCTCTCTGCGGCACATGCTGCCCAATAGCGGTGGACACTGATATTGTATACTCTCTTGGGCATAAGTATTCCCTTTCAAGGCGCTAAACCGAAACTCACTCAAGGAGTGTACTGCAAATGTAAAATAGGTATAAGAACAAAACATTTTCCAAAAGATTCCCACTTACAGCAATATAATCCTTTAAAGAAACAAGTTTCATGAGTAGATTGAATGGCATACTCCACGGGCTCAACTCCTGGCATTGTTTTGGTAACCACATACTTGGCCGTGGCCGTATTTAGCCAATGTGGCCAATGTGAAAGACGTTCGGTATACTGAACCGTATATCGCCAGTCATGGGCGTGGCCATGATCTGCCAGTATTTTGAAATTGAGGCTAGAAATGCAGAATATCAATGTCTCTCCTCAATACACATATTGAAATTAAACACTCACATGGTTGGATTAAGCAGACGCATTTTATTAAAGTCGGCCACATATTCCCAAACCCTTTCCGGTCTTGTATTTCCGATAATGCCGTCTATTTGATATTTGTGATAGCCGCTGGAGAATACAAACACATAGAGCAATAGGCATAGTGTGAGTAAAAGCGACAAACGCTTGATATTCCAACGAGGCATGCCATGCATGATGGATGTGGATATGTGTATACAATCAGCCAAAGAATTTGAATTTGAAATAAACAAATGCTTAAAGGAAGGGATTCTGATGCGGTCCACTCTGTAACGAGGCAAATAACCGACTGAAGAAGGCAAAATGCTGGAGAGTAACACATGTGGAACAAGTGCATATCTTTAGAGAGCGAAATGCAGAGAGCGTGTGTACAGTAGCAGAGGCTTAGTACGGTAGGGGAAATTATGGATAAGACTTTGTGAAATTTTCATATCTTGGCAGAATTTGCTTAGACCTTTGCTTGCATTTGAATCTAAGACAAAACGTTACTTTAAAAGCAAATTGACAGTAAGATCAGTGAGATGAGACTTAATGATACTCGAGAGCCAATGGAGTGCGAAATGTTATTTCTGTGAATTTTTCTTTTTTTCAACATCTTTATGTACATTTAGAACAGTGTTATACCTGTTTCGGGATAATCGATGTGAAGGACACCATGTGCTTCCCAACAATTGTCGCCATGATCTTGTCTTTTTCACACGGAAACGTCCATAGCTTTGACTGTTCCTGGATCTCTGGTGTGTTTTGATGGATACATGTTGGCATAATTACGAAATGGTGAAAAGATTCGTTCAGATTACGTTTGAATATCAGGAAACACTCTATTGAAGTCGTTATACAGTTAAACTTAAGGTAAAATTTCAGCAATCGAGGCACCAAACGTGCGAATAATTTTCCCATGTAAAATGTGCTGTAAATGCTTAGTTTAGATGTACACTGGTACAGTACATCGTAAGCCACCATATGCACAGTCATTCTATGGTCGTGCCAATATAGTATATGCAAGCTATTGTAGCTATACGATGATACTCACCAGACTGTGACCACACGTCTTGGAGTTAAGTGGAAACCTACAATATTCGTAGTCTTGAAAGTCTAAAGACATTATCATTGAAAACAATTGATTTAGTTTTAGTTTTTACTCTGCAAGATACTTATGTACGCCGATGACATGGTACGACTGGCCGAAAGGGCCTGTGAAAAGATTGCAGAATACAACTTGATCAAAATGCCTGCAAGTACGTGTAAACAGTGGGGTACTTATTTTTAACTTCAGGAACAGGTCACACTAATCGTCAATAGCTCAAAATCTGGTAGAGGGCACCTTGCAAGAGCAAAAAAGTTTTACATTTTATAAGACGGTACTCACAATGCTTTGCATGAATACGAGCGCTATTTAGGTGTTGCATTGATACAGAATATGCAGTTTGAGACACGTCGTACATGAACAACGTAGTAGAAACCAGTTTATGCTATAAATAGCACGTCGAAACTTTTCTTTATATCAAGAAATGATATGACACCAAGTACGATGTCATAACCTTCTCTGTAAGCAACGGCGAGTTCCTTTCATAACCGCTATGTAGCCCTGGTTCTTAGGATATACGGAATTTGTTTATTTTTGAAAAAATATCTTTTAGTTTTGCCAATAAGCTTCTTAAACTACCAATCAACACAGTCATCTTAATTTGATAGATCTATAGTTTGTACCGACTAATTTACATATATTTGGACAGTTATGTATCGATATCATCACTGTTTTTCAAAGTCAATCGCTACGTAAAACCTTAAGCGACCAATCGTAGCGACTTTGTAGTATGGCACTATATTATCCAAGCAAAATTTATCTTTGTGTGATTGAATAGTGCAGTACAGCGGCTGGGTTCGAAGATTTGAGTTTACGACAGCAGCACCAACAACAATCAACGAAGCCCGGCGAAAATCAACCGTTATCAGCGTGTCTCGATCGCAGAAGCGAATACTGCAGCTTTTGTATAGCGCCCTCTGTGTGTGCAATCTGGGTCAGGCGCCGTGACTTTAGAGTTGATTGTTCATATTGTTGCAACAAATGTATTATTGCGACGCAATTTATTATGAGCGACTAGAAGTGCACGCCAATTGCTCACATAAACACCAAGGAGGATATCGGAGCAGTGCCGCGCAGAAAGGGCGATGCCAGTCGAACTTTGGTACAGATACATCGTAGAAAGGTTGTTCACAATGAAAAAGTGACTAGAGATCGACTCGACGGCGAAGTTTGATATTACCCTTGCTACGTATCTGTATAATGCTTATATAAATATAGAGTTTTAAATTATTGCTCGCCGAGGATTTGTTATATGGCAGCTATACGATTATATACACTCCAGATTCCTTGTACCAAACTCTTTAAAATATTGTGTGAAGTATACCGAATAACTTATGTCAAGTAAACAATGTGAAAGTATAAATCTACTACTACTACATTGAAAACAAAAAAGTTTTTCTAACTAGAACTACTTTTTCGACCGATCGTTCCTATGGCACCTATAGTCTACAGTCTTCCGATTTATATCAAACTTGGCTGAATTGTGTGGTAGCATATAATAATGATCAGTAACAAGTTTGGGTGCGACAGCATAGAAAACAAAAAAGTTTTTCCTACTAAAACCTTTTTTCAGTACTATATTTTGTATGGCAGCTATACTATATAGTTGTCCGATTTTCATCAAACTTGGTGAAATTGTGTGAAAGCATGGAAAACTTATAAATACAAGCTCGTTTGTTGAAATTTCAAGTTCTATCTTGGATCACGAAGTGATGGGTACAGCAACCAGCTAGCGTGAGGAGTAAGCATGAAATAAGTACTTCTGTCATGCTTCCATTCCCGACTGGGCACTATGTAAATATGCATGTTTAGGTGAAAAAGCTTGTGCAAAACGTTCAAAAGCTTTTAAAAGTCCCACCATATGATGAGGTTCATGTGTGCCATTTCAGTTTATAAACAACGTCAGCCGGTTATGTGTCGTACCAGCTCCTACATTCAAACACACTTAGTTCAACTTAAACAACAAGTGTGTCTCGGTACGGTAAGCACATGTACATATACATATGTATGTAATTGCTTATCAAATCAAATTGTCTGAATGTTGTATGACAGCAACCCACCTCCAGCAAATTGTTTACGTAATCAGAAGTATTAAAATTAAATACAATTAAATAAAAGTCATCAAATGCGTCTGTTGCTGAGACACGTGAACCTTTTCCTCCAGCCATGCTCGGCTCCAATTTCTCTAGCACGCCAGACGGCGACAACCGGTTCCCTCAAATTGGCGACAAGTGTGAAATTGAAAATGGAAAAGGCTCCGAAACTGAATACAAAGGTGAGTATTTTGAGTAAGAGATGGAGCCGGAAAAGAGATAAATTAAATCGTTACCGAAGCAATATTTTAAGCATAAACTTTCTAAACTAAATTTTTAATAAAACTCCGTACCGTGGCGATCCCAGATTTATCGGGTCTCGCAGGAATCTTATCCCCCAGCCTTCCGGAACCAATATTTTCAACTCAATCCAAATCTATTGGGTTTTCGGCATTAATTTAAAAATCAATACCGCCTTAATTGTAACCTTAAATGTTAAATTGAATCCCCTTTTCCGAATTCCGCAGAACCACCTCGACAATCCTTTGCTGAACCAACATTTTTAACTTATTTCTGTCCCATTACTTAGCCGGGATTTACACGATGAATCAAATTTCTTGAAATTTTCTTAGTAGGCGAGACATACAAGTGTGATTCTATACATTTAGTCCCCTGATTTTGAAATCTACTATGAAAACTTCAAGAAGTTTGCTTCATCGTGTAAGTCCTGCCCTGATCTCGACCTAAAATGTTTAATTTAACATTTCGTACGATACGAGTCCTCCGATTATTTAATGTCTCTCGAGTCTCTCGCCGAAATCCCTTGCCGAACCAACATTTTTAACTCAATTCAGTCCGTTCTTGTTTGAAATTAAAATTTCAGCATCAGCCTGTCCCAATCTAATGTCCACCCATAACTATCCGCTCAAATTTGCCTCGATTCCGACCTTAAATTTTAAGTCTCTTCTCATTTAGACACAATCCGCCAGTTGTTTTTGGTTTCCGAGAGACTTCCGTCACACTTAACCCATATTTCTAACTCATTTCCATTCCGTTCCTATCCTGACCCAAAATTTTTAAGCCGTTTTCGAACCTTAAATGTTATAATCCATAAGATTTTTTCGGATTCAGCGGAAATCTCTTGACAATTTCGTGCAAAATTTCGTAATCAAAATTTTCAACTCAATCCCGCCAGGATGCCGAACTTTAATGTTAAATTCAATCCTGTTCCGTCACAAACCCGCATTTTTTTCAGGTCACGCCAAAATCTCTCACGGGAATGCCGATCCGAATCAATATTTTCAACATAATCCCTTCCCGTTCCGTTTTTGAATCAAATTTTTGAGTTAGTACTGTCCCGTTCCAAATTGTTACTAAATTTTCAACTAAATAAATCCCGCCCCGATCCCGACCACAAATGTTAAATTCAATCCGTTCCGTTACGATCCCGCTGTTTTGGCCGGGTCACTCGTTTCCGAACTTAAATGTTATGATCCCTAAGATTTTTCCGGATTCTGCAAAAGTCTCTTGACAATTTCGTACTTAATCAAGGTATTCAAGTCAATCCTTTCCCATTCCTAACTGGAATTCCAATTTCAACTAAATCCCTCCCCCGGTTCCGACCTTAAATGTTAAAATCAATACTGTTCCGTCACGATCCCGCTGTTTTCACCAGTTCAAGCGGATTCGAATCAATATTTTTTAAATTAAATCCGTCCCGTTCCTTTTTTGAATCAAATGTTCAACTTAACCTCGCCCCGTTCCTAACTGGAATTACTTTTCAACTAAATATCTCCCCGATTTCAACCCTTAAATGTTAAATTTAATACTGTTCCCTAACGATCCCGAAGTTTTCAAAGGGTCAAGCGAAAAACCATCACGGGAAAGCCGATCCGAACCAATATTTTGAACTTAATCCCATCCCGTTCCTTTTTTGAATCAAATGTTCAACTTAACCCCGCCCCGTTCCTAACTGGAACTACTTTTTCAACTAAATCCCTCCCCAATTCCGAACTTAAATGTTAAATTTAATACTGTTCCCTTACGACCCCGCTGTTTTTAGCGGGTCACGCGGTTCCGAACCTATATTGTTAACTAAATGCCGTTCCGTTACTTTCTTAAATCAAATGTTCAACTAAATCCCTTGCCATTTCTAAATGCAAACTACATTTTCAACAATATACCGCCCCGATTCCCATCTTAAACGTTAAATTCAATGGCGTTCCATTGCCTTCCCATAGTTCCGCGCCTTTTCTTTAGTTTAAATGAAGCAACTGTACTGAATAATATCCATCTAACACATCTAATTTGTTTTAGGACTCACCTCTAACAGATTCCTTTGGCCGATATCATACGTACCTGAGAATTTCCTTGACGGAACGTTGCAATTTGCGCTGTAAGTACGTGTAGTTTATGGTAGTTATCAACCCACTCAACTACAACTACAACGTGATAACAAATCACCTTACCCAGCGCCCACTTAAAGCTCTGGCTTAATTAAATATAATGGCGAAATTCGTTTCAGGTGAATACTGTATGCCCGCCGAGGGTGTGCCTCTACAGCCCAAGTCGCAATTGCTAACCAGCGAGGAGGTTCTCCGTCTGGCTCGTATATTTGTGGAGCAGGGTGTGCGTAAGATACGCCTAACAGGCGGTGAACCCACCGTTCGTCGAGATATTGTTCAAATAGTGGAGCAAATGAAGGCTCTGCCTAAAATCGAACACGTTGGCATCACCACAAATGCTTTGGTATTGACTCGCCTTTTACCTGCCCTACAACGTGCCGGTTTGGATTCGCTTAACATCAGTCTGGATACCTTGAGGAAGGAACGTTTTGAAAGTATCACCCGAAGAAAGGGCTGGGAACGTGTCATAGCAGGTGTGGATCTAGCCATACAGCTGGGTTATCGACCCAAGGTTAACTGTGTGCTGATGCGAAATTTCAATGAGGATGAGATCTGTGATTTTGTAGAGTTTACGCGAGATCGACCGGTGGATGTACGTTTTATAGAGTATATGCCCTTCTCGGGCAACAAATGGCACACGGAACGTTTGATATCTTTCAAAGAAACATTGGAACAGATTCATCAAACTTTTCCCGAATTTGTAGCTCTGCCCAATGGTCCCAATGACACTTCCAAAGCTTATGCTGTACCGGGTTTCAAAGGTCAAGTGGGTTTTATCACATCCATGACGGAACATTTTTGTGGGTCCTGCAATCGCTTGAGATTAACAGCCGATGGTAATATCAAGGTGTGTCTGTTTGGCAACAAGGAATTCTCACTTAGAGATGCCATGAGAAGTAATGTCTCCGAGCAGGATCTGGTGGATTTGATAGGGGCTGCTGTACGACGCAAGAAACGTCAACATGCAGGTGAGTTTTTGCTACATTTTTTTTTGTGAAAAGATTGTATTGACTTGGAGGCCTTCTTCTTAGGCATGCTTAATCTGTCGCAAATGGAAAATCGCCCGATGATACTCATAGGCGGTTAATTCCAGGTGCTGCCCCCCAACAACATCATCATCTTCATCATCCTGCCAGCCCGGCTCCGTATTTCCAGTTAGTTCAAGTCCGTCAGAGCAGCCAACTCAGTCATGTCAATGCCCAGGGCAAGGCCCAAATGGTGGATGTGGCCGAAAAGTCTACCACGACCAGAGTGGCCCAGGCTGAAGCCTGTGTGTGGGTGGGGAAAAGTCTTACCCAATTGATAGCAGCAAATCAGCTGGCAAAAGGAGATGTGCTGACCGTGGCCCAACTGGCTGGCATTATGGGAGCTAAGCTGACTTCACAATTGATACCACTGTGTCACAACATAGCTCTGTCCTCCATTAAAGTAAATGCCAAATTGCTGGAAAAAGAGGAGTGTGTACGCCTAGTGGCCACAGTACGTTGTGTGGGACAAACGGGTGTGGAAATGGAGGCTCTGACAGCGGTGTCCATAGCAGCACTTACTGTGTACGACATGTGCAAGGCTGTCTCCCATGATATTTGCATCAACAATGTGCGTTTAGTAAGCAAATCTGGAGGCAAAAGGGATTATCAACGACCAGAAGATGCCTAAGCGAACAGGAAGCGGGTTTCATATGCTTAGATACAAAACAAATAAAACTTTTGAAAAAGGATGCCACAGTTACACTTGTTAGTTACTCTGCACTATAAACAATCTCCAGTCTTAAGTTTCCAGAACTTTTCCATTCTTTAATTTTGAAGGCGTTTGTTATTATGTGTATGTGTGTGGGTTTTTGTGTGGATGTGAATGAACGGGAGAGATTTATGGGATGTGGTTTAAAAACTAAGAAAATATTACATATAACATTCCAATTAATCCATTCTGGTCAGAATTCCTTTCTTCTTTCTGTTTATACATAGACACAATAAATACGCTTTGATCTCTTGTTCAATTGGACACCAGCACATTGCGATTCTCCGCCTTGGCGGCAACACTTTCCGGCTCCCCAGACTTGGCGCCAGCCTCGGCACCCAAATGTTCGCCGCGTATTTTGATATTGTGCTCCTCTTTGAATTTATTGAGCTCTGTGCCCTTTTTGCTCAGATCCTCAGTGACTAGGATAATGGTCTTGGCTATAAAATCCTTATTCTCCACCAATTGGGGCAGTACATCCTTGACTGTGCGTTCGCACAGAACGCCGCCTATGAGACGGAAACATTTGCGTTCCGGGTCCGCTGATTGCAGGGTTTCTATCACAGTTCTAGATTGGCAGATGGTAAGGATGTGGGCGTATTAAGACCAGAAGCATTTTGGCAGTGCATGATGACTCACTTGTGCTCTCGCAAATCCATTTCCAGGGTGTTTAGACTATTGGCCAAATTTCGTTGATCATTTCGCAGCTGTTGGAATTGGGCCACAATCTTCTCCTGGGTAATTGCCGCTTTAGCTGTTTCGGTGCTCATTGTGCTTCCTGGATGCTTAATAAGCTTGGGCAGGCAGTTGGGGGCTTAATTAAAGTGGTTAATGCTTGGAATACTTGGTTTTTTTTTAATTAATAAATAGATTCTACCACGAGGGTGTAAGAAATGTTATCGTTATCGTGCATAGAGATGAGTGATTGAGTCACTGTGATCACGGTGACTTTTGTCACCAGTCGTCGAAATCAGGGATTTTCGGTCGCCTCGATATGGTCACACTGTTGAAATCTGGCGCGTTTCCACGGATGTGGAATTTGGCCAATCAAGATAGGAAATATATTAGTTCTTTATAAATTGACATTGATTTTTCCCATATTATAAATGCTCACAATTTTCGCTATATCTTGAATATCCATTTATGG